>JAHHFK020004865.1:0-29534 GCA_024533555.2 Aedes koreicus
GAAGGAACGTGTTGATGTGAAACTCGGTTTGAAGGAAGCCAAGCAATCCTTTTGCACTCTAATTCACTTACACGAGAATTCACTGGGATGTTGGATAGTTGGGAAAAGGTTAGCAGCAGGGTTCGCTTTGGTTAACGATATGCCGGAAGCCAACGTATCTATTTATTCATTCGTCAATCACATGTAGACTACATAATATCATTTACATTTTAGCTTACATTCTATGATTTCGCAGATTTTTGAAATATTGTATTAATTTTGTCTTAGGCATATTTAGATCAATCATTTCACAATGCTGACTGTACGCGGCTTTCATCTGATTTTGCGGTCCAAATCTAGCGTAGTTTGTACGATGACGATCCAACACGAATAAATTTCGTATGTATGTAACTAGCACTATCCGCCAAAAGCATGGGAACGCTCCTTCAAGCAACTGAACATCGAACGCATTGCACCCTGAATCGCAATAGAACATCGAACGAATGCTGATGCATCGCACCCAGAATAGTCCGGTATGACTTAATCACCGTTAACTCGTAAATAATTTTGGTTGCTTTTTCTGCCTGTGTAGGTAATAGTTTCACTAAAGTACGTTTTTCTGAGCAGCGGCATGCCTCCTTTTCTGTGGATATCCTGCAAATAGAGATAAGACAAGTTGGGCCGCCCATCCGGTTGGTGGCTCATCATAGCATTAGTAACTGATGTGGATTTTTTATTGATTCCTACGCTCATTAATTTGGTACTAGCCGGGGGAGACTTGGTCCTATACCAAATGTCTTCCTTATCTCCAATACGTTCAGTTACTCGCAAAATTTGGGATATAGTGGGCGGAATATTACAATTTGAGATTATCCTAAGCAGTCGGTTTGCCAAAATTTGACAAATCGACAGATATTCGGTGGGTGAGCGACCAGCAGGTACTTCATAGCAAGATGCTAGGAAGCGGACCGGAAGATTTAATGGGTAAATTCCACCCACTCACTATTAATAAAAAGCTACAAAACCTACCGGTGAACTGATTAAAATGTTTGAATCGTCGTTCTCGATGTTCGCGAGTATTAAACTTAGTTACGTTTTCCACCTACGCACCGCACCGTTCCTCGCTAAGAAGTGCGACGTCCACGCATGCTTTGCATCAGCAGCAGCAGATCAGTAATATTAGATAAGTTTTTTTTTCTCTCATCCAGAAAGTTGTAATTTCATTGTGTTTTGTGTTTAGCTTTAGTTTTGTGCATGGTGTCTGTGTGTGATTTACATCTGCCTTGATAGGGGAACATTTAACGCTCTCGCAAGTAAGGCAAACCGTGCGTGCAGACGATTTTCCATCGATATGTACGCTTTGTCGGATGATGAAATTTCTTGCCACCTGATGAGGAAAGCCACAAGCAAATTTCTGACCGCAAAGCTATCCTATTGACTCGGCTGATCCATGGGTTGTCTACTTTCAGCCCAAAAATAAACTTTTGAATGTGTATCAAATTACTTGCGATCTGACGAGGCGATTCTAAAGAGTGTCCCGCATCGAATTGCATCATGGAAATAACCCTGTAGAAAATTACCCATTGGGTATTTTCTCTTGAAAATTTGGGTAGAAGTTGCTTAGAGTGTTTCTTGTTGTTGTTTTTTTTATCGCTGTCAGTTTTTTTTTGAAAATTGGAAAAAATGGCGTCACCAAGCCACGTCGCGAATTGATTTTGCTCTAGCACCTGGAAAATCCTCAACTCTCTCATCGGGACATCGGAATCGAAACAACTCGGAATCGTGCAGTCAACGGTGAGTCGTGTGATTAAACGTTACTACGAAGTTCTGAGTATCGAACGGAAAGAGAAATGCGGTCAGAATGGATGTTCTATTAGTGATCAGGATCATAAGCGTGTCGTGAAAGTGTTTAAGCGGAATCCCAATCCTTCGGATTCCAAGTGGATTTCGTACAAAGTGTAGAAGGCTCCAAATCGTGACCAAAATACGGTGGGAAAGTCACGGGCTCGGAAACTGTACACCCAGATGCTGACGAAGCCTCATTGTCTCATCATGGATGATAAGACTTACGTCAAGGCGGATTTCGGGGGCTACTGTTCTTCACCGCCCAGCACAAGTTTGATGTTCCGGAGGAAGTAAGGAAGCAGAAACTTTCAAAATTTGTCAAAAAATACAAGATTTGGCAAGCCATCTGCTCATGTGCCAAACGGAGTGCGCCTTTCGTGACTACCGGGACTTTAAACGGGGAGATCTTCCTAAAGAAATGTCTACAGAAGCGTCTGCTTCCTTTGTTGAAGCAACACGAGGGCCCAACGATCTTCTGGTTGGATCTAGCTTCGTGCCACTATTCAAATGTTGCCCTGGAGTGGTACGAAGCTAACGGGGTCACCTGTTTCGTACCTATGGACAATCCCCAACGCACCGTAACTAAGGCCCATCAAAAAATACTGGGCTGTTATGAAGCAGGCACTACGGAAGCATCCCAAGGAGGTCAAATCTGAAGAAGACATGAAGAAAAAGTGGGTTTCCGTACAGAAGAAGCTGCAGCCAGATGTTGTACAGAACCTAATGAGTGGATTTAAGCGTAGTTGCTATTGTACGGTTATGGTATTGAAATTGAATAAAATAAATATGCCAAAAGCTTATTAATGGGTTATATTTTATGGTCTGAAGATTTGAAAAGGATCGGTCAACAAGGTAATTTATTTTCTACAGCGTTTTTTCCGTGATGCAATTTGATGTATGACACCCTTTAATCATCCAAACGGGCACATGAAGCAGAATTCCGTGGCCAAAAGGCGTGCAAGGCTCTTGTCCGACCGTGTTTTGACGAAACACAAGGGCTGCACTTTGATCGATGACGAAACATACGTCAAACTCGATTTTAAGCAGCTTCCCGGTCAAAAGTTTTACATCGCGACTGGACGTGGGGGTGTTCCGGGAAGATTCAAGTTCGTGTTTGCCGAAAAGTTCGCGAAGAAGATTTGGCAAGCGATTTGCAGTTGTGGCCTGAAAACGGAACCATTCGTCACATCCTCGACGGTGACATCCCAAGTTTACATCGAAGAATGTCTGAAAGTGCGAATATTGCCGTTCACCCGCAAGCATAGGGGCAAAGTCATCTTTTGGCCCGATTTTGCCAGCTGCCACTACTCCAAGGTGTTTCTGGAGTGGTATGCTGCCAACGAGATCGATTTTGTCCCCAAGCTAATGAGTCCTCCGAATTGCCCGGAATTTCGACCAATCGAAAAATACTGGGCAATTTCAAAGCAGCGATTTCGACGAAGCGGCGGAACAGTCAAGGACATCCAGCAAATGCGGACAAAATGGAAACAAATGCGCTGACTCAGTGTCCGTATCCACTGTGCGGGCGCTGATGGGCTCCATCAAGAGGAAGGTTCAAGATTTCGTTCGTATTGTATTCGGTGTATTCGATTTTAAGTAAACAAATTTAATCGCGAAGTACAGGTATATTTTGTGCGTACCAATTTACTTTTAGTCAACTTTCATAGTCATGAAAACGTTTCTGTGCCAATGGAAATCTATCAAAGTACGTACACGCCTTAGAAAAAGGTTACCTACAATTTCACCCTCCCCCCTCATCCCATTAGGAAGCAAAATACTCACCGAAAAAACAGAAACCTATTTCAAATTCATTTGTGTCTGAAATGGCAAACCATCATGCAATGGGAGCGTAGGCCTAATGGCCACGGCCGAGCCAAGCAAAAACACACATTCCACTCTTTCACTTCCTACAGCTGTGAAGCTGCCGTTACAGGAGTCGACGACGACCGACGTAATTTGAAGCTGCCTCTTCGGTCATCACAAACAGATGTATGGAGGCGCGAATTGTACATGAAGCGATTGAGCATAAAAAAAAAAACGAATATCAACCAGGAGGCACCATAATGTTACATCCAACGCGCATTTCCAAACAACCACACAATCCCCTGCTATCATCATCGTCCCGAAAGGATGCCGGTGCACCATACGGAATCGATATTGATCTAACATTTTGTCCAATATTTGGGCGTTGATTTCGGGCGATCCTCGTCCACGTTGTCGTCGGCCGGCGTCACAGGAGCAGGACGATTGGGGTTTCAGGGTTTTTTTTTTCAGTTGCGCTCTCTGTCTTTCTGATTTGGTCCTTCCAGTCTGTGTCGGAGGCAAATTTACGATGGTGGAGAGCCGTAAAAAAGTAGCTTCGAATGTGATTTTGCAGAAGAGATAGTGCGAGATTCTGTAACACGGGAATGGAATTTTTTGCGTGGTATTCCAGGGAAAGCGGTTGGACTGGACCAGTTTGTGCGATGCGGCAGTGGGGGGTGTTTATCAGTAATGGTCCAGACCAGAAACCAGGGAAAAAGCCAGCCGAGACCGAGATTGATACAATCGGCAAATAAATCAAAACATTTTATGATTTTCCTCTCGTTTGGTTTCGATGCTCAATGGTTTTTTCTATGCAACAGTGATGTAATGCAAAGACTGCACTGATTGCATGGGTTTTTTTTTAGGAATGCACTTGCGAGCATGGGATCAATGATAAAGCGATTAATCAAATCATGTGGGGATGTTTTCATTGGGCGTAAACCTTCCTTTGAATACGTCATGTGGTTCAGTTTATATACATTAGAAATTGCAGTATTTATGCGTAGATGGATGTGATTGATTTGGGCGAGGCTTTCTTTTACAATATTCCAGCGTATGTGTCATACGGTTTGAATAGTTTTTACTTTTCTTCTCTTCTTCTTCATTATCGCCCAAAACTTTTCGACGGAGAAGACTGGACTTTTGGGGTGGGCGGCAAAAAATGAGACACACAAAAATGATCACCAAAAATTCATTTTAAACCGGATACTTCTCAAATTTTCCGGGATTAAATAACTATATATTAGCTATGTTTTAGCATGAATTTGTCCATCTTTTATTCCGGAATTTCCTCCCCAAGCTCAATGCTCGTACATTTCTCTTAACCACTTCGCTCATGAGATCTTTTTGGGGGGGGGGGGGGTTATAACCTAATATCAATTTCCTTGAAATTTGAGGAACGACTAAAGGGGGTATAATTTTAGTAATCCCTCTGAATACTATGGGAAGTTGAACGTATCCCAAGCATTCGTGAACTGTTTTATCGGCAGTAACGATTCGGTATGGGCTCTGATGCATTTTCAGGCCGTGTTTTTCTGCAATGTCAAATATATTAGTAACGCTGACGCTAGCACCAGAGTCAAGTAAAGCATCATATTCATTTTCAAAAATTGTTACATTTACGTGTGGACAACTTCCTGTGTGAACCTTGACCTCGCATACCTGAAGAAAAGGGTCAATGAAAGGATCACACTGGGGAACATCTTCTGCTTTTGGAGTGATATTGTTCCCAATGTCACACTCCAACTTCAGTTTCCCGAATGGTGAGCTATTGGCTGCCGGACATGATTGGGACACGATACTGTGGTCTTACCTGGATTTCCGCAGGCGTAGCAGAAAATCCTTTTCGGTTCCGGACAGTGTCTCCAAAGATGGCCGTTTCTATTGCAGTTCCAGCACACAGATGTAGTTCTTTCTTCGATGTTTTGTTGACCTCCACTACGTCGCTGTTCCGGTTGGACTGTTCTTCTTTCTTTTGGTCTCCCCATTCCCTCAAACTTTCTCGTTATTTCGTTTACTTCCTCCGTCTCTGAACCTGATAAGTACGACCGCTCTGATTCGGCCGTCACTTCTAGATTGTGTACCGCATTGGGATGTCTGGCTGGACCCTCTCGTTGCTGTCTTAGAGTTTGATCGTTTGCGTCTATCCGGTAGGCATAGTATTCCAACATACCCAGGTCTCTCACCGTTCTGCAGGCCAATCTTGACCTATAATGAGGCCGCATATTATCCCATATAATTTCAAACATCCTTTCCGGGTCCAACGGATTAGAAAGAAGTTTGTTTAAACGTTCGACTTCCATTTTAAATGTTAGAAACGTCTCATTGCGCTGTTGTTTTCTTTCATATATCTTCTGTCGATTACCTTGGTCCCTATTCGGGTTTCCATACATGTATCTTATACGCTCCTCAAAATCTTCCCAATTGATAAATTCGTCAGAGTAGCATAAATACCAGTCGTAAGCTTCACCTCTAAGAATGGTATGGATGCGCTGTAGTAGAATATTTTCGTCTATGTTATCCATTCTAGCCAGTCTTCGTACTTTATGCAAAAAATCTTCTAGCGATCGCTGACGAGAATCTCCTCTGAACGATAGATGCCATTTTTCCATACGTCTGTCAGCCGTAACTATTTCCGATTCATTTATGGTACGACTTCTACTTCCTCGTGTATTGTCGTTTCTTTGATATCGACCAATCCTACCTCTACTATTTCTGTGCTCCTGTTCACTCTCCCTACTTACAGATCTTCTTTCAAAATTCCCTCGCCTATTTCGATGCATCCAGGGACTTTGTTCATGCTCACTATCTCTGCGCATTGCCTTGGTTGGTGTTTAAGGGAGGTGAATTTATTGGCGAATGGCGCCTCTGTTCCCTTTCTCGCATTTCGGCCACTTGTTGCTCTAACCTATGAATGTGGTTTATCAATACTTCATAATCATTTTCATTTTTCGACTTCTCCGAACCAACAACATTCGTTTTAGGAGTAGCGCCTTTTTTATTCGGGTCTTCTAAGTTCTTCAAATTTACTCCTGCCACAGCCCCCTCAGATTCGGATAGCGACTCTTTAGACTCATCTTCAGTAATCATAATGTTATGGTGGTCATATTGTAGCAAAAGACCTTTAATTTCTCTTATCAAATGTTCACGCATCTGAACGGATCTGAAATCTCCTGTAACACAACGCTCTGCCCTCATCAAATCATGTTTTAATCGAGATATACATCGATCGTCCTGGCCCTTCTCCAATCGTTTAGTGAGCGTGTCCACTTTGTTAGCAATGTAATCAAATTGTTGATCCATCGTGTAAGTATATGCGTATACTCTATTTTCTTTAGTATCTTCATGAAATAAGTTTCTAAGTAACCGACAATTATCATTAAGTTCATCCTTAATGTTTTCCCTTTCCCCCCAATTATTTATTCATAATTTACCTCTTCGCTTGTCAGATGATCTGCTCTAGGAAACCTAGCAGGCCAGTTTGACCAATTATTTGTTAATTTACGAAAGACCAAAATTTTGCACGTTGTAACACATTTACAAACAAACAAATAACTAAACAACAAAACATAACAATTAAATTTTAATCGTATACTTTAACAGTAAAATAAAAATAAATTTAATAAATTGAACAACAACAAAGACACCGAGCTGTGACCTCCAATGTAGCCGGCCCCAAGTCGGCTAACTCAAACTGGTCTACTAGGGCGTTTCCGTAACTTGTTTTTGCAAACAAATGGCTTATGCGCCACCTCGTTAGAGGACCACTTGTCGTTTTGGGATGCCCGGCAAACTCTAACCCCAGGGCGAGTTCAGTCTTACACAAAGGATTGGAACAAGCTAGTAGACGCGAAAACTTGAAACTACTCAAACCATCATCTCCCAACAAACAAAGGCTAACCGCAGATCGACCTTTTATGAAGCGAATGCACTGCAGTGACCTTTTATCATCACTGGACAAATTATCCTGCCCACTACAACGAACGCTTCAGGACAAAACTGCAAAGTGGACTGAGATTCCCAAGCAGTCCAACTTGGAGTACAAACACGAAATCTACAACAACTACAACGAATAAACGTGAAAAATCTCTTCAAAGCAGTGCACTCATTGTACGAAAACTCTACCTAACAATAAAACAATGATTATTTAACATTAATCAAAAAACATTTATTTGACGGAATTGAAAACGACGAAGATTTATTTCACATATTTATTCCTATTCGGGTACCCTCAACTTAATTCTGTTCTCTCATCTTTCTCTTTTCTCTCTACCTAACTGTGCGGATTTTTACTATCGTGCTATCTTTAGAATGGTGCTCTATTACACGTTCGACGCATGCATGCGGACATTTGTTCGGTTACTCACGGTTTCATTCGGTTTGGTCCTACCTTACCGACTGCTCCTCACGCTTGTTTCGTCGCCCCTGCGACGCTGGCTTCACGGAATACAATGGCAGTTTCGACTATGCCGACAATGTTGGTTTTTCGATGGGCGGGAAAACTGCTCTATTGGAGCGCGATATTGGCGGCGCGGCTCCCTTCTAACCCCTGGCCACGGTTAGGACCTTCAACACCGACACGTGGGGTCAGGATAGTGGTACTCTATAGGAAAAATAGGTGCGGTGTGCCGAGCGGGAGGTGGCTTCGCTAGTGGGAAATCAAAGCCACCGAACGACTGTTCGAATCTATGAGCGCATGTTCTTAAGTACTGGCTATTTTTAAGATAGTTACCTCCTTTTTTCTATCGCACAGATTTATTACCGCACTGGCCTAGCTATTTGCATACGCTACACCTACTATAGAATAAAACGCACAATTAATTACACTGACTTTAGGACATAATTCACGTTCTAACTACCTGAACAAACACACCGCGTGACTATATAAAAAAACCTTCACAGTCCTGCCTCTTCCACGGATCAGATTGAAGTGGACGAGAAAGAATTTTCATTTCCTCAGAAAGGCCACTGAATGCATTCTTCGTTCCGGATATCGGAAAACGAACTGATCAAAAGGCGATCTCCGATTACCTGCGGAGTTGATAGGAGATGCTATCTTCTTTCCTCCCAAGCATTCCCCATCTAACTAGCTCATTCCAATCTTTAAGTTGAGATTTTTTCTTATGTACTAAATTCCCGACGACAAGTAATCCGTATTGGGAGATAATGCTCAACCCAACGGATTCAGATTAAAAGTTCAAAATGAGAAATATGCGCGCCTAGTGAGAGGATGAACATTGTAATGAGTGAAGCTCATGAACAACGTTCCCTCTGGTTGTGAGTTCACCAATTAAGAACGATGAATTTACTACTGCGTGTTATTCGAATGGTTACTTTATCACTCCGAAGTTTACTCATCATAAATGGCTTATTATCATACCGCTACAACTGACCCCAGGCCACTTTCTGGTCCACAGACCGCTAACTGAAATCCCGGAACCATCCTACGAAGAATTACCCAGCAATCAATTCTCCCAATGGCAGCTGATCCAGGAATATCTCCGTCGCCTTTGGAAGCGATGGTCACTCGAATATTTATCGGGACTACAGCAGCGAACCCGATGGACCCACGAACGCGACAACATTCGCATCGGAACGATGGTGTTAGTTCGCGAAGAAAATCTACCGCCGCAGAAGTGGCGTTTCGGCCGTGTCATCAAAGTGTTTCCCGGTAACGACGGACACATCCGAGTCGTCAACATTCGGACCAAGGACGGCATCTACAAGAGAGCAATAACCCGTATTTGCATCCTGTCTATTCCCGATAACCAACCAGCTGACTAAGAAGCAACATAGTTCCTGTTGTTCGAGGATCCAGCAACACAAGCGATGTCGGATGGGAGGGACCTCATGGTCCCCTCACAAGTTAAGTATCCATTTGTAGTCTGCTGAAACTTCTCTTCTCCGACCTAAAGTCAACCGTATTGGCAGGAACCTTGGACGGACGAAAGGAGGGGAGGGAGGGCGATGGCACCCGGGGGGACCCATCTGTTGGTTCACCGTGTTCACAGAAGTTCACCAAAGTTCACCGAGTTCCACCCCATTGTCCGACCACCGTCAAGGAGATATAGACAGCGAATGCAGAAGTGATTAAAATTGTTGAAATTATTGTATTTGAATTCGATATACTAATAGTAGTTTGTAAAATGAACCCACCTTAGATAGGAGATAGGATTGAAATTTATATTTCAATGGTGGACGGTATGTTAGGGCACTTCCCATAATATTTGAAGTTACCCTAAATGAATTCGTAGCTAAATTAAGGCACTCATACTCAACCTACTTTGAATACCACAAAACAGAGCAGAATGTTCGTAGGGAGACTTTCTCACACTCTATTTCGAGCAACACAATACCCTCTCTTCACTGATAACCCGTAGCAAAAGACCAATAGAGTTCAGTCAAATAAAACTACCACCGAGTGTACATCAAAACCTCTATCGTATTCAAATAAAGATTCGAGTACCTTTGACTAGTTTTTCGACAGTAGTTCACGCGTTTTGTGTAGGACATCCGAAGGACACTATCTCACCGTGAGTCCACCACGAATCCGGAGAACCAGCGCCCCAACAAACACTTTATTACCTACAACTTTTTCTAAGACGACATTTTGATCTGATGAGTCGTTTTGAAAAAATAAAATCCACATTTTAAAAACACCCTCATAAAAAATTAGTCCCGAATATCTTTGGATTTTTTTATGGAAAACGTAATGTTGGGTAGAAACCAACATATGGACAAAATTTCATTCAGATCGGAGAGAGTAGGGTCCAACCGGTTTGCTATTCTGGCTGGAAATGCTCAAAACGGCCCTTTTTAGGGCCATTTCAAGAGCTATAAAGAGTTGTCTTCCATAATTTTGGTAGAGAACAAATAGATAAGCTACACACACTAGTAGTATAGGGTTATGCGTTAGACTGAATAAAATATAGTAGAAATTTATTAATTCGATGGCATTCATTTCTTCACAAGGGCCCCTGAAGCATAAAGACTGTCCACGATGAAATTGCCACACTATGAAATTGCTCTAACTTTTTAACCGTTGGGTAGAATTTAATGAAAATTTTGGTGGATTTAGTTCATAGTGCATTATTTACATCCTGCAAGTTTTAAAGTCCTGTGATCAAAACTCGCGGAAATGGAGTTGAAAGAACAGCTCGTGCGTGATAAAATCTTGCGCATTCATCACGAGAACAAGGATCTCTCGCATCGTTCCATCGCTAAAACGTTGGGAATCGCGAATTCCACGGTGTCGCGAGTGATTAAGCGGATCGAGACGTTGACCACCGATCGGAAGCCCAGAAGTGAAGGAAAAGTTTTCCGTACAACACCAAAAATCACAACCCCGTAGTTGGGGCCTTCAACCGAAATCCGAACGCCTCCGTTCGGGATGTGGCTAAGAAGCTGCACCTAAGCCGAAGTTTTTTTTCCAGAAGGCCAAAACTAAGGCTGGGCTTCGAACGTTCAAGGTACAAAAGGCCCCTAATCGCGACGAGAAGCAGAACAAGTCCGCCAAAACCCGTGCCAGGAAGTTGTACCTCAACATGCTGACGAAAGTTGAATGCTGCATCATGGACGACGAAACATATGTGAAGGCCGACTTCAAACAGATCCCCGGCAACCTGTTTTTCACGGCCAAGGTAAGTTCAGCGTTCCGGAGCATGTCCGCACTCAGAAGATGTCCAAATTTGCGAAGAAATTCCTGGTTTGGCAAGCCATTTGCACGTGCGGGAAGCGGAGTGCACCTTCGTGACCCAGGACACGATGAACGGACAGGTGTACATAAAAGAGTGCCTCCAGAGCGGCTGCTTCCTCTCCTGAAGGCCCACAACGTCCCATCAATCTTCTGGCCGGATTTGGCCTCATGCCACTACTCCAAGGACGTGCTGAAGTGGTATGCAGACAATAAGGTCAATTTCGTGCCGAAAATGTTCAACCCACCCAACACTCCGGACCTCCGCCCCATCGAGCAGCACTGGGCGATTATGAAGCAGCACCTTCTTAAACGACTTAAGGTAGTGAAGACAGTCGAGGAACTGAAGAAAGTATGGGTTTACATGTAAAAAACGGTTGATTCACAGGTTGTGCAGAATCTTATGGCCGGGGTTAAGGCCAAGGTGCGGGCATTTGCGTATGGACTGTAAATAAAATACGAGTAAAATGGTAAAATGAAGTTTAATAGTTATTTCTCAATCCCTGAAAATTTGATGGCAATCGGATGAAAACTCGAATTTTGCGAATCAATTTTGTGTGTGGCAATTTCATCGTGGACACCCTTTACCACAACTCATCCTTTAGTTGTTTTTATAAGCAGAAAAGTGCTGCCTTGGTTGAGGGTGGGTGTGGGGGGATTTCATGTGCGAACAGGCTGCCACATCAACGTTCAAAAATGCTTGAACGTCATTTGAAGATGCGATGGGGGATCATTGCCCTGATTTTTAATCCCAAATATAGGATGTAGTCAAATGTCTCCTGTCTTCTATAAATAAACGTTGTAATTGGAAGAACAGTAACTTTTGGACACACTGTTTCTTTTTGTTCAAATCTTGATCGGCCGAAACAATTGAAAAGCTGGAAATAAAAAAAAAAAACAAAATGACGCAATCATCAACAGCAAAATACCTCATCTCCAGCGAGATCTCTAAAGAAAAGTTTCCAAAAACTTACCAAACTTTAGCTTCAAAAACATCTGTATGTGGGTGCTATAGCGCTAAAAAATCGATAATAATCGCATGTATTAGTAATAATCTAACTTTTTTAATGTTTCGCCAGTCGATCCCGTAGTTCCAGAGGATTTTGTATTTCGTGTATGACCAAAACAACCAAAACAAAACCCACCGACTCGTTCGACTGCTATTTGACAGCCGACTCAATTTGAACCCAGGACATGCCGCCTACTGTTATTCGCTAGAGTTTGATATGGGAGTTCAGAGGGCTGTTTCTAGTTGAATTCAGCCCTGATTTGCATCTCCGTCTCACTTTCATACACACACACACAATTTGCTTCAGCCTGTTGTTTGCCACTTGGAAAAAAAAACGGTTCTCCATTTCACAGTTGCAAGACCCGGGCGTGTACGATGAGCAAAACTTAAATAGAAACTTAATTAGTTTCTGAAGACAATCAAGAACCGACACAGTGACAGTGGTGGACAAAGGCTTTGGAAACGAGGCGGTGGTTCCGTTTGCATCGTCCGTTTGCTATCCAGGCACAATAAAACGACCCACCGCCACCACGTCGCAGGATCGCGGGACAGACAATTCCGGAAAACGCCACCGACTGGTTGTGGACTACTGCTGATGGTGTACAGCATAAAATGAGATTTTTCCGCATTTCTGATTTCTGTCCCGTTCATTTTTCAATTTGCCACCAATCCGGACACTGGACCTTGTATGAGAGGAACCGGGACTGAGATTCTTCCCATTTTTTTCTCTCTACACTAAATGTACGACGCCTGTCTAAGGATTGTCAGAAGAGTCGAAAAAAATTGGCCGTAACATGCAATAAACGAATGCATAAAAAGCACTAAATTAAGGAACCAAAAGAACATCGAACTGGAGAATTTTAAAGCGATCAGGATCCCGTCTCCAAATGCACTTTTGGTCATCCATCTTCCTAACCTCGGAAGGGCCATCAATACTAGACGAATGTCAATATATTTTTTCCGTTGAGCTATTTTCTGATTCTGAAACATGTGTGGCGAAATTGCAACCAGATTTTCCCTTCCTCTTCATGTCTTTCACCAACGAGAGCAATTCTTTTCAACTACCGAGCAAACGAAAATAAACCAAATCTTCCAACCATATGATGCCACCGACACGAACACACACTCACACATATGCACACATTCACACGCGTGTGGAAAATCGATTTCGAAATTAAGTTAGAAAACTTTTCCTCCACTTCCGCCTTAGCACAATGTGAGAAACGATTTCCAAAGTTAGCATCTTTCCGTCACGACCGACGACGACGACGACGATTGGAGCAAGCGAGCGCGATTCCGAAATCCTGTTTAATCCATTTTTCCACATGCTTTCCGTTTACGTTTCTTCTTCCGTGCCAGTACAGGACCAGCAGCTTCTTCCATAATTTACGAGCTACCATGAAAGCAGTTTAAAATAAATAAATTTTCGTAAATTTTTCCTAAGGTACTTTGCTTACCCTTCTGCTAGCGTTCCGTGGGGGAAGTTCTGGAGCAGCAAGAAGTTCCGTTATCGAATTTCACACTCGCAGAAATGCAGTCACATACCAGCGTGCCGAGCAGACAAATGGTCTTAAAATGTAATTGGAAAAATGAAATGTGAATCTGGAAGTTGATTTGTTTGAGAGAGTATTTAACAGGACGTGGTTGAGGGTTATTTTCGAATTTGGGAAAGGTTCTTGTTCCGAACCGAATAAATCAACCGTTTTGCAGATATGCCAACGCGAATAGGATGCATTAATCATTGGCCGGAACCTCGATCGAGCAGTGGTCCATAATAAATGCGTGTGGATTGAATTACGGTCACATCGCAGTTCCTGCTGAGAACTTTCCATGGACAGCCTAGGCCGATATAGTTTCAAATGCCATCAATATCAGACCTAGCTAATTACTCGCATCAATCATTAACTTAATGCATGCACCGTGGAGTCATTTTAGAATTTGATTAACAACGATATCTCCGTGTGTGTCATTAGTGGGTGTGACCCCTCTCTCTTATCCCCACCTCCGGCGTTGGCGAGAACTAATTTTGGAGCGGGGTCACAATTTTTGGACATCGTCCCGCACGAGACCGTCGATACGACCGAAGTAATCTGTTTTTGGTAGTCCATTTCGGTATGCTCTCTGCAATGTACCCTTAATTATCCAAATTTGTTAGCAGCTCCATCAGAGCCACGTTCAGCATAAGGGGGTCAGCCATTGCATATGATATCGGTTCGAGAGCTCATTCTCTAATTGAGTGCGATGACAATTTAGTTGGCAAGCAGCGCGTGGGAGGTGGTGCTTCGATGACCATTTACTCGAATATCGCTTGAAACATGATGAGGTTAGACCACCGCCGGGATAATGAGTGGCTCGTACACTCCAAATGGCACATCGCCGTCGGTTGACATCGATGGACAATGATCATCAACGCTAATGGAGGGGGGGTCTCCATACAGTTCAATGCCGAAACGTCCGGAACGGTATCAGAACGTGATTTTCCTAATCGTCGACAAGGCTGTTAAATGTGTTCAAGTGCGAGTGGAGAGATACCCCGTCAACACTTTCCATGTTTAATACTGCAGAAAAACAGAATTTAAATAGCGAAGCTAGCTCATTTGAGAAAATTGCAATGCAAAGTCCAGAGGGATGTATCATGATGATAAGGCACTGTCGGATGCATATTCCGATGTCTCATTTTACTTAATCCTGAGAGCAAACAAGACCATCCAGCGAAATAGGCATTTCAAATCTATAAATCCTAGGAAAATTAGTATTAGCATCGCTAGTACTTCTGTGCTCTTCGAGGAATAGTCGTTTTGTCTGTATTGAGCGTCTCCACGCCAAATGACGGATGAATCCGAGTCTCTGGATTTCAATTAAATTTTGCACATGCATTTGGCTAAGGAGACCACTACAAAAAAAATAACTCTAGAGTAATTTTTGAAGAGGGCGAGTACATTTTAGCATATGGTTTAGTTGCAAAGTGTAGCTCAGAAACCGTTGGTAGTTGATGATGATTGATTATGTAATACTACCATTTATTGTAGCAAGGTATCTTTCCATAGCAGTAGAATAATCTGAAAAACGAATTGATCAGGATTCTATTATTGTTTGTGATCATCAAGCTCCTGTATGAGGGGCCAAAAACGTTTGGTCGGGCCCGTAATCAGAGACACTTACGCGAAACCCGCGAATATAGGGAAAAGAATCTCCTTCAAAAGCAAGTTTACACTCACAACACTAGAATCGAGTCCTTCGATTGACAGAATAAACCCAATAGATGGGGTCGAAGGGCCCGTCCTCGTCCACGAAATGTTAACAATAGGGAGGAGGCAGTCCCATGCTCCCTATTGAAATCGTTTCACTTGGGTGCCCTGATGGTCCCTCCCTTTCCCCGTTATATGTTTTTTAATATATAATATATGATAGACAAAAATGCTAATTGATTCAAATTTTAAAGTTGAATGGATTGTTACTGAAAAATAAATAAAAGTTAGATATGTATTAATATCCTACTTAGTCCTGGGAAAGCAGAAAACAGAATAGATCATTCCAAATATCGAAGATAAAATGTCAATAAAAGATATTATTTTATAAGACATGTTGTATTCTATTGTCTAGAAACATTTCACAGATAGCAATTGGAGTGAACGAAGAGTCCGGTTGGATAATTTCTGAAATAAATGGCTTATCTTACCATAAAAACCACAAACACAATGTTGAAATATAATCCTACATTACTTATAAGCACATGCCAGTCTTTTATGAATATAGTAGTTGAAGTTCAGAAGTGCAATTTTAAATAAAATGTTATGCTGAAATTCTGAAAAACAAATTCAGCTTTTGATGGCTGTCATGTTGCTCCAGGCTCTAACGTGGTTTTGGAATGCAAAGATGATTCCAGAGCATGCTGAAATTATTAATAGAATGAGAATGGAAAATATACAATATGATTTAAAGGTATAAGATCTTCAGTCGCACCCCCTCACCTCGCTATTGTCAGATTGACAACATTGCCCAGGCTACGCCAACCAGCGTCTCCATGTTTCAGCTGGCAGTCTTTTGTGTTCATATGACTCGTTGAGGCGTGAGGTAGGAACTTGTGAGGACGAGAGGTCGGTCGCACCCTCCTTCGAAGTTGTCAACTCACCATTTGAAGCCCGAGAACTGAATAGCTTATTTTTCAACCAATTCTCGAGCAACAGTATAACATCGTATTTCACCATAAATCTGAGTTGGTTGAAAAAAATCTTTGAGATGAGAATATTTAAAGCTATAATATTTGTTTTATATAAAAAGTCTATCGAAAATAAGCTATCCACAAACTTTCTTTCAAGTTATGTTGAAAACCGATATTTTATTCAAACAAAAAATTGATCCTTTATTGTACGAGGTTAAACTTGAACATAATGAAGACCGGATGAAATTTAAGTTATTCCTTCACGAATTTTCGAACTTTGGTTCGAATGCTCTTCATCAAGTTCCGGACAAGTGTTGCATCGCATTTTTTGGACGCTTGAGCCCAAATTTTTTTGAACTCCTGCATGTTCCCAGCTGCCTTACCAGTCTTCTTGAAGACCCTCTTCACGATTGCCCAGTAACGTTCGATGGGTCGAAGCTGAGGGCAATTTGGTGGATTGATATTTTTCTCAACGAAATCTATACCCTTTTCCGCAAGCCAATTGAGAGTGGTTTTGGCATAGTGAGCCGACGCTAAATCCGGCCAAAACAGTGGAGGTGTACTATGCTTCTTATATAAAGGCAACAATCTCTTCTGGAGACACTCAAATCGATAGATTTCCGCATTTATAGTTCCGGTTGTGTAAAAAATGGTTGACTTCAAACCACAGGAACATATTGCTTGCCATATCAGTACCTTTCGACCGAATTTCTCCACTTGAATCGACCTGTCCGCATCGTTCACATCCTCCCCAACGACCGCAGTAAAGTATTGTGGACCTGGAAGGGTTTTTGAGTCCTCCTTTACACAGGTCTCATCGTCCATCAAAACGCATGCATCCGGACGCTGCAAAAGACGCGAATACAATTTCCGGGCCCTTGTTGCTGCTCGCTTCTTCTGTTCTGCACTTTGTTTCGAGATTTTCTGCTTCTTGTAGGTCTTCAGGTGGTTTCGCCTCTTGATACGCTGGATCATTCCGACACTCGTTCCTGCTTTTTTGGCCAAATCACGTATTGACATTGATTTGTTCTTCATGATTAGAGACACCACTTTCTGTTCCAGTTTCGGGTTGGAAGAACCGGGTTTTCTGCCTCTTCCTGGTAGCTCATCCAAAGAATAGTGTTCCCCAAACTTATTAATGATGGTTTTAACACTCGCATGATGAATTCCAAACCGCTTCGCCAATTTTCGCATAGTAATACCCTTCTCACTTAGCCATGTGTCCAGAACCTTAATTTTCACTTCCTTTTCAATACGCGACATTTTGAAAACGCAGAATTTGAACCGCACAAACAAGTAAACAAAAGAAAACTGACAGTCAAACGCACAGCATGCAGTGTTCAGAGCATAAAAAACCATCACAAATACATGCGTACAACGCAAATGTATGTGGATAGCTTATATTCGATACACTCCTTATCTTTGAAGAACTGCACATTACTGAAAAAAAAGTTCCTGTCTGAATAATAATTGCTCTTCATTTGCAACAAGTTATGAACTTAAAACAAATCTAAATGATGTTCGGTAAACTCGAGCATCTATATTATAACAAAAAAACATTCATGGAACGTATTAAAAACTTATAAGAACAAAATCATCATCAGACTTTTCAGTTGATGGTATCGAAGCAAACAGTTTCGTGAATCTTAATCGCAACATTTTTGAAACTCAGAAAATATGTTGCAAATAGACTCCATTTCTTGCGCTTTTCTGGTTGCAGTTTAGGTTGCAAAGAAGTTAATGTTATTTCATTGTAACAAATTGTGTAATTTGGGTAGAAAAACATTTTAATATTGGTCTCAATTTTTTATTTGAACCGATTTATACCAACAGTAAGGATGCTACCCAACAAACATCGGTGTCGAATAACCGCTTGTTCAAACAAATGTTCAGCTTTTCCTTCTAGAAAGTTGAACAACTTCTCCAAATTTGTTTGAACAAGCGGTTTTTTTTTTGTTCCTTGTCGGGTATTTTCATCACTGCGACCATTTTTAAGATCTACTGTGATATATCCCCTTCTTTTAGCTCTGTCATGGTGACGTACCACTATTGTTAGGAGTGGTCGTCAACGCTTGACTTAGAACAAGCGGTTATTCGACACCGATGTTTGTTGGGTATTGGGGCCACTTCCAAAGAGTGAAGGTGGTTTTTCATTGGGAAAACAGCATTTATAATGCTTGCTTTTTATAATGCTGGGAAGCCAATTTGGACCGATTTAAACCAACAGAAAGGATGCTCTCAGGGCCACTGCGAAGACAATTTGGATCCATTTATACCAACAGGAAGGATGTAGTTATAGCAATTCACAAAATGGGATAGTGGTTTACTCGTTTCCCTACAAAGTGCGGAAGGTCCCAAACAGAGATGAAAAGCAAAATGTCACTGCTGAAACCCGTGCCCAGAAGCTCTACACGCACTTGCTCCCTAATCCTCATTGATGGACGACAAAACCAACGTTCAAGCTGACTGCCGCCAGTTACCTGGACAGGAATATTTCATTGCCAAGTCCAAGTTTGACGTTCCAGAGAATGTTCGGAAGATGAAAATGGCAAAATTTGCCAAAAATTTCCTGGCAGGTGATTTGCGATTGCACCGAAATGAGCGATGCCTTCATCACATCCTTCCACCTTCCATTAAGCTGTTCTATGCTCTTAAGGGAACCCTCCCCTGAATTTGAACCAAACAATCGATTTTATTTTGGCAAAAAATGAAAGCCACATATTCGTAGAATATATGTGTAGAAGGATTTTTTGATACGATGAATATTTATTGAATGGCAGCGTCTCGAACACACCTGTCTCACGTGCGCTGCGGGGGCTGCGGGACTCACCACTGCTATAATTCACCGCGCGCCGTCAAACGTCTTTCTATTCCTTCTATGTACTGATACTCGAATTGTGGCTTAGGGAACGTTCACAAATTACGTCCGTGATCTAGGGGGGAGGTGGGTTTAAGAGTTTGTGGCACCCCATACAAAAAAACTTATAACTGCATACAAAAATTTGTGACAGGGGTGAAGGGGAGGGGGGGGGAGGGTGAAAAGTCCAAAAACTAGTGGACGTAATTTGCGAGCTTTCTTCAATATTGAAATATAATGTAGATGGCAGCACATAAAAAAACAGATTTTTTTATAACCTGCAAAACGCCGCGTCCGCTCACGAGTGTTTACTTGTTTGTCGTTCAAATTGTACAGAATGCTGAAAACTAAATCGCCACTATCTCGGAGTCGGAAGAGACAATTCCACGGAAATCGATATAAAGGGTGATACGGTCAAAATTTGGTCAAGGGAAAACGCGTGTAAATCGGTGAAATCGTTTATTTAAAAAATCAAATTAAATTTCTTTTTCAAGTTCAATTAGTATAAAATTCAGGAAAAATATTCAGTTAGGCTTCCGCTTTTCCAAATCCGAATTGCCGGGCCTTACGCTTGACCCCTGCCATCAGATTTTGTACAGCCGCCTTGTCCACCTTCTTCGCCGCAGAAAGCCAGTTTGCCTTGAACTGCTGCTCGACCTTAGCAGTTTTTTTGGTCTTCTTTAGGTTCCGCTTGACAATAGCCCAGTATTTCTCAATTGGGCGGAGCTCTGGCGTGTTGGGAGGGTTCTTGTCCTTGGGAACCACCTGCACGTTGTTGGCGGCGTACCACTCCATGGCCTTTTTACCGTAATGGCAAGATGCCAAATCCGGCCAAAACAGTACGGAACAACCGTGTTTCTTCAGGAAAGGCAGCAGACGTTTATTCAAACATTCTTTCACGTAAATTTCTTGGTTGACAGTCCCGGAAGCTATGAAAATGCTGCTTTTCAAGCCACAGGTACAGATGGCTTGCCAAACCAGATATTTCTTTGCGAACTTTGACAGTTTCGTGTGCTTGAAAATATCTGCTACCTTTCCCTTCCTTTTGCCGTATAAAACTCCTGTCCCGGAAGCTGCTTGTAGTCGGCTTTGACGTAGGTTTCGTCGTCCATTACCACGCAGTCAAACTTCGTCAGCATCGTCGTGTACAGCCTCCGGGATCGCGCTTTGGCCGTCGTATTTTGTTTATCATCGCGATTTGGAGTCACTACCTTCTTGTAAGTCGATAGTCCGGCTCGTTTTTTGGCTCGATGCACGGTTGTAGACGATACACCCAGCTTATTTGCGTCATCTCGGAGAGATAGGTTAGGGTTTCGCTTGAAACTACCGGCAACTCTCTTTGTCGTCTCAGCGGCTTCCGGTTTTCGATTTCCCCCCGATCCAGACTTCCTGGCTGTCGACAAACGTTCCCCAAACACTTTAATTACATTTGTAACGGTTGATTTGGCAACTTTTAGCGATTTTGCCAACTTTGCGTGCGAGTAGCTCGGATTTTCGCGATGCGCGAGCAAAATTTTGATACGCTGCTCTTCTTGCTTGGACGGCATTTTGACAACTGAAGAGTGAATTCCAAAATCAAAATAGGAGCAACATTCTACACACACACACCTTCAAAATGAGGGGTGTTCAGGTTTTTTAAATGCAAAATTGAAAGAAATACGTCAAGTTGATATTGACCAAATTTTGACCGGATCGCCCTTTATGTACTACTTGGAACTTCTTGGATAATTTGTGCGCTGCATCGAAGACCGTCTTCAACATTATTCAATTGAAGGCAGCGAAGGAAGAAATTGCAGCCAACACCGCAGCTGGGAGCGAGCCAACGCACTTATCAGTTTCCGAGGATTTTCGTCGCTGTTCGGTCTGGTCTCACTTATTGGTAAGCACAGTGATTGTAAAATCATCGTACTGCAAAGCCTGTCAAAATTGGTCTTTGAAAAAAGATACTCCGGAGTATTTAGAATGTCAGGAAAATCACGTCGATGATTGCACAGCTAATCATACTGGAAGCGCGGGCAAAATGGAGGTGGACGGCGTGCGTGAAATGTTCGGCAGATCGGAATCCCTTCTGGGAGTTAAATATAAATGTTATATTGGCGAAAGGGGACACTAAACAGTTCAAGGCCCTTGTTGAAATGGACCCGTACAAGGACTGCCCGGTGATCAAGAAAGAGTGCGTGGGTCATGTTCAAAAGCGTATGGGAAATCGACTACGCACGTTGAAAAAGAACCCGAAAGGGCTCGGAGGGAAGGGTGCTGGAAAATTGACTGATAAACTCGTCACAGAATTGTCGATCTATTACGGTTTGGCGATAAGACTCAAAGCAGATTCTTCATCTCGTATGAAAGATGCCATCTGGGCTACTTATTTCCATAAGTGCTCAACTGACAAAAATCCACAACATCATTTGTGTCCGGGAGGAAGTAAGAGTTGGTGCAAGTGGCGAGTTTATGAGGCAGAAGGGACATTGAAGACCTTCAAACACAAACCCCCACTCGCAAAAAATTTTGCCGAAGCCATCAAACCGATATATGAGGCTCTCTCCGAAACGGACCTGCTGGAACACTGCGGTGGAGCCAACACGCAAAATTCCAACGAATCTTTCAACGCGACAGTGTGGAGAATGGCGCCAAAGCACCTTCATTGCAACATCAAGTAATCGACATCTGTATGTACATTACTGCGTGTATATTCAACGAGGGAAGATCAGCTTTGGTATGCATGATCTTCATGCATATCATGAACATAAGTATTGGCCACGAGGCCAGTCGATACGCCCAGGATGCCAACGCGAAGAGAATTCTGGAAGCTGAGCGACAAATATCAACCGCTGCTCGAAACGCCCGCCTTGCACATCGTCTCCAGGAAGAAGCCAAACAGAAGCAATTTGAAGTAGAGGAAGGTATATTGTACGGCCCAGGAATAAGCGACTAAGATAGAATAGAAAAGAAGAAGAAAGAAAGATAAAAGCGACGAAAATAGACATTGGGTGTTCAAAAGTTGCATTTTGTTTCGAATTTGCGTGAGAATTAAGATATTTTCGGTTCACCGTTTTTCATTTGTTGTCTTTTTTCAAAAACTAATGATAAATTCGTACCGCAAAAATAAATTATAGACATTTTGGTCAAAATTTGGTACATCGAATTTTTTTTCATCCGCCATTTTGAGTTTCGACAATTTGACTTCAAATTCGTACTCAGCGACTGATCAGTGAATCAGTGAAAACTGATCGAATAAAAGAGTAATCCCAAGGCAAACTTTCTAATAACTTTGAATGCGTTTTTCTCGAAACCTTGTTTTTCAATCTAACTTCAAGCCCCGGGCTTGAACTATGAATCCGATTCCCTCCATCATATAATTGTTTGAAAGGTTATAATTTTGTGTACGGCTTGAACTCAAAATTGGCATTAATAATCAATTATTTATAATTTTTGAACACGGTTGAAATAAAAAAAAGTAGCGAAAAATTATTTTTTTCAGTTCAAATGATCACTTTGCAATGAGTTTAAGTTTAAATTATCTGAAATTTAGTTCAAGCCGTAGAAAATTTTATTATCTTTCAGAAATAATAACTAGATTTGATTTTTGTTCACTACAAGTGGCTGCAGGCTTGAAGTTGGCGCTCCATGTTTTACGCGCAGAGGCTTACGGAAATCGCCATTTTGTAGCCGCCATTTTGAATTTTCACAATTTTTATTTCTTTGAAATTTTGAATAATAATAAAATTTAGTCGTCAAAACCGAAAGTTCGTACGCCTTTTCATTCTCCCACAAACAAAATACAAACTTTGCCTTATTTCACCCCCCGTTAAGATAAATGGTCTTGTAGTGCAAAGATGATCCCAAACTGTGTTGAAATTAAATAATAACTGAGAAAGGAAAACATGCAATGTGATTTCTAAGTACACACACTTCAGTCGAACTCCCTCACTTTGCTATTGTCAAATTGATCAGATTTCCCCGGCTATGTCAACCAGCGTCACCAAGTTTCAGTTGGCAATATTTTGAATTTGAACGAAAGAACTGGTTTAGAATTGTTGACAAATAATGACAACTGAATTCTATCAATATGCTCCACGACTCTCAATCCACGATTATCGCTGGAATTGGTGAGATCCGTAAAAAGCAACTGATAGTATGGTAATTATTGTTGAAAGTAAGGTTTATTCGTCGTTATTTTGTTTACTTTATAAATATTGTTAATTTTTTGATGGTTATGATCAGCGATCAATCAGACGAATGCAACTGATGATGGTTATGATCAGCGATCAATCAGGAATGTAAAATGCGCTAGACGATTGTATTAGTGCTTTATCCCCACAGCTTCTTTCGTACAGAACTTGCTTTGTTTTCGACTCCGTTTCTAGTCACACGACCTTGTATTCGCCGGAAAGTGTTTCAACCATACCAGGTGACCGATTTCAAAAATATGTATTAGAGCTGCTGAAAATGGGCATCCACTTAAACTGCCGATGTGCCAAGCGCTAGTTTCTATTTGAACGTAGCAAAAATATGCCCTTGTAACAAACTTCATTAATTTCCCAAACGTAGAATAATGGCGCCCTGCTCAGCAACAAATCTCGACCATCCCTTAAGCCCTATTGAAAACCGGTCGCTCCATTTCGAAGCCATGTGAAATTATTAGATCGAAACTCCCTGTGATTCGTTTGCCGAAACTTAATAAGAAAGTAATTCGTTTTCTCCTCCTTTTCACTCGCTATTTCAAGTATCTGCCACCAGCCCAATGTCAACTATCAAAACTATCGTACCGCGGAAAGACGACGACTGAAGATAGGAAAAATCTGCTTCCTCAAGAGGCGCACTAGGAAGAGCTAAGAGCTACCTTCTTCCATATTCCGGGGACAGATTGTTATCCCTGACGCGCTTCTGCATCCTGTAAGGAAAGAGCATTGGAGAGCTCCGCCATCCAAAGCTGAAGAAAAATCTGCTCTTTTTCAGCGACCCACGACACATCATCATGGAAGCTGAAGCAGCCCAAAGCAGCATCAGCGACAAAATACCGTTTTGTATTATCTTTTAAACTTCAATTTGAATAAATATCAGCTCTATAAAATATGCAAATTATATTTTCAAGATTTTACATTTTAAATTTCACCCATGTTGTAAGTAACGTGAAGAGGACCCTCGCCAGGTTCGCTTCTGGGAACGGAAACAGCCGGAAGCGTCCCCCCCGACGAGGACGCATGATAGTGCAGAGAAGACGGCAGTAGTTGAGCACACGGGAGGGACGGCGACGTCTGCGAAATGTCGTCGTTGGGAGCCATTTGGGGAATCGGCAGCGAAAAAAAAAAGGAGACTCGAATCGAATCCTCCTTGAGAAAACTCCTGCTAAATGGGAACAAAGCGAAATTTTATTTTCTAAAAATGGAGAATCACTTTAGTCGCAATTGGTGCATGGGCGGAATGCTAAAGTAGCAGTTTTTCTTGATGCTGAAGCGAAATGGTAGTGAAAAGGAAAGAGCTTAAGTAGATCCCGATGTGAGACGGGGGAAAGTGATTGGAATGCAGTGACAAGTATTTAGCTTTGTCTTTGAGTGTTATTGAGTGAGAGGGGATGGGTGTGCGATTCAAGTGGGAGGTGGGAGAGGGGGATTTTATCAGCAGTTGTGCTGGACTTTTTACTGGCTCGATTTGTTCAATTACAGTTTTAAGGAGTTCAAGACTGGAAAAAAAAATCTTTAAATATTCAGAAAACTCCAAAGGATTGGACCAAGGTCGGAGCCAATCTTCATCACAAATCAAAGAAGGAAAATGATTTATTTCGAACCAAAGCGTCAATTTTTTCCTCTCGCATAAATCACATTAGCAACGGTTATTTCGTTATTTCCGGATTCCATCAACACTCATGGCTCCGAAATAGGATTAACCTGCTGGAATATTTGTGGTTCCTCCCAACTCCAGATCTGCAAAATTGAATTCCATCAAACGCTATTAAATGGAAATAAACGAAAATATACAAACCCTCACAATCGGAGAGCTTTTCAAAGCGCGCCATCAACCCCACCGCAGCAGAAGAAAACCCACCCGCTCTAATCAATCATACGATAAATGCAAATGAGAGCACAAACTGATGAAATATGGAAAACCCAACACTGCTCTGCATTGAAATCCGAGCAGCGGCGGTCGGGAAAATCCATGTTCGATTCATTCGAATGAAGAAATCGAAAAATCGAGAAAAAGTGTCGGATTACAGCGAGAGGTATCGAACCGAAATGGGATGCGAGTCGTTCCCCGGGGGATTCAACGCATGATGAGATTTCTTCGGAAGTTCTCAGTTTTTCCCACTTCGAGCAAAATCTCGATGCTTCAATGCGTTGCCCCCTAAGTGATTATGACCGGGACGACAAACTCACCGAGCAGAACTGGAAGCAAAAATCGAAACATGTCTGTTCGTACCAATATTGCCGGCCAATGTTGGATGCTAAAAAGTGCTCCGTACTGGCCGTCAAAAGCGAAACATTCAACCGCACAACCTGTTCGTTTTCAGTATGGATCGATGAACTCGGTCTGCGTCAGGGTTGATCTCACTAAGTGATTCGGAAAATGGTCCGAAGTGAAGCTCGACAAGCATATGGTTGATAATGAGCTTTGATGACGAACCACACCGAAACGGTTCAGACCCGATGATGATGGTGCACCCCATAAATAGCCCCCAAAACGCTCACACAACTTGCCACAGGATTGGTCTTCCTTTTTCCGAAGGAGAAGTGATGGATCTACGGAATATGGAAATCATCAATCTCGGACTAATGCATGTGCTCACTTCATTTACACTTCTTCATTCACACGAGTGCTTCTTTCGCTTCTGTTGGTCCTGTTGAGGCCATCGTCCCGGAGAAGGAGCTGAGTCCGTGGAAAGCTTGCAGCGTGATAACAAAGTGTGATTTATTTTGCTCCCGTCTGGCCGTTCATCGGTCCCGTGTTGATCGAAAGGTTTCTTCGATGAGTGTGGGAAAAAATGAGATGTACATTGCTGGCGAGGAGATGAAGCAATACACTTGGAAGGAAATAAATGGGAGTCATATTCTCTGCGTGTGGACAGCGGGAAATTGTGCAGGGTTGTATGATCCAAAATATAAAAAATATAAATATTATTATCCTTTTATTTTTTTTTTATTTTTTTTTTTAAACATCATGACACCAGCCGGATGTTTGGTTTGAAATTTGAATTTCCTTCGTTGATGATTCTCTGGTTGCATTTCTCCGAAATATTGGCTTCCTTTGCAAGTTTTCTTATGGAACACACAGGGTTGCGAGCAATTTTTGCACGTACCGATTTGATCATGTTCGGCGTGCGTGCAAAGCGCGGACGTCTGCTTCCCGGCAGGGTCTTTTTTATGCGGTAAACTTTTGCCAAATGGCACCCTACCACCTTGGTAATCTCTTTCGGCTTCTTCTGGGCGAGCAACAAACTGGTGATCACTTCTTTCGCGAACATTTTGACGAATTTGCAATTAAACGAATAGAATGTTTGGATGCAGCACTTGAAAGTAAACAAGAACAAATACACTTTCAACAGAAATTAGTCACTAGCTACACGAATTAACCCAATACTCAAGTTTGAACATTTTCGCATTATTTTCTGCCGCACCCTGTATCTTGGAAGCAACAATTCGATTGGTCCGAAAGGGTGATTTTCAGGAATAAAATGAAAAGTGCACTTAGATGACGTGCAATCAAATTGAAAAAGGAGTCGTCCATAAACTGCGTTCATCAGGGCACGATTTAATTTTTTTTAATATTTCTTGTGTGACGTTCTAGGCTTTTAAAATATTCTACAAAATTGTGTAACTCACAATTTCCATAAACTTTGCAGGAAACACAAACTTGTTATCTTGTATTTTATTGAGATATGAAGCATTTTTTATGGGAACCCCCTTCAAATCGAATTTTTTGCTGTAACTTTTTACTTGGATTTTTCCGTGGTCTACTATGTTTCAAAAAAATTTTTTTAGAACACACTACATTTTAGAAGACAGCACTGTACTATCTTTTTAAACTGAACTGATTTCAAGCGTTTTGTTATTCAAAACATGCCATTTTCTAAGGGTTATACCTCAAAATTGCGCAAACACTTTGAAAATAAAAATCCGTAACATGATGGTAAATAATGGTTATGGTAAAGAAAAATTTAGTAAAACCAGACGTTGCGTATAAAAACAAACCCAAAAGGAGAGGGTTCCTCTCCCATGTACGCATCAAAACAGAGTGTGTACAAACTACCGTTAGAAACTATCACAAGCTATCAGTGGTTCATGAGCGAGATCCATAACGTTACTATTGCCTGTTGAGGTGGCAGATGTATCTGTGCCTCAACCTACCCCGCAGTGGGATGTTTGGCAATGATAACATCCTTGGTTCGAGTACTACTTTACCCATGCCCTTTCGCTCAATTTTTAATACTTCTATTCTATTTCCAACCTATCGTACACGGACGGCACTTTCAACACTTTCTCTTCATATCTTTCATTCTAGCAAACATTACTGTCCACTCTTTGGTGCCTCATAGCGATGAGCGAAACTTCTCCTTCAACATCATGATGATAAATGTTTTACTTAAAATTTTGATACATGGGAGGTAGTTGATAATTACTAGGTGGGCATAAATCTAAGAAGTGTGATTTTCTGTGAAAATACAGTCTTCAACGAGCTTTCTAGCTGTAACTTTTTTCTTTGATTTTTCCGCGTTGAATAAAAATTTTCCTTTCACTAAAACTCACACACCTTTGGATGATGGCAGTACTCTAGGAATTATATATGAAAAGATACAAGTATTTTTTCATCAAAACATGCTGTTTTCAACAATAACAATGAAGGCAGACAACATTTGACATACTTTGTGTTGCGGACGTCAAGTAAGCTATGGAATCTAAGGAAGAAAAAAATAATTTACTATCCTAACAACCGTTGTTGAGTACGGTAACAAAAAACAATAATTTTCAATCGTTAGAAAAAACTAGTTCCTTTTTCCACACCGGAGATCGGTAGAGTGTTTAAAGAAAACTTCAAGACGAGGAAATAAGCAGCTAAAAAAAGGATAAAATTGATTTGCAAGCAAACCATCCGAACAATTGATCCTCTGTCCAGGGGAGCCCTCTTTCGGTCCACAACCTAGCTGAAACTGAACACTATGTTTGAGAATGATTTTTTTTTTATGGAAATTTCCATCACAATCGCGGAACTAGTTGAGCTTTTGATGCAAGAAAAGGGTGTAACTGAAATAGCCAACAAAACTGGAATAGAATCTCTCAGTTGTCGATTTACTATACGGCTGTGCTCGAGTAAATCTTCTCCGCGAGATGAATGGTCGGTTAGATGACAGATTTAACAGAACAGAACAGAACGCCACTTATACACGCACTCGTAACTATACACACTGAGGACGAAGAAAAAACGGGGCCATTATCTGGACACCCCTAAATACGTATATCTCTCGAAATAACTCATCAATGCGTGATAAAATAATTCATCAATTGTGTAAAATCAATTTTTGGCGATACTACAAGCTTTTAGATCGAAGATGGCGTCGAAAGAAGAGCGAAAAGCAATTGTGTGCGGTCGCAATGAAAATCCGGATCTGTCAGTAAGAAAACTTGCAAAAAAGATTGGTTTTCCTGCAAGCACTATCCATAACGTTCTTAAATCTTTCGATAAACGTTTGACAACAGCCAGGGGGGCTAAGAGCGGAACAAAAACGGATCTCAGGAACCACCAGAAGGACGCGAAGGTGAAGCAAATATTGCAGAAGAGACCAGATCTTTCGGTACGTACTGTGGCTAGAACAATAAAAATGTCCCAAACTTTCGTGAATACTTCAAAACACCGGCAAGGTATGAAGTCGTTCAAGGTGAAAACTGTACCGAACCGTAATGATATACAGAATGTGACCCGGGCTCGCAAGTTTTATCGCGAATATTTGACGAAGTTTTCCTGCGTGATAATGGATGATGAAACTTATGTGCTGGAAGACTTTAAGCAGCTTCCCGGAATGTCTTATTATACTGCCATGCAACGGAACTGCGTAGACGAGCATTTCAGGACGAAGAAAAAGTTCAAGTTTCCCAAAAAAAACATTCGTTTTGGCAGTCACTATGCAGTTGTGGTCGAGCAAGCCAAAGTTTCATCACTGCCGAAACGGTAAACAAGGAAATATACCGTGAAAAAT
>JAHHFK020004866.1:0-140000 GCA_024533555.2 Aedes koreicus
TGTCGCTATGAACAGTGGGCAAGAAATAAATATTTCGCAACCAAAATTAAAAATAAATTTATTTAAATCAATTGTCATTTGTTATCCACTGAATGAACCTTAATACTTCATGAGTTTTGAATATGAATTTGGATACTAACGAAGTGATCAATTTTGTATGTATGGTATGAGACTTTTGGTACATATAGAAATGCATATTTTTCTGATGATACCCCGTTTGGCATACGGATGTTTGGCCGAATGGATATTTGGCATCATGACGTTTGGCCGAGTGGACGTTTGGCCGAGTGGACGTTTGGCCGAGTGGACGTTTGGCCGAACGGAAGTTTGGCCGAACGGACGTTTGGTCGAATAGACGTTTGGCCGAATCGGCGTTTGGCCAAATACAGATTTGGGTAGAAGATACTTGACAATGTAGTTTTCTGGCTGGAGGCCTGATGTTTTGTTTTCCCCCAACCCATTCTTCCAGAAATTTTAGAGATTAAATTTATATGTAATACACTGATAGGCAAAATAAAGTGCCCACCTCATCGTTTTTTCAATTTCTCATTTACTTGGTTCAAATTAAAGTAAACGCACTGTATTTTTTTTATTATCTTATTTTTTATATTCTTTTTAAGTTTCACTTATGGAATACTGAAAAAAAGGAGTTTTACTTGAAGAAAAAAAAAATCAATTTGTGTTGAAAAAAAAGAACAATGACAAAATAAAGTGCCCACTTCATTTAGGCTACAGAAAACATAAATTAAAGTAAAATAAAAGCATTTCAATAATTGATGTGTCCTCCTTTGGCCTTCAGGACCTCCTGCAGGCGCCTCGACATGCTCTCGACCAGGTTCTTTAGGTGCTGTGGATCTAGCTCTTCCCAGGCGCGCTCCAGGGCTTCAAAATAGTTATTTTTATCGGTAACACCAGTTTTGTCAACCCTGGCATCGAGAATCGCCCACAAATTCTCGATGGGATTGAGGTCCGGGCTTTGTGGAGGCCATTCCAGCGGTTTGATCCGACAAGACCGGAAGAAAGACTTGGTCTTCTTGGAAGTATGCTTCGGGTCGTTGTCCTGCTGGAATACGAACTTCTCTTCAAGGCCCGTCTGGATCAGCGAAACCTCCAGATTTTCTCGCAGGATGTTGATGTAAGAATCTGCCGTCATTATTCCGTCGATTTTCACAATGCTTCCCACTCCACCCCACGAAAAACACCCCCAGACCATCACATTTCCTCCTCCATGCTTCATCGTGCCTTGGATGTGGCGCTCCTGAAGCTCTTCTCCCGATCTGCACCAAACACGAACCCGCCGCTTTCGGTTAAACAGCTCGAATTTTGATTCGTCCGTCCAGAGAACCGTTTTCCAGAACTCTAGGGGCTTATCAGCATGCTCCTTAGCAAACTTAAGCCGTTTGGCTTTGTTTGCCTTGCTGATAAATGGGCGCTTCCGGGCAAGTTTGCTATTCAACCCCTGTGCTACGAGACGGCGACGAACAGTTCGACCGGAAACTGATAACTGAAAGGTTTCCTGGATCTCGCGGACAGTTACCTTCGGGTTCTTCTTGACTTCGCGCATGATCTTGGTGTCCGTTCTCGCATCTGTTTTCCGCTTCCTGCCTCTGCCAGGGCGATCCACCACTGATCCAAACGTTTTAAGCTTCAGAAGAATTTTGCCAACCGCTGCCTTACTGATACTGTACTTCTTAGCGACAGCCCGGTGCGATTCACCGTTTTGCACATCACGAACGACCAATTTTCGGATACACAAGGGAATTGCTATCGAAAGCACTGCGTTCTCCTTTTTTTTCAATTGAATTAAATGCGATCACGTATACAAATGCACCAGGTTGAGCCGTTTGCTTCAAAACATGTCAAAATATCAAAACATAAACAATCGAGGTGTCTTCCAATGGAAACTTATCGAAAACATATCGATTTTTGAAGTGGGCACTTTATTTTGTCATTGTTTTTTTTTTCAACACAAATTGATTTTTTTATTTCTTTAAGTAAAACTCCTTTTTTTCAGTATTCCATAAGTGAAACTTAAAAAAAATATAAAAAATAAGATAATAAAAAAAATACAGTGTGTTTACTTTAATTTGAACCAAGTAAATGAGAGAAATTGAAAAAAAAAACGATGAGGTGGGCACTTTATTTTGCCTATCAGTGTATAATGTTTATTAAAACTATTGTTCAAAAGGACGAATAACTCATTTGAGAAAAGTCAAAATTTAAAATCAGTGAAATGAAATGCCATGCCAAGCAATTTTAGGATTCGAAGCCATTTAGCCAAATATCTTTTAATCATTTGATTCCAAACAACGTCTCATAAGTAAAATAAGAAAAATGCTCTTTTATTAAAGCTCAAAATTATCAAATATTAATTTCTTACATAATTCACCAGTCGGTTCAAAATGTCTCAAATTGAAATGCATGAAATCATGAGAATTACATTAGTTTTATCAGTGAAACTCCAAAAAAAATGCTCATGTTTGAAAGAAGGAACAATCTCATAAAGAGTAATACACCGGGCTCAGAAGGTTGCTTTTGAATACAGGAATATGTTTCGTAATAGAAGGCCCATGTGCAAAGAATGAAAAGAAGGTATCTTTCGGGGGAACTGCATATTTCTTCAAGATTATAAAAAATAATGACCCATTCTGTCTAGCTGTTTAACATAATACACATTTCCACCTGAAAGCAGGAGTCTAGGATTTTATCAAAACATATTCATACTTCTCATGTGTATGGGCAAATGGCCGAATACCATTTTTTTGCATTTTTGAACGTAAAAATTTCGTTTTTAATTGAATTGATATAGTTAAAACTTAATTACAGTGCTTATTACTGCAAATGCGCACACATATTGATAAACTCTAAGTATAATAAGTCTAGAATATCGGGAGGCTATCTAATGCGTTCGAGAATGTTTTTTTGGTTCCACATTTCCTTTTTTAGATCTAATGCGTTTGAAAATACTTTTTTAATACTTTTTAATACTTATTTACTTTTTTCTGCAATACATTTACGCTAATAGACAATTTTCGGCCAAACGTCCATTCGGCCAAACATCCATTCGGCCGGCCGATTCACATACATACCGAGGACATACACCCTATTTAAGGAGTGTATCGAAAATAAGCTATCCACAAACGTTCTTTCAAATTATGTTGAAAACCGATATTTTATTCAAACGAAAAATTGATCCTTTATTGTACGAGGTTAAACTTGAACATAATGAAGACCGGATGAAATTTAAGTTATTCCTTCACGAATTTTCGAACTTTGGATCGAATGCTCTTCATCAAGTTCCGGACAAGTGTTGCATCGCATTTTTTGGACGCTTGAGCCCAAATTTTTTTGAACTTCTGCATGTTCCCAGCTGCCTTACCAGTCTTCTTGAAGACCCTCTCCACGATTGCCCAGTAACGTTCGATGGGTCGAAGCTGAGGGCAATTTGGTGGATTGATATTTTTCTCAACGAAATCTATACCCTTTTCCGCAAGCCAATTGAGAGTGGTTTTGGCATAGTGAGCCGACGCTAAATCCGGCCAAAACAGTGGAGGTGTACTATGCTTCTTATATAAAGGCAACAATCTCTTCAGGAGACACTCAGATCGATAGATTTCCGCATTTATAGTTCCGGTAGTGTAAAAAATGGTTGACTTCAAACCACAGGAACATATTGCATACCTTTCGACCGAATTTCTTCACTTGAATCGACCTGTCCGCATCGCTCACATTCTCCCCAACGACGGCAGTAAAGTATTGTGGACCTGGAAGGGTTTTTGAGTCCTCCTTTACATAGGTCTCATCGTCCATCAAAACGCATGCATCCGGACGCTGCAAAAGACGCGAATACAATTTCCGGGCCCTTGTTGCTGCTCGCTTCTTCTGTTCTGCACTTTGTTTCGAGATTTTCTGCTTCTTGTAGGTCTTCAGGTGGTTTCGCCTCTTGATACGCTGGATCATTCCGACACTCGTTCCTGCTTTTTTGGCCAAACCACGTATTTAAAGGGCGATACGGTCAAAATTTGGTCAATATCAACTTGACGTATTTCTTTCAATTTTGCATTTAAAAAACCTGAACACCCCTCATTTTGAAGGTGTGTGTGTAGAATGTTGCTCCTATTTTGATTTTGGAATTCACTCTTCAGTTGTCAAAATGCCGTCCAAGCAAGAAGAGCAGCGTATCAAAATTTTGCTCGCGCATCGCGAAAATCCGAGCTACTCGCACGCAAAGTTGGCAAAATCGCTAAAAGTTGCCAAATCAACCGTTACAAATGTAATTAAAGTGTTTGGGGAACGTTTGTCGACAGCCAGGAAGTCTGGATCGGGGGAAATCGAAAACCGGAAGCCGCTGAGACGACAAAGAGAGTTGCCGGTAGTTTCAAGCGAAACCCTAACCTATCTCTCCGAGATGCCGCAAATAAGCTGGGTGTATCGTCTACAACCGTGCATCGAGCCAAAAAAAACGAGCCGGACTATCGACTTACAAGAAGGTAGTGACTCCAAATCGCGATGATAAACAAAATACGACGGCCAAAAGCGCGATCCCGGAGGCTGTACACGACGATGCTGACGAAGTTTGACTGCGTGGTAATGGACGACGAAACCTACGTCAAAGCCGACTACAAGCAGCTTCCGGGACAGGAGTTTTATACGGCAAAAGGAAGGGGAAAGGTAGCAGATATTTTCAAGCACACGAAACTGTCAAAGTTCGCAAAGAAATATCTGGTTTGGCAAGCCATCTGTACCTGTGGCTTGAAAAGCAGCATTTTCATAGCTTCCGGGACTGTCAACCAAGAAATTTACGTGAAAGAGTGTTTGAATAAACGTCTGCTGCCTTTCCTGAAGAAACACGGTTGTTCCGTACTGTTTTGGCCGGATTTGGCATCTTGCCATTACGGTAAAAAGGCCATGGAGTGGTACGCCGCCAACAACGTGCAGGTGGTTCCCAAGGACAAGAACCCTCCCAACACGCCAGAGCTCCGCCCAATTGAGAAATACTGGGCTATTGTCAAGCGGAACCTAAAGAAGACCAAAAAACTGCTAAGGACGAGCAGCAGTTCAAGGCAAACTGGCTTTCTGCGGCGAAGAAGGTGGACAAGGTGGCTGTACAAAATCTGATGGCAGGGGTCAAGCGTAAGGCCCGGCAATTCGGATTTGGAAAAGCGGAAGCCTAACTGAATATTTTTCCTGAATTTTATACTAATTGAACTTGAAAAAAGAAATTTAATTTGATTTTTTAAATAAACGATTTCACCGATTTACACGCGTTTTCCCTTGACCAAATTTTGACCGTATCACCCTTGAAGGGAGATTAGCCATTTCTCTGAAAAGATACTAAGAGTTATTGTTGCGTGCTGTCGATGGTTGGTGATAACTATGTGTTGGACACTATTGGCTGAAATCCCTTGAAACCAGAAATTGCACTCGCACAAACTAGTGGAACTTGACGTTTTCGACTTTTGAGAATTTTGACAAGCAGTGGCCTTTCTTTCAACCTTTTTACCGTGTGTTATTACACTTCACCCCAGCTGCAGCGCATTCACGCTTTCCTCATGACTGGCCAGACTAACACTTACAACACTTTTCCTTCATTTTTCTCCGACGTTGTTTCAACAGGATGATTGTTCCTCTCACTATCAACGATCACATTTTCCTCAACACCAGAATACATTTCCAATCTATTTCACTTATTTCTACTCGGGATCATCCAGACACTAAACAACTGTCAGCACTTTTTAGTCGGGATCAAGTGACAGAATTCGAAAAGGGAAAACAATTTTCCCACCGCCGTCGTCGCACTTACACACACTGAAATTCGGTTCCTCGCCCGAACGTATTCTTCACGACACGACGCACGCGAAAACTACGGCGGGACGCCGTCGAAGCGGTTTTCCCGACACACTGCTGTTTTCCAAACTTCGAAGGGAAAAACATCCCTACATCAGCAGTTTGATCGAACCACTCGATTCCTGAATCCAGCTCGAGACTTATGTCAACTTTAAACCCTCACTGTTCTATCCCGATAGGCACGATTGGTTGAGTGCCCAGTATTTAATTGGCTTATTTGCCTTTTTTTCAGTCTTTGCCACTCGATAATGAAGTGAGAAATTATGACCCATGCTAGACATGGTTTGTCTCTGCCACCAACTAACAAACGTCACTTGAACCTTCAGCGGTTCTCGGTCTGTTGTTTATGCATATCGGCCCTAGGCAGATCATTAAATTGGAGATTGTGGCTTTTGCCAGTTCACTGTTTACGTAGATCATGGAACCACGTTGATGCCAGTACTTTTGACATACCTTTCACGGTGGCAAATCGTTATTGATTAATCAGGTGTGTGCCAGAATTTTGCCCTCATCGTCAATCGCTTTATATGGAAATCGCAAATTGCTACCCGTCTTGGTCTCGCAAAGTTCAAGATACTTAGAAATAAGCGATCATTAGCAGTTAGCGCACATGACGATTATGGAAACGGTTCTTCTAAAATATTGTCCACTGATGTCAACTTTTCCAACCGAATCGCACGAGGAGGGTTGGTATTTTCGAAGCAAACAAGTTCGCAATTATTGAGCAATACTGACATTGTCAATCTACATTTGTGTTCCGTGCGTGAGACGTGAAGGTATTCTTCTTTTTCGCCGAATGTTTGCTCAATCAGTGTCGCTCTTCACACTTCAGGCAAACATCAAAATACTTCGTTCAATTTTTTCCGCAGAAATCGAACCTCCTGGGAAAGTTGCCATCCTTTGTGCATTCATCCGTGCGATTTGGGACGCGTACCTAATACTACGGATGGGACCGAAGCGCACCTGACTGTATCTGTACACGAGCCGAGACGCGCGACGGAGCTGTTCTACGAAGGCAGGTAGACAAAACAGTCAACCGCCACCTTTGCCGCCGCCGCCGCACCATAAGGTCTTGTCAACTTGTGAACGAAAACTTTATCTGAATACGAAATTAAGTTGTTTACTTTGTTATGGTAAAGCATAAAGGGTGATACGGTCAAAATTTGGTCAAGGGAAAACGCGTGTAAATCGGTGAAATCGTTTATTTAAAAAATCAAATTAAATTTCTTTTTCAAGTTCAATTAGTATAAAATTCAGGAAAAATATTCAGTTAGGCTTCCGCTTTTCCAAATCCGAATTGCCGGGCCTTACGCTTGACCCCTGCCATCAGATTTTGTACAGCCACCTTGTCCACCTTCTTCGCCGCAGAAAGCCAGTTTGCCTTGAACTGCTGCTCGTCCTTAGCAGTTTTTTTGGTCTTCTTTAGGTTCCGCTTGACAATAGCCCAGTATTTCTCAATTGGGCGGAGCTCTGGCGTGTTGGGAGGGTTCTTGTCCTTGGGAACCACCTGCACGTTGTTGGCGGCGTACCACTCCATGGCCTTTTTACCGTAATGGCAAGATGCCAAATCCGGCCAAAACAGTACGGAACAACCGTGTTTCTTCAGGAAAGGCAGCAGACGTTTATTCAAACACTCTTTCACGTAAATTTCTTGGTTGACAGTCCCGGAAGCTATGAAAATGCTGCTTTTCAAGCCACAGGTACAGATGGCTTGCCAAACCAGATATTTCTTTGCGAACTTTGACAGTTTCGTGTGCTTGAAAATATCTGCTACCTTTCCCCTTCCTTTTGCCGTATAAAACTCCTGTCCCGGAAGCTGCTTGTAGTCGGCTTTGACGTAGGTTTCGTCGTCCATTACCACGCAGTCAAACTTCGTCAGCATCGTCGTGTACAGCCTCCGGGATCGCGCTTTGGCCGTCGTATTTTGTTTATCATCGCGATTTGGAGTCACTACCTTCTTGTAAGTCGATAGTCCGGCTCGTTTTTTGGCTCGATGCACGGTTGTAGACGATACACCCAGCTTATTTGCGGCATCTCGGAGAGATAGGTTAGGGTTTCGCTTGAAACTACCGGCAACTCTCTTTGTCGTCTCAGCGGCTTCCGGTTTTCGATTTCCCCCCGATCCAGACTTCCTGGCTGTCGACAAACGTTCCCCAAACACTTTAATTACATTTGTAACGGTTGATTTGGCAACTTTTAGCGATTTTGCCAACTTTGCGTGCGAGTAGCTCGGATTTTTCGCGATGCGCGAGCAAAATTTTGATACGCTGCTCTTCTTGCTTGGACGGCATTTTGACAACTGAAGAGTGAATTCCAAAATCAAAATAGGAGCAACATTCTACACACACACACCTTCAAAATGAGGGGTGTTCAGGTTTTTTAAATGCAAAATTGAAAGAAATACGTCAAGTTGATATTGACCAAATTTTTGACCGTATCGCCCTTTCACTGAGAAAAAATATTGGTAAACGCAAACATATTCTAGTTTCATTCAACCGGAACTTCACGTTGAATTGGGCACAAACATCATGTTAGTTTGATTTGACTACCTATGGTGGTTAAAACAAACTAAAATTTTGAGTAATTGTTTCGGGAACTGAGCCGTTAAGTTCAACTGACATCCGTTTGTATTTACCATTATGTTGGTTGTTTCATTTTGACGGCTACGAAAACAAACCGATTTGTTGGTTGATTCTACCAACACTTATGGTTTGTTTCAAAAAAAAAAAATTTAGTATGATTTTAACTGAACTGCTGTTTGAAACAAACAAACGAAAACGGTTGTAACAACAAAGATTTCCGTTCACAATCACCTACATTTTTTCTATAATCTCCAGAATATTTATTTGAATAAAATGCTAACAAACATTAGAAAAGTACACATTTACATTTATGCACTTCTCTCAGTCTAAGAGACTACTATTTTTAGGTTTTTCCAAAGTAAAAGTTTGTTTATTTCCATATTTTTAATACGCTTCTGTTTCACATAATATTATTTCCTCAATCGTCAACGCCAATCCAAGCGAGGCCATTATCTCGCAGTACACTTCCGAACCGCAGCCAACATCCAAAATAAAGCTCTTTGCATCCGCTGGCAGGGCGAGCAACTCTTATGGAAAGGGAATAAAGGTGTACTATTTAAGGGCTTCAGGGTTACCTTACCGGAACCTTACGATTTCAGGAGGATCCATATGCTCTGGCCTTTGAGTTATTACTTTTTATTAGATTTATTACGATAAAATAATTGCAAATTATAAATAACGAATGAACTACGCGATTTTTTATATTAAATTTTCACCTGCGAAAACTTCCGCAAAATGCATGTTTGGGCATTGTTGAATGACAACGTCAGAGCATTCATCGGGACTGCATGACGGAAAATGAAATAACCCAAAAAATAGTTTGGTTCAAACTAAATTTTAAGTTATTTTTTCTCCAAACAAAATATCAGTTTGATTTAACCGCCGCTTTGGTTGAATCAATCTAAAATTTTAATTTGTTTTACTGAGTCAACGCAACCTGTTTTTTGGTAATAATAAACCCCTCTTAAGGTGGAAACAACATAAATATTAGTTGAGAACAACCATAATTTGTGTTGTTTTATGGTAATATCTTTAGGTAGAAATGACCAACCTGCCTGTTTGTTTCAAAACAAAATCGTTGGTTTAAAACAACAAAACGGATTTTTATAGCAACTAGTTTTTTAGTTTGGATGTCAACAAGCAAGTTTGTTGTTTCAAACGGGACTGTTTTTTCTCCGTGTGGCAGTCTTTTGTGATCATATGACTCGTGGAGGCGTGAGGTAGGAACTTGTGAGGACCAGAGGTCGGTTTTTCCCTCCTCCGAAGTTGCCAACTCACCATTTGAAGCCCATAAAAATATTAACTAAAATAAAAATGTAAGATTCAGCTGAAAATAATGAGTTTGAAGGTGTGGTTACCATGACAACGCAAATTTTTGTACTTTTTAAATCATGAAATAAAGTAAAACCATCGATATTTGTTTTGAGCATAACTCCCCAGCAGACGGTTGTGGACGGACTTACTAATCACCACTTGAAAGCTCTTATAATGTGCTATTAGGTTCAGTCAACTCAATCTGCTCTTACCTGCTCCTAAGTGGGGTAAAGCCGTCGAAAATACGACGAAAAAAACAGAAAAAAGTTCAATAACTCATCCCACTGAAATAATGCAGGTATAGTATGTTCTGGAAAGTTTTGTATTTTGATTTTGCAAATAACTTTGTAGAAAATTTTATTGTCCTTAAAATTTAAAAAAAATTGCCTCGGTGAAAAATGTGTTTTTGTAGGTTAGTTTTTATAAAACGCTCTCTATCTCCGATTGTGTGAAACATACGATTTATAAGTCTACAGGAAAATTGTTTGTATTGATCTTTTCTACAATTTTGCTGAAGACATAAACTCTCTACCTTAAAATCCTAAAAAGTTGAATTTTTATCTCACTTTTAGGGGGATTGATCACAACAATCATGCCGTCAAAATATGAAGCTTGTCATATCCATCAACTTTGCCAAAGACGCCATCGCTCTAGCTTCACTATTTAGGGAGCTATCAGTTGAGAGCGTTAAAATCGACTTTTTGACAACTGTGCCTTGGGTTGATTTCAACGAAATTTTGAGTGAAATGACCTCAGCGTGTATTGTTTACACTGCGTGAGTTTCATTCTTAAATGTGTCGTCGTTTCGAAGAGCGCGTTCGCGAGTACATTTTGCACACGCACCTCGACAACCCATTTCTTTCGCACCGAGCCATCGGAAAGATGTTGAAAATTCACCAGTCTACAGTGTCTTGTGTCATAAAACGTTTCGGGGAACGTTTAACTATCGATCGGAAGAAGGTGAGTGGTAGAAAAAGTGTTCCGTACTGTCTGAAGGATCACAAGCGAGTGGTTGCTGCCTTTCAACGCAAACCCAACTGTTCCGTTCGGGATGTCGCGAAAAAGCTGCACTTGACCAAAAGTTTTGTGCAGAAAGCCAAGAAACGAGCCGGGCTCCGTTCATTCAAAGTTCAGAAAGCTCCAAACCGCAATGAAAATCAGAATAGGACAGCTAAAACACGTGCGCGTAAGCTGTACACACAAATGTTGACGAAATCACACTGCTGCATCATGGACGATGAAACACGCGTAAAAGCGGACTTTAAACAAATTCCCGGTAACCAGTATGTGACTGCGAAAGCCAAGTTCGATGTTACAGAGCCTCTCAGGAAACAGCAAGTGTCAAAGTTCCCCAAGAAATTCATGATTTGGCAGGGGATTTGTTCGTGTAGTAAACGTAGCAAGCCTTTCGTGACAACTTCAACTGTAAATGGTCAAGTATACATGAATGAATGCCTGAACAAAACGACTGCTTCCGTTTCTCAAAACACACAACGTTCCTACAATGTTTTGGCTGGACCTAGCCTCTTGTCACTACTCCAAGGATGTTCTGGAGTGACAAAACGAATGGTGTCAATTTCGTGCCGAAGTATCTTAATCCCCCAAAGTCTCCAGAGTTGCGGCGAATTGAAAAATATTGGGCTATAATGAAGCACGAACTTTGTAAGCATCCTAAAGTTGTCACTACAGAACAGGAAATGTTGAAGTCATAGTTGAAAGCGGAACAAATTTCGGTTCAAGCGTTGTACAAAATCTTATGCGTGGTATTTAGAAGAAAGTTCGGGCTTTTGGATTGGGTAAAGAAATACAGTGAAATAAAAATATCCAAACCAAGATTATACATTGTTTTTTATTCCCTGAATATTACAATCGGTTAAGAGACTTGTTTTTGAGGACGAGTTTAAAGTGATGCAATTTAACTGTGGACACCCTTTACGGCCTGCTTATTTTTAGATTGTTATTACATCCTTAGGGTTTTCACCTGTTAAACTGCCAGCATTGGGAACTTAGCGTTTAATTTTGACATTCTGTCATATTGTTTGTTATTGCGTCTACGCTCTTCAGTCACATTAAGTGGCGAGGAATTACGATCAAGTGTTTTCAAAATTTAAAGTCGTCGAATTCTATGCAGTTGGTTTTACTTAATAGATGAGTCTAGGTACTACTAGGAAAATCAGAGGGAAGTGTTTCTATCGAATGAACATTTTTCTGATAGTACTTATTGAATCGCTGATATAATAAGTACAATGTGGATCAATTATGGTTTAGGTGACCGTGGAAGAAACGGAAGAGATGTTGAGAAATGCACGAATATTCTTGCCTACCTGATCTTGGCTGATATACGGCGTTCATAATTGTCCGGTTGTCTACACAGAGGAGGAAAACGTGGCTCTCCGTTACGAAATCTGAGTTGATCTGAACAAAAGTCATAAGACCGCCAAGCAGATCGTAAGGTTAAAGGAATCCACCCGTCTTGCACCAAGGGTATCCAAACCAAGTACACAAAGTTCGTGTGCTTTATGGTCCGGGAGGTTGTCGGCCATGCTCCTTAAGAGTGGGTCATGAAATTGCTGAAGGTGCCCAACGATAAGCGTGTCCTGAAGTGCTTGAAGCGTCGTTTTGGTACGCAAATTCGTGTTAAGAGGAAGCGTTAAGACTGTTCAACATCCTGGCCCTTATGCTCTAGGCCGCCGATAAGAAACCCAACTTATGTGTGTGAAGGAAACTGTATTTTTCTGCTCGATTTGTATTAAAATTTTAAGGATTTCCTCCAAAAAACGTGTGAAAAAAAGAATCTGTAAATATAAAACATGCACATTCTTCTGAAACTCCTAAACTCCCTACTACTTTTCATTCGATGGCTCCACTCTGGTATTTTTCGATTAGAAGCAAAATCATTTGATGAAAACTCGATGAAACCTTATCCTTAGCAAGTAAAACAGGTAAAAACTATCGACGGCGTAACAAAAATCTATGGAAATCAACAGCATTATATCCACCGCATAATTCCAGTTTGAGATTTAAACGGGCGAAAATATGCGATGAAATTACTTCTGCTCTGTGATGATTATAACGTAATGGTTATTTTCAAGTTTTGATTGAGAAAGTTATATTTACGCATCAAATGTGTAAATCTAACTCAAGTCGAAATAAGTATATGATGATTAGAATAGTGTTTGACTGAAATATTAAACTATTAGCCAGGATTTTAAGCTAATTGAAAAAAGCAATATGATTTGTTTGAATTTTGGGCTCTTCCGCCCTTTTCAAATGTTAGTCTAGATTTGTTTGCAATTTGTACTCCGAAAAGCTTTGCCAAAAAATCCCATAGTAAATAAACAATGAAAGTATGATGATGCTGAAAATTGTAGGTGAGCAAATTTTCTGTGTGTGTGTGTGTCCAATCTAACACCCATCGGCCGGCAATGGTATTATGAAAGAAATCTGTTTACAACAATCATTCAAGTGACCATTGGAAGCAGCTTTAATCCGGGAGCTAGAAAGTGATAGCTCTACTGCAGATCCAGCAACCCATTTCAGAATGTCTGGAGAGTCACGCCCATTCCGAGGTTACTTTCACATACAATAAGCCCCGCATGTAAACATTACCGATATCATTTGGATAAGGGCACTGCAACACACTTCCAGATTTGGAAATTTAAAATTTCCGAACCAGGCACGTATTTAGAATTTTTTGAAAATAAGATTTTTGTTATATAGTTAGATACATCTCACCCATGTCCGCCTCCTCAATCACACTATCTTGTTCATTCGTAAAAATAAAAATTTTCGACGTTGATTCGTGATTAATTTCATGCACTCTCGATTAAATATATGCAAAAGTTAACGTTACTAAACCGCCCGCTAGATATGCAACCTGCATAACAAAACTCTGTACACTCCGTGGTGAATGCACCTAAAATTATGTGCAAGCTTTTCACCCGCCCATGCGCGTTGTTTTCGTTTGCTGCTTCTGACCAGCAAATGGCCGTTCTCTACATTGCACTAGTCTTCTTTTTTTTTCACTCCACACTCTGCCAATAATGCATCCCCGTTATGTGGCGACTTTATATCGAGCTTCAAAACTGCGAATAATCATCGATTCACTCGCGACAAAGCGCAAAAACCCTCTAAACTAATAAATTATGCCCGAGTGTCACAATATTACCACTAATAACCAAAACTAAGCTGATTTAACTCTTCTTCCGGGTGAGGGTGCGAAGCACAAAAACAAACAAAAAACGGGGAAATACTACCGACACTCACACATTTCGAGAGGGAATCGATTATATTCACTACGGCTTACACAATTTTCGCGGAGATTTTATGATTTCACTGTTAGCTCAAGTTAAATTACGAATTATTGTTTGATTTTTTTTTCGCGAAAACGACGCAGCAAAAAACAAAACACGTCAATTTCGAAGCACGGCTTGCTGCGATCCCTATTGTAGGTGAACAAATTTTCTGTACAAAAATTTAAAATTTCATAAGAAAGGGTTGGGAAAATCTTTAAATTTTTTTTTTTTGGGTGGAAATTTCCGGGGCGGTTCAAAACGGGAGGAAGAAAAAAACACGGTGTAAGAAAAAAAAAAAATGTGAAAGGGTGTAAAGATAAAAATGTGGTTTTCTGTTTGGTGTAAAAATTTTTTATATATTAAAAAAAAAAAAAATAATTTTTTATTTTTTTTTATTTTTTTTTGTTTTTTTTTAGCGGCATTCCACTCCATGGATTTTTTTTACGCTAAAGCTCGGATCAAACGTGTTACTTCAGGAAAGTCAGCATATGTTTTTCCACTCTTTTACGTAAATATTTTGGTTGTTGGACCCAGTTGCGATGAAAACGTCACTGAAAATGAAAACGCTTCGTCGTCCATTGTTACGTAATCAAACTTCGTCAGCATTGCCGTGTTCAGTTCCTGAGATCGGGATTTGGCCGTCTTCTAGTATGTATAGCTTAATTGGAGGGAAAATAGGCGATTGTTTCAACATCTGTTGTTGTTCACATCCAGATTATAAAGTGTTGGTTCAGGTGAAGAAGTGAGAATGACGAGATTCAAAATGTTTGCTGTGAAGCATTAGTTGAAAAAAAGTGTTTTACTCTTTCTGATTAATTTATACTTAAAAACTGCCTACAACTACTATTACTTCTCTGGATGAAGACTACGTCTTTGTTTTTAGACGTCCAACCTTTGGTTTATTTGTTTATTTGTTCATTTATTTATTCATCATCTGACAACATGATTTTAATGACATGTTCTTAATCTTAGCTTGGTCAAATATGTTTAGAGATCGTTAGCGTTGTTTAAAATTATTTGTAGACAGGTTAAAATCAAAAACATGATATCCTAATTGAAATTGTCTGCTTATTGAGTTCACGGGATCGTTGGAGCCATATAGAGTATGTTGGCGCGAGAATCAGAGTCAATACCCTATCCGTTATCGAAACCGATCTAAAACCAATTGTTCTCACAGACTTCGCCAACTGACCAATACACAAGCAACTGGATGATGCATTTTTCTTGTTTTTCAGGGGGCAACGATCTTGGCCTTCTGCCCTCTGTCTCCATCGGATATAAATGCTCTTTTGAAACGAAATAAAGCAGTACGAATTGAATTGCTAAAAGTAAAACGACAAGCTTTGCTTTCTTTCTCCGTAACCACAAGTCCACCGGTATTTCATCCTCCTCGAAGTTCAGAGTATTTCTCGGAGTAGGTTAAACTATTGTAGTGACCACAATACACGTTCTAGAGCATAAATCCTCACACGCTCCAGCAAGGCAGGACTATCGGCACGCAGTATTTTGGCACCAAAAACGGCTTGAATCATCTTGCGACGATTCGCCCGTGGTTCAATGTTCAGTAATTTACAGCGATGTTCGTAAGGCGGAAGGTTTATAGGGTCATGCCAAGGTAGGTTTCTTAGTGCGTGACGAACAAATTTGCGTTGCAGAGATTCGATCCTAGAGATCCACACAGCTTCGTATGGTGACCAGCGAATTCGAGAATTGATCTAACAAGAGAGCAATAGAGAGCGCGCAGACATGTAGGATCATTGCAATCTTTGGTGAATTTCAAAATAAATCCATGTTGACTTTGTCAACTACGGCTTTGTCAACTACGGCTGAGTAATGCAGCTTGAACGTGAGTTGGTGGTCAAAGACTTTATCAACGCGCCCAAGTTCTTGTCCTTCAATCGTGTAGGGGTACATAATAGGCTTTTTGAGTCGCCGATACGAGAGTACACAACACTTCGATACACTGACTTAAAGAAAGTTCGACCTGCACCAACGAGCGAATCGATCTAGTAACTCTCGGAGTTGCCTGCAATCAGCTTCATTACGTACTGCGAGATATATTTTCAAATCGTCTGCATAAATCAGTATTTCACCGTTAGCTACCAAGATCGTCACGTCGTTGAAAAATAATACGAACAGCAGTGGACCCAAGTGGCTACCTTGGGGTACACCAGAGCACGGAGAGAAAGGAGTAGACAAAGTTGATCCAATTTTCACATTGAGTTGTCTGTTGCTTAGGTGCGAGCGGTGCCAATTACATACTCTGTTTGACATGTCAACTCGAAGTAGCTTTGCAAGAAAAATATCATGGTTCACAGTGTCAAAGGCAGCTTTCATGTCGATGTAGATGACATCAACCTGAGCTCTATCGTCCAAAGTTCCGATACAAAAAGAGGTAAATTCACATAGGTCACTTTCTACGGATCGCTTGGGATAGAATCCATGCTGGGAAGGGTTGGCGGTCTTCGGTACAATGTTTATCTTCAGCCGGTCCATCTCTCCAGTGATCTCTTGGCATAATGGGCTGAGACCAGGTCTGGCCAAATGACGACATCCTCCATTGCGTAATGCTTCTTGATGAAGGTGATTTACGGCAGGCACTTTGTACTGTATATCTCCCCGTTCACCGCGAGCTTCGCAGGAAATAATAGCAGCTTCGGCATTCTCTTCTAACTGATCATCAGCCTCGGTAGGACCTTATTTGGAAACTTGTTTTGGTAGATATTTATTTATTTATTTATTTATTGATATGATGCCAACTGACTTAAAATCTTATTGGAATGTAATGGGGAACAGCCATGTGACGTAAAAACCCCCTATTTCTAAATCTTCCACTACATAAATCAAGATGAATAGAAGGAATACAAAACAAGCAAAAAAAAATAATTCTAGTACACACACACAAAACTTGTCAGTAATACTTAAATAATGTGCCGTGATCGGATCAGTCGCCTAGTATCTTCGCCATTAATGCCAGTACGTAGTAAATGCCACCATTTCTGAACTAGCGGCTCTCCATCCAACTACGCTGAATCCGGTGACGGAAGGTCTCAGCGGAACAGTTGAAGTTAAACAGAGCGTAGGGTTTATTGAAGCGCGATGACATGAATTGAATTGGATCGTGTTAGCCGTAGTTTGCAGCACCGAGCAAGTTCCGAGCTGCAGAAAATGTCTTGTTCGCAAAACTCGTTCACGAGCGTAGATGAAGAGTTCGCCCAGAATTCCTGGAGAGTCGGTTTCACCTAGTAAAGGGTGTATTCGATAAAAATGGCACACTGAAAATCTTCTGTAACTTTTGAATCGTATGAGTAAAAAACCTAGAAATTTGAGTAGATCTTATCCATAGTGTATTATTTACATCTGCCAAGTTTCATAGTTATACATTCAGTAGTTCCAGTCATGTCGTCGAAACAAGAAATTGTCCGTGAGAAAATTTTGTGCACTCACAATCAAAATCCTGGGGCGTCCCACCGGTGGATTGCTAAAAGGCTTGGAATTGCAAATACAACTGTGTCTCGTGTAATAAGAACCTTCAAGGAGCGTCTGAGTGTCCAAAGGAAGGAAGGGAGTGGTCGTAAAAGTGGTCCAATGGACAGTAAAATGGCCAGGAAAGTCGTACAACAATTCAAGAACCGTCCAAACATGTCAATTCGAGATGTCGCTAAAAAGTCTAAGGTGTCAGTCGGTTTTGTGCAGAAAACCATGAAGCGTGCTGGGTTACATGTTTTCAAAGTGTAAAAAGCCCCAAACCGGAATGAAAAACAAAACATCACTGCGAAAACCCGCGCCCGGAAACTTTACACGAAGCTGCTCACCAAATCCGGTTGCATCGTGATGGATGACGAAACATACGTCAAGGCCGACTTCCGTCAACTTCCTGGGCAAGAATATGTCGTTGCCAAGTCGAAGTTCGATGTTCCGGAGGATGTTCGAAAGAAGAAACTATCGAAATTTGCAAAGAAGTTTCTAATCTGGCAGGCGATTTGCGGATGTGGTTAAATAAGTGCTCCCTTCATCACTTCCGGAACAATAAACGGTGCGATTTACACGGAAGAGTGCCTTAAGAAGCGTCTCTTGCCATTCATTAAGAAGCACAAAGGATCAACTCTGTTTTGGCCTGATCTAGCATCCTGAAACTACGCTCGAAACGTATTGGAGTGGTACCGAGCCAACGGAGTCAATTTTGTGCCAAAGGATATGAACCCACCAAATTCACCGGAACTTCGTCCAATTGAAAAATTCTGGGCAATTATGAAAACGGAACTTCGCAAACATCCCAAAACTATAAAAACAGAGCTAGAATTGAAGAAAATTTGGGTAAAAACAACAAAAACACTGGGAAAATCGGTTGTACAAAATTTGATGGGTGGAGTGAAAAGGAAGGTGCGGGCATTCGGGATGGGAGACGAAATTGAATAAAACAAATGTTGTAAATCAAAACTCATTAGTAGTTCTTCATTCCCTGAAAATTTCAAGAAAATCCGATAATCAGTTTAATTTTGATGAGTATATATGTGTGTGCCATTTTTATCGAATACACCCTTTAGCACTTTTACTGCTAAAACTGCTTGCATGACTGTACGCCTATGCTCCAATGTTTCAATTCCCAAGAGTGAGCAACGATCCTGATACGCTGGATGGTTGACAGGATCATTCCACGGGAGATGACGGAGAGCATAACGAACAAATTTTCTTTGGACTACTTCAATCCTCGCAATCCAGAGTCTTTGATACGGGCACCACACAAGGGTTCTAAATTCCAGAATAGAACGCACGAGAGAGCAGTACAATGCTTTCAGACAGGTGGGATCACGAAACTCGTCGGAGATCTTAAACATGAAACCGAGCTGTCTGTTTGCTTTGGTAATCACATCGGTGTAGTGTTGTCTAAATGTCAAACCGGAGTCAAGCGTGTTTCCAAGGTCACGAACAGTATCAACTTTCTGCAGAGGTTGATTGTTTATCATGTATTCAAATGCAATTGGGTTCCATTTTCGATGGAATGTGAAGCATTTGTTAACACTCAGAGTGAGGAAATTTCTAGAACACCATTCTTCAAAGCTACTGATCAAGTGCTGTAGTCGTAAACAATCAGTGAAGCATGACCTGCTGTTAGGTGGAAGTATCATTGACACACCAAGTTTGACTAACTTTGCCAAAAGTATAGTATGGTCGACCCGGTCAAAAGCAGTCTTGAGATCCGTGTAAACAACGTCGACCTGAGATCCAGCTTCGATATTCCGGAGACATGAGGAAACGAAAGGTGCAAGATTGGTTGAGATCGATCTTCTGGGGTGAAATCCACGTTGTTCAGGAGAGATGTAGTGTGTGCACCTAGCAAACAATAAGTCGTTGACGATGATTTCGAAGACTTTTGAGCAGGCACAGAGCGATGTAATTCCTCGATAATTGTCGGCATTTTGTTTATCTCCTTTCTTGAAAAGCGGGAACATGAATGAAGATTCCCAACGTGTTGGATACTTTCCCTGGCGTAACGAGATATTGAAAATCTTCAAAAGAGGAATCGTAAACACTGCAGAGCAATTCTTTACACATGAAGGAATTCCGTCAGGTTTGAGATTTTCAGCTTTCAGATTGCGGATTCAACGAGGTCCAATGTAATCGCAGGAATATTGAAGTCGAACGCGTCTCTGGGAGTATCTCTGAGTGCTTCGCTGACTTGCTCCAATGCTGGCATGGTGTTATTAAATATACTTTTGAAGTGCTCAGAAAGGAGATCACATTTGTCCACTGGTGTGCTGGCGATTCTGTTGTCAAGATGAATTTCAACCGGTAGCCCATTAACATTCCCTTTTGTGTTCACAAATGACCAGAACAACTTTGGGTTGCGCCGAAGGTTAGATTGGATTCATTTTAAATAATTCTTGTAAAGAAGACGATTGTACATTCGGTAATGGGTACTAGCTGTCGAGAAAATTCGCTTTGTGAATTGATTTCGAGTTTTGCAGTACTTACGATCTCACACGTTCCAGGTACCGTAAATGAGCATTAGACCAAGGAGGTTTACGAGCAGGTCTCCTCAGCGGAACAAAATCTGATATAGAACCTCATCAAAAAAATCTACCGCTTCATCGATAGTGGAGCACGAGTCAAGGAACTGCCAATTGACTTGGGACAGAGATTGGCTCGTAGCAGCAAAATCAGTTCTACGAAAATTCAGGCCATGTGGATCAACGATGTTATCGAAGGTTATAGGTACTGATAGATTGATAGTAATCTCCAGCGCAGGATGATAGGCGTCGAGGTTAATTAACGGTTCGGAGGCTTCGACAACAGCACATTCCATTACGGCAGCTTCATTTGCCAACACAAGATCAAGCAGTCTCGAGTTACGATTTAACGTTGAATTTATTTGCGTTAAATTATGAAGGCTAAATCCATCCATAAAAGCACAGCAGACGGGTGGCATATGCGAACGAAGAACGTCAATTGTGGGATGACCAATCATGGGATCATTCCAAACCAACCCAGACTGGTTGTAATCGCCAAATAGTAAAGCGTAGTCGTTGTGATCTAAACGGGATAACACAGCGCCAATCGAACTGATATAGTTCTCAATGCTGCTTAAATCAGATTTCCTATCGGGAGGTAAGTACATGGCGCCGATACTTAACTTCCTGTGTGGAGTTGTTATCTGGACCCATAACTGTTCGAGCGAAGGGTTAATAGGAGTGGGATCCAGGCAACTGTGAAGTATTTTGGAAACTGCTATCAAGACGCCACCACCACGAGATTTTTTGCTATTTATGCGATTACGATCATTCCGAAAAACTGTGAACTGATCTCCAAATAGTTGAGCGGAATGAATTTGATCATTGAGCCAGGTTTCGGTTAGAACTATCACGTCGAAGTTGGACTCGACGGCAGTTAAGAAAAAGTCATCTATTTTCGTTCGGAGATCTGACTTCAACGCTTACCTTCTTGGAGGGGAACGCAAAGAACCCAGTTCCGTGGTAGTCGTCGCCGTCCAGCGTCAAATAGGTCTCGTCATCCATTAGAAAGAGGTTTTCACCAGCACCTTTCGCCGCTCCTTCTGGGTGAATGCTTGCTGCTCAGATACAGCCGGCCTCGATTCCATCTTGTCCACGTATTTCTGTCCCATCTGTTTTTTCCACCAACCTCTCGGCCACTTGCCCTTTGTCTTCCTCTACAGCATCTGCTGCCATCTACGGTCACGCAGCACTGTCGAGCTTATCCAGGCGTCCGTTCGACGCTCTCGCCTTTCGCCAGAAGAGAGAATGTTGTAAATACAGGATTGACTATTTCCGGTGGACACGAAGTCCCTGACGATGTTCGACTTCTTAGCTCTGGAACAAACCATCGAGCTTACTTGCTTGGTTGTCTTCGCCATGGGTGCAACAAATCATTGAAAAAGTTGTCTCTTTTTCTGCAAACAACAGGGTTGCTACGATTGGGAATGCATAGCTGGATTCACCACGAGGTGGCGGGGTAATCTCATGAAAAATTGTAAAGTTCAGCCCATTTGGTTTAAATTCATCCTCTATCTAGTGTGCCCTAGAGTTCCTGTAATAGAGATTGGTTACAATTTAAACTTGTTGTCCCACCAACATTTCTAATCGCCCATCATCTAACACTGGAACAGCTGCTGCTTCTGATCCTATTGATGATCTATTTCGTGTGCTTGGCCTTCCAATTACCCTTGTATACGGTGGAGCTACTGGAGGACACTGCGGCAAATTAGTCGGATTCCGGTCTTTTGGCACAAATGGTATATTTTGGCTCTCCAGGTACGTTAGCGTCTTCTTCACGTAGTGTGATGATGCCTTGTCCGGACAAAACACGCAGTCTCCATCCGAGTGATGTTTCTGAATGAACAGGATTTGAATTTTCTGTGAACATTTTGTTTGGTAGACTTGCTGGTTGATGGCCGAGCCACTTGGTTTGAACCATGGCTCCGAAATCCTCTTATCGGAAATTGAATGTTTTGTTCGAACTTGTGCTTAAATTTGAACTTATCCTTCGGAAAAGTTGTAGATTTGTGCTGGGTGTAGAAACAGTTCCCGAGCATCTGGGACTTTGACAGGGAAAAGTAGCTTTCGTCGTCCAGAACGAAGGACTTTCCTCCGTATTGCCGGATCATCCAGTGGCACTGGGATTTCATCGTTTTGATTCGTCCGTGAACTCTGGGGATCTGGTTTTATTTCGACATGCTATTCATTCCCTCCTTTTTCAGAGTCTTACCGATGTACGACTTCGACCAATTGAACTTGCTGATCGCTTCCTGCTGGCTCACCTAATGCTTGTTGTTAAAACCTTGCAGCGATCGCAGCGTCTTCTTAACCATAATCTTCGTTGGAGGGCCATTACCTTTCTTCCGGATTACTGCCAACAACCGAACATTGGAGAGAAAGGTGTGTGTGTGTGTGTGTGTGTGTGTGTGTGTGTGTGTGTGTGTGTGTGTGTGGTGTGTGTGTGTGTGTGGGGGTGATTGTCAGATGTGTGTACGGTTTAAGGCGGTTTTGTGTGTGTGTGTGTGTGTGTTTCTCGTGATCTTTGTTCGCTTGAAAGAATTGTACATTCACATTAGGAAGTATTTCTCTGAAGGCATTATTATTCTGATTGAAAAGTATTGATGTCATTCCCGATATTTGGTGGCCACCCGTTATTTCGTGCAAGTTGCTACTTCGTGTGGAATGAAATACAATTTACAGGCATGAATGTGAAGGAATAAAATGTTGTAAAATTGGTTTTCTTTTGTCAACAATGGTTAGAAACAACACCGCAATATTATAATATTTTATTCAACGTGTACCACGAAAGGTAATAAGAAATGAACGATCCAATAAACGAGCCGATAAAGTCTCACACCAGTGGGGAAATAATTGCTCGTGCTAGATGCTACACTTATCAGCGCCGTGGCACGTGCAGCATTGTCTGATTTCTTCGAAAAAATCTCGGAACCATCCACGCCCCTCACTTCCACTGCTTTCCTGCCTCAAATGAATGCAAATTGCATTCCGACACGGGGAATCATTTTCGTAAAATCAATTATTTATAGATTTTTGCTGCAGGTAATGAATAAATTGAACGAGCAATGAACATTCAATTTACGACGGCTGCGAAATTGCCTACCATAAAAGTGGGTGTAAACTTGATATGCCGTGCCTTCATCGAAAACGACTTGGGCACCGGTGCCATCAAAACCGAAGGGCCCTGTTTGTCGCATTGTCAATTATCGGTGTGGTTTGCCGGTCAGGAAGCAATCTCTTCTGATCACCATTACCATCGCATACCTTTTTTTTTTTGTTATTGGCAAGTGAAACCCAATCATCTTGTAGGTTGCCTATACTCGAATCAGGGATTCGGTAATTTTCAGTGTGATCGGAATGAGAATGTTGACTACACGGAAGCCTTTAACTGGTGTTTTATTGCTTTTTTTTAGAACCCTCCCATCTCGGAACTCAATCAATTGTAATGAATATGTACCTCAGAAGCGTTTGGGACTGGGTCATAGAGATGGAAGGTTTATTTTAGATGACTTACGTGATGACGTTGATTAAACGTTTTACCCGGGGTTTGATGTGATTGGATCTAGTTTGAACCTTTTTCCTGAATGACTGTTCTTAGTGATGCTGATTTTATTAACTAGGCGGTTATTTTTTGCAATTATTTTGAGTTATTAACATCGTTTTCTACACTAAAAATAATCCACACTTCATTGCTTTGTGAAAATTCAGGTCGATTACATAAAATGCTTTTTCATTTGAGCTTATCTGGCAAAGGTAACTATTATCGGACTAAAAATAAATATGAAATGAATCGCCAGTTACTTTTACTGCAGTAGCCCCATCTCTTTTACGTGAAAATCACATGCTCGCTTAAATTTATTTTGACAGCTGCATTTCGCGTTCATTCTGTAGTTTACTCTAGAGATGAAAGGACAAATTGAAGTCTGTTGAAAAAAAAAATTACGAGAGCTGCTAGCAGATTTACCCAACATTTAGGGTATGTGTCCCTTGACTCAGCCTAATATGCAACAATCGATTACATTTTTTACTATAACTCGTAAAGTATTTGAGCTGGAAGCGATATTTAACTAGTTATACACTTGTTTGGATATGTTCAATATGCCATTTGGTAGTATGTATCACGAAAAGTTACACAACTCATTTTATAATGTCAGAAACTTTCGAGGGATATGGATGTAATGTCGGTCTATAAGCGCCAAATTGGGTCTATTCATGGATGCAAGTTCGTCCCATTCGACAGATTTGTTATTAAATGTTGTCTTCTTACGATTTTTTTTCTGATTGTCTGATTCAATGCGTTTCCAGCTGTAATCGTTCTACCCAACAAACAATTTCATAAATCAAACTATACTAAAACTGCTAAGAAACACTTAAGTGATTTTCACATATGATTTAGCGACCATTGGATAATCAAAACATTATAATTCACTCTACACAGATTTTGTTCCTTTAGTTTGTGTTAAGATGACCCATATGGAAAACTTTCAATCGAAACTCAAACATTTTTATTGTAAATTTTACCAATAACAACATTTTTACTACGCTTTCCATATAACAGGCCATAGTTGGGAACGTGGAAAAAAATATGTTCCTAACATTGGGTCTCTTGTTTTCTTGTTAAATCATTGTTATTTTACCTTTGTGACCTGTTAGTTTATAACGTGTGACTATTTTCTGTACATCTTGGCTGTATTATTCGGTTCATAGGTTCAATTTCTGCAAATTAAGATCATTCAAAGATCGTGTAGTTAATCTGTTCAGCTTAACCAAAAAAGTCATATTGTCTAAAAAGTTGAGGAAATCGAAAATTACGCGGAAGTGAGCAACTATTAATTGATTAATAATGTCTCAACTGCTTTGAAATGAATCGGTCATCCTAATAGGAATATAATTTTGTTGATTATCGGCGAATTAATGACATTTTTGGTACATAGGCCGAATGAAGGAGCTAGGCTGACATTAAATCCCTTTACCCTATTAAAAAAAAATTGATGGTAAAATCCGTTGAATGTTTAATGTTTTGTACCTTAAATTACAGTTTTTTTTAAAAACTTTTAAGTAGGATTTGGAGTTGATTTTGTCGATTTGCTCAGTATTACATCGGATCAACTTCGCAAGTCTTTGGAATTTACAAAATCAACAACCAAACAAAATTCCTTGAAAAAATTCAGTGATGCACGAATTGATTTCCTCTTGACGAACACGAAACGTAAGTTAATATAGATTTTGTAAACAAAAACTATAGTTCGTTTTATGCTATTTTTTTTTTTGCAGAATCAGGCTGGTCAACAATTTCCCCTGTAGTAGAAAAATTTACTTGTTTGATAGTTCCCCAGAATCAGTGCATAAAATCGGTATTCAATTTAAAATGTTTTTTCGACTTAAAAACAGTTTTTTGTGTAGAAAAACAGTGAATGTGTAGTTTTGTAGCTTAAAATAAAATCTAATATGCAGTATTGGTTTTATTTATTTATTTATTTCTTTATTACCTTAGTTTTATTATTTTCCAATAATGTACACTTTTAAAGGAAACACGGTTTGGAAAATAAAGCAATTATTGAAATAATTGACTAAACAATATTCAGATTATAAAAAAAGCAAAAGGTTAAAATCAACGCAAAATAACATGACTCCCACATATTTGTTTGACAAAATTGACTGGACCATCAGCTAGGTTCTACAAAAACACTTTGTATGAGAAAAAGCACGTAGCTATTTCATGATATCCCGGTGGAATGCGAGTTCATTAGTTCATTTTGTGTTACCTATGATTCATTTAGATGCTACGTAAAAGGTATGATGGAAAAATGCCACACACGTTTTCACGTAACGCTGACGTGTGGTTTAGTTTGAGTGTACTTGATGTTATAAAAATAATTTCTGGAAACACATTTAAAAAGGCTCTAAGTGCTTTGATTTATTCTCCAAATCAACATTCTATTCCGTTATTAAAGCCCGATTCACAGTAAATTTGGACGCATTCAAGTGATCATAACTCAAGAATTAAACAACACACAAGGTTGATCAAAACATCAAACAAAAGGGTATTTATGCAGCTTTCAAACGAAATGTAACAAATTATGACATTTTACCGTTTCGAATGAACTGTCGCACTTTATTTGTGATTGATGCCATCATGATCTGCACAGTCGCTGGTAACACTGTACCGGCGAACTTATTCCACTTTAAACGCTTCTGTTGTGCATTTGTCACTTCTTTACCGCATCCTCGAAGTTTCCGCTTAACAATTGCCCAATATTTTTCGATCGGTCTGAACTCAGGGAAATTCGGAGGATTAATCTCTTTGGCGACGAAATTAACATTGTTTGCAGCATACCATTCTAGTACCTCCATAGATAGGTGGCAGCTGGCTAGATCCGGCCAAAACATAACGTTGGGCTTGTGTTGCCGAATTAAGGGTAAAATCCGCTTTTTCAGACACTCTTTAATGTAAACATTCGACGTCATTGTGTTAAGGCCACAACTGCAGATTCCTTGCCAAATCATTAGTGTTTGCGAGCAAACTTTTCAGCAAAAACAAGTCTATACCTGTAAGGAACCTCTCCACGACCAGTTGCCAGGTAAAATGTTCGTGCGGGGATTTGTTTATAATCCATTGTGACATATGTTTCGTCATCTATTAAAATACAGCCATCAATTTTCGTCAAAACTCGTTCGTATGTTAATCGTGCTCGGGTTTTGATGTTTATTTTATTTTATTTTATTTGTCGTCAATCATATATGTAGACCGGTTTTACATTTTTGCCTTAATTCTACTCTTAAAGATATTCTGAAAAAAAATGCTTTTTTTTTGTTGATTTTTATTCATCGTTATATCAATTGTGGTGCAGTATTTGTTATAGCAAGACATCATCTTATTTATGGGTCCGTTTTGGGCATAGTTAGTTCTTTGATTATTCATGAAGAATAAATTCCTGTTTCTTAAGTGACGGGTGGGAGCGTAGAAGTTGAGCTTCTCTAAAATATCTGCGTCATTTATTCTTTGCCCAATAACATCGTTTATAAATGATAGAGTCGCAAACTCACGTCGTTTTTCAAGACCATCTATTTTAATTAACATACATCGAGATTCATAAGAAGGTAACCGAAAAGAGTTCCATCCTAACTTACGCAAAGCATACAATAAAAACTGTTTCTGCACTGACTCAATACGGTCTTTATGTGTATTCTGATATGGATCCCAAACCACGCTGCAGTACTCAAGAAGGGGCCTAACATATGTTACATACAATGTTTTTATTGTATAGGGTTCATTGAAATGAAAACTAAACCTCTTGATGAACCCGAGCATATTACTTGCCTTGTAAATTATATTGTTGTAGTGTTCTACAAAAGTGAGCTCGGAATCAAGTATGACTCCCAAATCTCTAACTTGATTGCATCTTTCAACAGTTTGTTGACTATAGTGATGGTGTCTTGCCTTACAATGCGCTTTTTAGTGAATGAGACTGAGATGCACTTTTTAACGTTAATCTCTAGTAACCTTTTTGTTCACCAAATATGAAAATTATCAACTTCTCTTTGAAAGACTTCGATGTCAGATGATTTACGTATTTCCATGAAAAGTTTCATGTCGTCTGCATATATTAAAACATTTAAATGGCGAAAAATATATTCAACATCATTGACAAACAAAATAAATAGTAAAGGACCCAGATGGGATCCCTGTGGTACTCCCGATGTAACATTCACAACCGATGATAGCTTTCCTTCAAATCTTACTCGTTGTGTTCTTCCAAGCAAGTATGACTGAACCCACTTTATTAAATATGGTTGAAACCTATCTTAGACAATTTGTAAAGCAACAAAGGAATATCGACTCTATCAAAAGCTTTGCTAAAGTCAGTGTATAAGGTTTCAACGTAATTATCTTCATCCATTGCATTTATTGAAAAATTTACAAAGTTTAGCAAATTTGTAGAAGTAGAGCGTCCTTTCATAAAGCCATGTTGCTTGGTAGAGATAACATTTTTAACTTGTGAAAAAATATGTTGATTGATAATGGACTCAAATAGTTTGGGAATACAAGATAATTTGAATGCCACGATAGTTTTTCACATCTGATTTTTTACCGCTTTTGAAGATCGGAACCAAGTACGATTCTTTCCAAATGAGGGGAAATACGCCAGTTTTTAGAGATAAATTAAACAACCAAAACAAGGGTTTTATAATTCCTTTGATAATGTTTTCAAAAATACTGGCGGTAATCCGTCAGGACCAGCTCCTTTAGAAGCGTATTGTAAAGAAAGCAAATCGGACGGTATTCAACAGTAATTACGAAGGTCAGGAAGATATGAGAAATTGTATCTGATCCTGTCGTACGAGTTGTGTAAATCGAAAAAAATCAGAAATAATCTTTCGGTTGGATTCTTACCGTCTTTGTCGTTGAATTGCATTTTTGTTGGAAAATTTCTTAATTTCTTCTTATTTTAACAAGGTTGAAAAACGATTTCGGGTTGATTTGATTTAGTTTCAGTTTTTCTATTATTCTCCTCATGTGCGATCTTATTTTAAATTCAGTTCATACAGATAGTTAAATTATTGTGAGGTTTGTATCATTTTTATCTTTTTTATAAGCTTTGTGCGCTTTTTGCTTCCTATTTTTGAGATTTATAATTTTCTTAGTATACCACACCGGATTCTTATTTGGTCTTCTCCTATGTCTTTGGGGTACTGCAGTTACTATTGTAGATGTTTCGATAGATAATACGGCCTGTCTGTGAAAATTGCGAATTGGTTTGAATAATGAGTATAGTTTGTTTTAATGAGATTGTAGTCTGCTGTTAAAATCAAAATAAATTTCGGTAAAATCTTATCAACTGGGCGTTGTGGAAAAGGTATAGAGTTGTGCTTCATTTTTCCAAAGAGGTGGGTGCTAATAACGCAAAAATCTGGTATATTAGTGAACAATAAATCAAGGTAGCAATTGTTCCGATTTCGTACATGATTTATTTGTTGAGCCCAATCTGCGCACTTTTTTTCAAATAGAGTAAGAAGTGTTAAATTATCTCCAATTATTGGTAATAAAAGAGATTCATTTTGATCATCTATAATAAAATCAGTAGCATTTTGGTTAAAGTCACCATAGATGTGAATATTGACGTCGTTACTGGCACAAAACGACTTATATCCTTCTCTTGAAAGGATTTAACGCACGGTGGAAAAGTTGGAATCGTATTTCTTTGCCAAATCAAGTATGGAGACACCTGGGTTGCCTCTCACGTACTTCAACACCGTTCTCCAAGGCTCTTTGCCCCTAGTGCAACTTTTATGTTAGATGCGCTGCGCTCTATCCACACTCAGAGAATTATTGTAACGTTTGATTACAAGACACACCGTTGACTTTGGGAATTTTAACACTTTTGCTATTTTTGAGGCATACTACGAAGGATTCTCTAGATGTTTGTGCACAATTAATTTTCTTTACTGAAGTTCCATGATCCGGAATTTCGAGATGCGTTGATCAATCGAGAAAAACTTTTCACCAATTTCTTTGTCAATAAAACATCAACAAATGCCTGTCAAACGTTCTTTGTTCCAACCACCAGGGACGCGGTGGTGTATTAAACCGTGCGTTCAGATTTACTTTGAATCGAGCTTTACTCCAGCTGCTTGAACAAGCGCTGCCGTGTTCTATATTTCGGATGCTTACAAGTCTAAGTAGGGAAGATGTACCTATATAAATCTCATCACTTTGCAATTCATCCTACTTCAAATAAAACGATATACACGTGACAGAATTAGTTAGTAATGTTTGTTGTAGTTATTTAACGTAAGCAAACATTATTAGAAAACGAAACCGATACTTCAACTGCCCAATTGTTTGATTCATTGTAGGATGAATATAGTGTCGTGAACCGGGGGTAACGGTTTCACGTATCAGCCAGGTTGCTGCTCGTCTTCAACCGTTTTCCTCTTTGGGAAGTGCATCGTAATCGACAGAAACGTCGACGCATCGCTGGAACAGTTCCCAGTTGACTTGGTGATAGTTGCGCCTGTTGATAGGAGAGCCAACTTGGGCCACCACCGGATAGTGGTCCGAGCTGAGTTCCTGATACACTAACGGCTGAACGATGCTGTTGGCCATGTTGGTGAGAAAAATGTCGAGGGTTGAGTGCGCCCCAACTTGACTCAATCGTTGGAGAATCCGGACTCAGTATCGTGTAGTGACCCTCCTCCAGGTCATTTTGGATGATGGATCTGTTGGTGTTCCGACGAGTGTTCCCCCAGCTTTCGTGTTTTGCGTTGAGGTCACCAGCGATGATGAATTGCCTCCGCCGCTGAGTTAACTTGACGATGTCTTGCTGTAGGACCGTGGCCGCTTGCTTGGGGCAGTAGGTTGATGTTGTATCGCAAAGCAATGGCAACACCCTCTCCTCTGGAATTTGTCCGAGCGAGTCTGATGATCTGAAAGTCAGGAATATAAACATTAACGTTAGGCTTGAGGTACGTTTCTGTGATAATGGCGATGTCGATTTCCTTCTCATTGAGGAAATTGGTTAGCTCGATGGTTTTGTTCCAAGCAAGCATTCCAGTTAAGAATCTTGATAGTGGCTTCACGGTCCATATTTGTTCATAAAGTTCATCAGGACCAGCGTTAATTTGTTGCTCTTTGGAACGGCAACGGCGCAGTTGTTGAGGCAGGTTCTGGATGAACTCCTTGATGCCGGGTTTTCCCACTCATGAAGCATGTGGCGACCGTGCACCTGTATATACATACTTTAGCTGCTGCATATGAGACCTTGGTTGTTTGAATTTGTAGTCTGTGATAGGGAAATACTATGCATATGATGAATCTACTATGGGAAAAAGTTTATTTTAAGACATGACGTCTTATTTCTGTTATCTTCTAAAATTAACTATCAAGAACAAGTTAGTTCAGTATTTCAAAAGATGCGTGGAAAGATCTATGCTAAAGCTAAGTAATTTTAAAGAGGAATGTATGAGTTATAAACGTTCAAAAGCTGACCATTTCCGTGGCGCTTCTATATTCAGATTTTCCAATTTGTACTCCCATATGTTGCAGACGGATGTTATCGAACATAAAAAAATATTCAATCTCACAACATATAGTAATACACAATGGTATATTAGTCAAAATATTGGTCATACCAATCTCAAATCATTATCGCTTGAGTCTCGATATTGATTTACGTGAGATTTTGACACTCACACTCGCTCAGCTTTCGAATCAATTATGAGTTCTAGTCAATGAAAACCATTTTATTCGATTTACTTAATTTTGGATTCTCGCCATTCGTACTGAATTTGGTGAGAAGCTTTTTGCGTTCCCTTTTTTTTACAAACATTACATCCAATGGAATATGATATTCAATGAGTGAATTGCGAGTCCTCTTATGCTTTGAAAGTGCGAAAATGTTAGAAAAACTGAAAAAAACTGATTTTTCCTTTCAGGTATTGGATGCCGGGCATGATTTATTGAAATGAAGTGGTCCGCAACTCCGTCTAGGATCCATCGTTTTCTTTAGAGATGGTTCAAAAATGAACAATCAAGTGAAAGCAGGTGTAACTGGCCTAGGGCCGTGTTAATTACTATGGGCTAAATTGTTTAAGCAGAAATTCACGGGATTCTGGAATGTTCTGCCATATAATTCTGCAGAAACTAAGGACATTATGACCGACAGTCATGCAGCATTGAATGCTTTTAAATCAGCAACATGCCTTTCCAAACATGTTTTGGATATCCATCATTCCTTAGGAAGAGTTTGGTACTTCATTTACTACTCATTTACTTCTTTTATGTATTTATTTGCCTAGTTTGGTAAATTTTTGATATTTAGAGTAAAAAGTACCAAAAACTAGGATTTCTCAAAGTAATTGCCATACAATTTCCAAATGCGTGTAAAGCGGGGAAGCAACCAACCATACCCAAATTGTGCACAATGAACTGGATCTCCAAATGGAAACAAAAACACTTGTTCTGCAATCATTATCACCTATGCTAATGTATATCTAGTTTAAGTCACACAGTCCCCTCACAGATCATCGGCACGATTTGCATACCCGCTCACCAAACTACATTGTAGATAACTGCTTGTTATGCCCCAAGTAAGTACTCTAACTCCCCGCTGATTAGCTCGCTGCCGCCGGGCGTCGGCCCAAGTCGATCCACCAGACACACCACCTGGTTCAACTGCAACGCTTCAATTAACGTCTGCACCTCGTCTGAGTATGGAAAACGATCATTTGCCTGTCACCGCAGTGCATTCTCGTAGTCCAGTTATGATGACGGCAAACAGTCAGCGAGTGTACTTCATATTCACCCTCACTTTATCGAAGCCACGACGGTAAGGTGGGCGGCTGAACGAATGACCTGCACGCCATGCCTGTCAACTTGCGAGATATATGCGTTCAACTCGAATCCTCCCCCCTTGCCGCCGGGTTGCACTCAATCGGTATAAATGCTCATTGAAGTCGATAATTAAATTACTCGCCGCGGTCAGGGGCACACTCCATCTATTTCGATCTAAATAGTACGTTTGACGGAGAGGAGAGATCCTAACTGACTGTCGTTCGAGAATGTTTATGCTGTGTTGGTTTATTTTTATGTTTTAGTGACTACCCGGATAAAAATAACGATACAATTACAATTTAATAAAATGTTACAAAATGGATTGCCGTCCATGAATCCTACTGTTCATGTATCAGACAAATAAAAAAAGCACATTGTAATTAAAATAGATTTACTATACACCCCATATGCTACAATTTTTTTATCAATAGTGAAACAATACTATTAATAGTTAATAAATCAAATTTGTTCAGAAAAAAGTGATACTGTTTATTGTAGAGATGCATAACAACCCCCTTATTCTATTGTTGATGTCTCAATTTACAATAGATTTTATTGTAGAAACAGTAAGTCCTAATGTTATCTTATTGTCGCGAACAATATGATCAATTGTACATACTATTGATTCTATTGTATGGTTACAATACATTCTATTGTCAATCTATTATACTTTTTTAGTCGGGTAGCTTATCATACTACTGGTATGAAGTGATGCATTATTTTATTCCCTTGCTTTTGTCTGAATGCTTTATTTGCAAATTCTAATTAATAAAACCCTTCCAAAAGTTTCCATCATCGTTTTTACTGCACACACTTCCATACAGCCATACCACGAAGGAATAAAATAAGGAGTGTATCGAATATAAACTATCCACATACATCTGCGTTGTACGCATGTATTAGTGATGTTTTTTTATGCTCTGAACACTACATGCTGTGCGTTTGACTGTCAGCTTTCTTTTGTTTACTTGTTTGTGCGGTTCAAATTCTGAGTTTTCAAAATGTCGCGTATTGAAAAGGAAGTGAAAATTAAGGTTCTGGGCACATGGCTAAGTGAGAAGGGTATTACTATGCGAAAATTGGCGAAGCGGTTTGGAATTCATCATGCGAGTGTTAATACCATCATTAATAAGTTTGGGGAACACTATTCTTTGGATGAGCTACCAGGAAGAGGCAGAAAACCCGGTTCTTCCAACCCAAAACTGGAGCAGAAAGTGGTATCTCTAATCATGAAGAACAAATCAATGTCAATACGTGATTTGGCCAAAAAAGCAGGAATGAGTGTCGGAATGATCCAGCGTATCAAGTGGCGAAACCACCTGAAGACCTACTAGAAGCAGAAAATCTCGAAACAAAGTGCAGAACAGAAGAAGCGAGCAGCAACAAGGGCCCGGAAATTGTATACGCGTCTTTTGCAGCGTCCGGATGCATGCGTTTTGATGGACGATGAGACCTATGTAAATGAGGACTCAAAAACCCTTCCAGGTCCACAATACTTTACTGCCGTCTTTGAGGAGGATGTGAGCGATGTGGACAGGTCGATTCAAGTGGAGAAATTCGGTCGAAAGGTACTAGTATGGCAAGCAGTATGTTCCTGTGGTTTGAAGTCAACCATTTTTTACACTACCGGAACTATAAATGCGGAAATCTATCGATCTGAGTGTCTCCAGAAGAGATTGTTGCCTTTATATAAGAAGCATAGTACACCTCCACTGTTTTGGCCGGATTTAGCGTAACCACTCTCAATTGGCTTGCGGAAAAGGGTATAGATTTCGTTGAGAAAAATATCAATCCACCAAATTGCCCTCAGCTTCGACCCATCGAACGTTACTGGGCAATCGTAAAGAGGGTCTTCAAGAAGACTGGTAAGGCAGCTGGGAACATGCAGGAGTTCAAAAAATTTGGGCTCAAGCGTCCAAAAAATGCGATGCAACACTTGTCCGGAACTTGATGAAGAGCATTCGATCCAAAGTTCGAAAATTCGTGAAGGAATAACTTAAATTTCATCCGGTCTTCATTATGTTCAATTTTAACCTCGTACAATAAAGGATCAATTTTTTGTATGAATAAAATATCGGTTTTCAAAAAAATTTGAAAGAAAGATTGTGGATAGCTTATTTTCGATACACTCCTTAATATTACTACACAGAAAAAAAAACGATTAATTTTAACATTCGCTTAGAATTCATCCTCGTTGGGGGGGTGGTGTGGGGTGGTTGGTGGGGGGGGCGGGTGTTTTTTTTTTTTTTTTTTTTTTTTTTTTTTTTTTTTTTTTTTTTTAGATTCAATAAGTGTGAAGTGAATTTTGATCCATTCCTTCAACTCAGGCTTGTGTTTAGTCACACTTGAAAAATAAACTTTACCCGTGCAGTTTCAGCAGATTGCTCGAGGTTATGGGTGCCAGTTCCTGGTGGCCTGCTCGAATTTTTTGGATTGTATACGGGATCATTTGAACTCAGTACTCTGATACAGGATGTTCAGTATATATATTTTCAGGAGCAATAGGGGATGATATTTGAAGAAAGAAATTGTTTTACGCATATGGTCATATCTCAATGTTTTTGGAGTTATTGAACTTTTAATGTTTGGATACGTGTTAGTCTTAAATTGGCTGTTACTCAAAAATTATGTAACTTTGCAAAAATTTTCTTCCTTCATTCAAAATCTAAGGAACTTTTCTACATAACAGTTTTATTTAAACTTTGCGTAATTATCATTTAGTGTCCCGCGTGTAAACATTACCAGTATCATTAGAATAGGGGTATTGCAACACACTTCCGGATTTGGAGATGTAAAATTTAGTATTATTTGAAAATACGATTTGAATAATATGTTTATAACCAGATTGATCTCACCAAAGGCCACCAAAAGTGCAAAATTGTTTGATCCGTTTTGATAAATGTTTAACCCGCATTTTAATATTCCGTCATTAGAATGTCCAACATCGTGTAAGGGGATTCAAAATTGCGTTTTGATTTAATTTTGTTCTTTTCAAATAATCATAAATTTTAATTCACTGATAAACCAACAAAGGGTCGCACTTGTTAGGTTAGTATCTAATGCAGCCATTTTTGTCTACCACAGATCGCAAGAAGTGTCTCATTTCATCCCTTTTTACTTTTTATTCATATGAATTCGAAGATTGTTTTCTTCATACGCAACTGTCAGTAAGCTACAGTCATTAAATTCAGTGAATTATGTAGCTGAGTGTCAAACATACCTACGTAAACTAATTTTTCACCAAGCAGACCATTGAAATAACCCAATTCACGCTTTCCCCCATAACTCGTTATTTATAGTGGTTTTATAATGATGATGATATTGCCGCTAGATTTTAAACTCAAAACAGATAATCGTTAAGTTGAAAAGCTCAAAGCATCGATGATGTGCATGTTTCGAAAACGCTAGACAACGGCATATTGCTCATTTCACTCATTCTTCTATTAACTTGTTAATCTTAGTCTTTTTATAATAGTTTTTAAATTGTGCTGCTGGATTTGTCAGTAATATCACATTATTTGTATCGTCAAAGAATTGATTATCGATAAATCGAACAACATTTTTCCCTAATCTATTCTAAAGACTGCACCCTAAAAAAATGAGACGCACATAAATAGTCGCTAAAAATTTATATTTAGTTGGATATTCTTCAAATTTTCAGGGAATAAACTTCACCATTATGGAAAGGTTTCTAATTCATGGTTTATTGGATCTCCATGACCGAATGCCCACACTTTTCCCTTGACACTACTCATAAGATTTTGGCAATAGTGGTGTCGACTTCTTTTGATAATTTTTCCCACTGTTTCGTCAAAGCCAGCTCGTTCTCGAATACGAATATTTTACGAAGTTTCACCTCCATGATGGCCCAACATTTCTCAATTGGACGAAACTCCAGTCAATTCGGTGGATTTAAGTTTTTTTGGTGCAAAAACAACATAGTACCAAAAACAACAACTGTACCAGTCGAACACCGGCAGGATTCCAAATCCGAAAAAATAGCGTCTCGCTTCCGTGAAATGTGATGTATGGCTGGCGCATCTCTCCACACTCACAGAGGGCCTGCCCAACCACGAACTTTTTGGCGAATTTGTCCACCGTCTTCTTCTTTGCCTCCTCAGGAACGGCCAATCGTGATGTGGCAACGTAAAACTTCTGCACCGGCAATTGTTTTGTGTCCGCCTTGACGTTAGTCTCGGGGTCCATCACGATGTACCTCGGTTTCATCAGCCACTCTCGGTACAGCCTCCTGGCGCGGGTTTTGGCTACCGTGTTTTGTTTGTCGTTCTGGTAAGGTTCCTACCTGACATTGTAGACGTGGAGGCTGTCACGCTTCAGTGTTTTTTCGACAAACCAGATGGAAACTTCCGCCTTCTTCGCCACATCGGGGATCGAAAGATTCCGTCGACACTTGAACAGAATCAATGCCTTCCCTGCCTTCACTGGATCAGCTGTCTGCGGTTTTTTGCCGCTACCTGATCTTCACTGGTCGTCTGGGTCTCCTTGAATGGGTCCTAGGTATTTGTGATCCATCTGTGGGACGCAGTCGAATTTTCCACGGCGGCGCATATCTTTTTTGGCGGATAAACACTTGACATGTTGTGATGAAAATCGTAAACATTACACTTTCAGCTAGTTTTAGTCAAAATTTCAGTCAATTTTTACCCACACCCACACTGGACTGATCTGAGCGATTTTTCATGCGTTTACTCTGCCTCCTGAGGGTGAATCCATCTATGCATCGGCAATCGTAGCGTAAAAAAATATTCAATCTCACAACATATAGTAATACACAATGGTATATTAGTCAAAATATTGGTCATACCAATCTCAAATCATTATCGCTTGAGTCTCGATATTGATTTACGTGAGATTTTGACACTCACACTCGCTCAGCTTTCGAATCAATTATGAGTTCTAGTCAATGAAAACCATTTTATTCGATTTACTTAATTTTGGATTCTCGCCATTCGTACTGAATTTGGTGAGAAGCTTTTTGCGTTCCCTTTTTTTTACAAACATTACATCCAATGGAATATGATATTCAATGAGTGAATTGCGAGTCCTCTTATGCTTTGAAAGTGCGAAAATGTTAGAAAAACTGAAAAAAACTGATTTTTCCTTTCAGGTATTGGATGCCGGGCATGATTTATTGAAATGAAGTGGTCCGCAACTCCGTCTAGGATCCATCGTTTTCTTTAGAGATGGTTCAAAAATGAACAATCAAGTGAAAGCAGGTGTAACTGGCCTAGGGCCGTGTTAATTACTATGGGCTAAATTGTTTAAGCAGAAATTCACGGGATTCTGGAATGTTCTGCCATATAATTCTGCAGAAACTAAGGACATTATGACCGACAGTCATGCAGCATTGAATGCTTTTAAATCAGCAACATGCCTTTCCAAACATGTTTTGGATATCCATCATTCCTTAGGAAGAGTTTGGTACTTCATTTACTACTCATTTACTTCTTTTATGTATTTATTTGCCTAGTTTGGTAAATTTTTGATATTTAGAGTAAAAAGTACCAAAAACTAGGATTTCTCAAAGTAATTGCCATACAATTTCCAAATGCGTGTAAAGCGGGGAAGCAACCAACCATACCCAAATTGTGCACAATGAACTGGATCTCCAAATGGAAACAAAAACACTTGTTCTGCAATCATTATCACCTATGCTAATGTATATCTAGTTTAAGTCACACAGTCCCCTCACAGATCATCGGCACGATTTGCATACCCGCTCACCAAACTACATTGTAGATAACTGCTTGTTATGCCCCAAGTAAGTACTCTAACTCCCCGCTGATTAGCTCGCTGCCGCCGGGCGTCGGCCCAAGTCGATCCACCAGACACACCACCTGGTTCAACTGCAACGCTTCAATTAACGTCTGCACCTCGTCTGAGTATGGAAAACGATCATTTGCCTGTCACCGCAGTGCATTCTCGTAGTCCAGTTATGATGACGGCAAACAGTCAGCGAGTGTACTTCATATTCACCCTCACTTTATCGAAGCCACGACGGTAAGGTGGGCGGCTGAACGAATGACCTGCACGCCATGCCTGTCAACTTGCGAGATATATGCGTTCAACTCGAATCCTCCCCCTTGCCGCCGGGTTGCACTCAATCGGTATAAATGCTCATTGAAGTCGATAATTAAATTACTCGCCGCGGTCAGGGGCACACTCCATCTATTTCGATCTAAATAGTACGTTTGACGGAGAGGAGAGATCCTAACTGACTGTCGTTCGAGAATGTTTATGCTGTGTTGGTTTATTTTTATGTTTTAGTGACTACCCGGATAAAAATAACGATACAATTACAATTTAATAAAATGTTACAAAATGGATTGCCGTCCATGAATCCTACTGTTCATGTATCAGACAAATAAAAAAAGCACATTGTAATTAAAATAGATTTACTATACACCCCATATGCTACAATTTTTTTATCAATAGTGAAACAATACTATTAATAGTTAATAAATCAAATTTGTTCAGAAAAAAGTGATACTGTTTATTGTAGAGATGCATAACAACCCCCTTATTCTATTGTTGATGTCTCAATTTACAATAGATTTTATTGTAGAAACAGTAAGTCCTAATGTTATCTTATTGTCGCGAACAATATGATCAATTGTACATACTATTGATTCTATTGTATGGTTACAATACATTCTATTGTCAATCTATTATACTTTTTTAGTCGGGTAGCTTATCATACTACTGGTATGAAGTGATGCATTATTTTATTCCCTTGCTTTTGTCTGAATGCTTTATTTGCAAATTCTAATTAATAAAACCCTTCCAAAAGTTTCCATCATCGTTTTTACTGCACACACTTCCATACAGCCATACCACGAAGGAATAAAATAAGGAGTGTATCGAATATAAACTATCCACATACATCTGCGTTGTACGCATGTATTAGTGATGTTTTTTTATGCTCTGAACACTACATGCTGTGCGTTTGACTGTCAGCTTTCTTTTGTTTACTTGTTTGTGCGGTTCAAATTCTGAGTTTTCAAAATGTCGCGTATTGAAAAGGAAGTGAAAATTAAGGTTCTGGGCACATGGCTAAGTGAGAAGGGTATTACTATGCGAAAATTGGCGAAGCGGTTTGGAATTCATCATGCGAGTGTTAATACCATCATTAATAAGTTTGGGGAACACTATTCTTTGGATGAGCTACCAGGAAGAGGCAGAAAACCCGGTTCTTCCAACCCAAAACTGGAGCAGAAAGTGGTATCTCTAATCATGAAGAACAAATCAATGTCAATACGTGATTTGGCCAAAAAAGCAGGAATGAGTGTCGGAATGATCCAGCGTATCAAGTGGCGAAACCACCTGAAGACCTACTAGAAGCAGAAAATCTCGAAACAAAGTGCAGAACAGAAGAAGCGAGCAGCAACAAGGGCCCGGAAATTGTATACGCGTCTTTTGCAGCGTCCGGATGCATGCGTTTTGATGGACGATGAGACCTATGTAAATGAGGACTCAAAAACCCTTCCAGGTCCACAATACTTTACTGCCGTCTTTGAGGAGGATGTGAGCGATGTGGACAGGTCGATTCAAGTGGAGAAATTCGGTCGAAAGGTACTAGTATGGCAAGCAGTATGTTCCTGTGGTTTGAAGTCAACCATTTTTTACACTACCGGAACTATAAATGCGGAAATCTATCGATCTGAGTGTCTCCAGAAGAGATTGTTGCCTTTATATAAGAAGCATAGTACACCTCCACTGTTTTGGCCGGATTTAGCGTCAGCTCACTCTCAATTGGCTTGCGGAAAAGGGTATAGATTTCGTTGAGAAAAATATCAATCCACCAAATTGCCCTCAGCTTCGACCCATCGAACGTTACTGGGCAATCGTAAAGAGGGTCTTCAAGAAGACTGGTAAGGCAGCTGGGAACATGCAGGAGTTCAAAAAATTTGGGCTCAAGCGTCCAAAAAATGCGATGCAACACTTGTCCGGAACTTGATGAAGAGCATTCGATCCAAAGTTCGAAAATTCGTGAAGGAATAACTTAAATTTCATCCGGTCTTCATTATGTTCAATTTTAACCTCGTACAATAAAGGATCAATTTTTTGTATGAATAAAATATCGGTTTTCAAAAAAATTTGAAAGAAAGATTGTGGATAGCTTATTTTCGATACACTCCTTAATATTACTACACAGAAAAAAAAAATTTTATTTTTCACTTTCGTTTAATTTTTTTCCGGTGGGGAGGGGGTGTGTGGGGTTTTAAGGGGGGGGGGGGGTTTTTTTTTTTTTTTTTTTTTGTACCGCTTTTTATTTCGTGTTTTATACAGATTCAATAAGTGTGAAGTGAATTTTGATCCATTCCTTCAACTCAGGCTTGTGTTTAGTCACACTTGAAAAATAAACTTTACCCGTGCAGTTTCAGCAGATTGCTCGAGGTTATGGGTGCCAGTTCCTGGTGGCCTGCTCGAATTTTTTGGATTGTATACGGGATCATTTGAACTCAGTACTCTGATACAGGATGTTCAGTATATATATTTTCAGGAGCGATAGGGGATGATATTTGAAGAAAGAAATTGTTTTACGCATATGGTCATATCTCAATGTTTTTGGAGTTATTGAACTTTTAATGTTTGGATACGTGTTAGTCTTAAATTGGCTGTTACTCAAAAATTATGTAACTTTGCAAAAATTTTCTTCCTTCATTCAAAATCTAAGGAACTTTTCTACATAACAGTTTTATTTAAACTTTGCGTAATTATCATTTAGTGTCCCGCGTGTAAACATTACCAGTATCATTAGAATAGGGGTATTGCAACACACTTCCGGATTTGGAGATGTAAAATTTAGTATTATTTGAAAATACGATTTGAATAATATGTTTATAACCAGATTGATCTCACCAAAGGCCACCAAAAGTGCAAAATTGTTTGATCCGTTTTGATAAATGTTTAACCCGCATTTTAATATTCCGTCATTAGAATGTCCAACATCGTGTAAGGGGATTCAAAATTGCGTTTTGATTTAATTTTGTTCTTTTCAAATAATCATAAATTTTAATTCACTGATAAACCAACAAAGGGTCGCACTTGTTAGGTTAGTATCTAATGCAGCCATTTTTGTCTACCACAGATCGCAAGAAGTGTCTCATTTCATCCCTTTTTACTTTTTATTCATATGAATTCGAAGATTGTTTTCTTCATACGCAACTGTCAGTAAGCTACAGTCATTAAATTCAGTGAATTATGTAGCTGAGTGTCAAACATACCTACGTAAACTAATTTTTCACCAAGCAGACCATTGAAATAACCCAATTCACGCTTTCCCCCCATAACTCGTTATTTATAGTGGTTTTATAATGATGATGATATTGCCGCTAGATTTTAAACTCAAAACAGATAATCGTTAAGTTGAAAAGCTCAAAGCATCGATGATGTGCATGTTTCGAAAACGCTAGACAACGGCATATTGCTCATTTCACTCATTCTTCTATTAACTTGTTAATCTTAGTCTTTTTATAATAGTTTTTAAATTGTGCTGCTGGATTTGTCAGTAATATCACATTATTTGTATCGTCAAAGAATTGATTATCGATAAATCGAACAACATTTTTCCCTAATCTATTCTAAAGACTGCACCCTAAAAAAATGAGACGCACATAAATAGTCGCTAAAAATTTATATTTAGTTGGATATTCTTCAAATTTTCAGGGAATAAACTTCACCATTATGGAAAGGTTTCTAATTCATGGTTTATTGGATCTCCATGACCGAATGCCCACACTTTTCCCTTGACACTACTCATAAGATTTTGGCAATAGTGGTGTCGACTTCTTTTGATAATTTTTCCCACTGTTTCGTCAAAGCCAGCTCGTTCTCGAATACGAATATTTTACGAAGTTTCACCTCCATGATGGCCCAACATTTCTCAATTGGACGAAACTCCAGTCAATTCGGTGGATTTAAGTTTTTTTGGTGCAAAAACAACATAGTACCAAAAACAACAACTGTACCAGTCGAACACCGGCAGGATTCCAAATCCGAAAAAATAGCGTCTCGCTTCCGTGAAATGTGATGTATGGCTGGCGCATCTCTCCACACTCACAGAGGGCCTGCCCAACCACGAACTTTTTGGCGAATTTGTCCACCGTCTTCTTCTTTGCCTCCTCAGGAACGGCCAATCGTGATGTGGCAACGTAAAACTTCTGCACCGGCAATTGTTTTGTGTCCGCCTTGACGTTAGTCTCGGGGTCCATCACGATGTACCTCGGTTTCATCAGCCACTCTCGGTACAGCCTCCTGGCGCGGGTTTTGGCTACCGTGTTTTGTTTGTCGTTCTGGTAAGGTTCCTACCTGACATTGTAGACGTGGAGGCTGTCACGCTTCAGTGTTTTTTCGACAAACCAGATGGAAACTTCCGCCTTCTTCGCCACATCGGGGATCGAAAGATTCCGTCGACACTTGAACAGAATCAATGCCTTCCCTGCCTTCACTGGATCAGCTGTCTGCGGTTTTTTGCCGCTACCTGATCTTCACTGGTCGTCTGGGTCTCCTTGAATGGGTCCTAGGTATTTGTGATCCATCTGTGGGACGCAGTCGAATTTTCCACGGCGGCGCATATCTTTTTTGGCGGATAAACACTTGACATGTTGTGATGAAAATCGTAAACATTACACTTTCAGCTAGTTTTAGTCAAAATTTCAGTCAATTTTTACCCACACCCACACTGGACTGATCTGAGCGATTTTTCATGCGTTTACTCTGCCTCCTGAGGGTGAATCCATCTATGCATCGGCAATCGTAGCAACTCTGTAGTACACAGAAAAAATTGTCAACGGTATCAGTTGATTTGCAGCAGCCATGTCGAGCAACTACGCTCGATGGTTTGTTCGTACTGTCAGCCAAGGGGCAAGACAGCTTTCTCGTGAGTAACTTTTCTCTTCAAAATTGCTCAGGATTCATCAAATTTGCACACTTTATGATTTTTTCCTCCCCCCAAGATATAGAGTGGTACGAATGCCAAAAAATATGTGCGAAAACGAAAAAAATACAACTTCACTCATATTTGATCATAAAAGCTTGTATAATTTATAACTCGATCTAAAGTATTCTGGCAGCACTGGCTTGAATAAGACGACGGTGACGGTGGCAACCTTGGCAACCAATAACAACAGTATGTTTACTGTTTGGGAAAATTATTTATCATCGTATCGTATGAAGCTCTCATTTCAGGCACCTATCGTCGCAGTATTTGGAAGAGGAATTGGGCCCTGAAGTAGATTGTTTAGTATTATTTCATTGTTTTTCTTGTAGGAAGACGAAAAAAAGATGGAATCACCTCCAAAAATAGGACAAGCCGGTTCAACCAACCGCAAATATTGAAAACTCCCCTAGTAGCGCACTTGTTGCCATTCGGTTGAGATAACATTAATATGGCTTGCTAAGTCATATTCAAGTTACTACAACCAATTATGATCGTAGTGTGCTACTTGGGTCCAGTTTTGCGATTGGTCGATCCGGCTTGGTTTCTTTTTGGAGGGGATCCGCTCGGCAGTCAATAAATGATTGCTGATGATTGCGCGACTAATTCGACAAAGATTTTTCATTTGGGCCTAACTGACAAATGTAAACAATGGCTTCTTCCTTGAGTTTGTCGACCTTGGAAACTTGCCTCATTAATCTACCACAGTCTACCACTGCCGCTGCGTCATTGCCTGCAGCTCCAAAACCAGTGGACGCGACTTCCGCTTCTTGACATGTATGTTCATGTTTGCCAGGTACTTTTTCACTGTTTGGCCGGTTGAACCGACCTTCCGACCAAGCGCACGCAGCGATGTAGCCACTTTTCCCTCGGTCCTCCTCTTCAGCATCCTTTGGAGCTTCTTGTTGCTCAGGGTCGTCGGCCGTCCGGAACCGGGCTTTCTTTCAATGCTCTGATTGTTGTTTAATAGTTACAAGATGTTGTAGATGCCGGAACGAGCGTATCCGGCGTCCACAAAGTGTCCGATGACGCGGCGGGGCGCCGTTCATTGAACGCGCACACGTCTGAACGGAGTTGTTTCACTGTTTTCGCCATCACGGTTAGAGTTCGACTGATAGAGCTGTCAAATTTTGTCTGCTAACTAATGGGTTACTATGATTGATGGGTAGTTTCGTCAGTGCGGGAGAAGGTAAAGCCATGAAAAATTGGCAATTTTTGTCCATTTTTATAAATGCAAACGTTACTCGCTCTCTGCAATGAGAAGAATGTCTGAAAATATAAGAACGCGTGGTGAAAGAGAACTTGTCAGATTTCTTGGATTGCTGCAACATTATTGCGTTACTTTAACATACAACTTTATAGCCTAACATAGCATAGCATTTTCAGAATATACACAATCCTTGGTTGGCTGTTGTCGAGACGATGGAAGCTTCAGAAGAGCTGCCTTGGGTGTGACAGGCTCTTCATCCATCGATCTCTTTGCACAACACCTGACCAGGTCCTTATGGTCAGCAAGGGATGGGAGGGAAGTGTTGATTAGATATCTACTTAAGAAGTTGCTGAGAACTCATGCTACCTTCATAGACATCTGGAGTTGGAAGTTGGATGGGATTGTGCGGGAGACTTTCCTTGGCGAGAAAGCATATGACTTTCCTTGGCGAATAGCATATGAATACCACAGACAAGAGTCCTTTTATTCGATAGAATTGGAAGCTTGCAGGGGTAGATTTTGTGTTATGAGAAATTTACGGTGGCGGCCATTGTCTACCTTTGTCAGTTAGGCCCTAATGAAAAATCTTTTTCGTATTGATTTTCATACGAGGTGGTCGGCTTCAGGTGAATATTAGATGGGGGCTGGCAATGTGCTGTGCTTGGGCTAGACACATTTTCCAACCAAGATAAAAATAACACAATCTACACAAATTAATATTAATTACATATTAATTTCATGACTAGCGTGTGAGGATTACCACAACATTGATACGGTAACCCTTCACGGCAGAACTTTCTTGTTTTGATAATGCAATTTCACTGTCCAAACCAAGCTTTACAATAGGTAGGAATGTTGAATTGCACAATGTGAATCCAGTGAATAAAAGATGCTCATAATTGCTCAGAGTTACTCAGGATTGCTCAGTGTCTAGCTGTCAGCTCCACATTGCGAAGCACTTTGAGTCCGCCAATCCGGCATAGATGCATTTCTCACATTTGCACACATTCTCACATTCTCTCTCTTATGAAGAAAGGCGAGAGCGTCGAGCAGCAATGCAGCAGAAGCTGAAGAGGAGGACCGAGGACAAGTGGCCACATCGTTCCGCACCTTGGGCCGAGTGGTTGGTGGAACCTGTCAAACGGTGGAGAAGATGAACAATATTATACCATAGACTAACTCTAAGACCAGTAGGTCCCGAACAAATACGATTTTTTTCTTGGCTCAGTCAGTACTAGCACAACGGTAACAAGCTCGGTCCCAAGCTTAATAATACGCCCCTAATAATGAACTCACACGAACACACTCTCAAATGTTCTGTCAAAATAACACAGCAAATAAAAACAAAAGCGCAAATATGTATAGTTAGGTGCTGGCTTCAAGGTGTACTTCGGACCAAGGCGTTCTACAACAGTGAACCAATTTCAAATCGCTTGTTGCATATTGATTGTTGGTTATACGAAAGCGTCTGTCAAGGCCGGCCTGACTGAGCAACAGGCATTCATCCAGAAGGAGCGACTGAAGGTGCTGGCGAAATTAATCTTTCCGACAAATCGCGACGTCGTGGTCATAATGTATGACTAGCCCTACGTGATGCTGGACGGCAACCACCGGGTACCAAGGAGGTAAACATTGACGTCAAATATATCTTTCATACCACGTTCCTGAAGAACGTCCTTCTGCGCATGACGATCAGCTAGAAGGAAATGTCCAAGCCCCATTTTTTCCTTCGGGGCTTGCGGTTAACGGGGAGATCTAGAGCAAATTTTCAATAGGTCGTAAGTAACATATTGCTATCATCATGAAAATCAATGTAGAGTTTTTGGAAATTAGTTTTAATTCCTATTTTTGAACCAAGCTATAATATTTGGAGCAAATATGTGGAACCAACGAAGTTGAGCGAGGCTTAGCTTTACATCAATAAAGATTTAGTTGATGTATTTAGTTGAATTCCAAATCAATTTATACAATAAATCCAAATTAAAATCTTTTAACTTCAGCTAGGAAAAATACAACCACATTATAAGTTGTTCGGGAAATTATCACGTTACATCCACCGGATGCGTTACGTCGTCTATTTTGACATGCAATCACCTGCCATGTTGCTTGCGTTAAAATGAATCGGCTGGATCGTTCGGTGCGAAGCGCAGAAAAGCACTTAAGTCAAGACAGGCAAAGCGACTAATGCGACCAAAGTTCGTTATGGAGTAGTTTGCGACTTAAGCCAATTGTGTTTAATAATACAGGGGATAGACAAAATGATCGGGACTGGCAAATTTTTGATCAACTTTGAAGTGTTCTAACTTCATGAAATATTATCCGATTTAATTTCACCAAAAAGCATTCGACTGAAAAGTTAATGCATTTTTATATCTTGGTAACATAATTGGCCATGGTCCCCGGACACCGGAGTTGTTTCGGGTTTCCGGAGAGGCCATCTCACATGTAGTATTGTGATGAGATTTTGTACATGTTGCCGTTGTCAAACATTTTTTTACTAATATTTACCAAGCGAATGAAATGTCGATTACAAGAATCGGCCTAAAATTGACCGAGATATGACCATTTTCGTGGAACAGGTTCTGATAAAGGGTGCAGGTTTCGGTTAACTCTTCATTTTGCTCAAAACATGCCATGTGACACCTCTTTCTTCTTGGTTTTCCATCAAAAACCTTATTTTAAACTTAAAGTGGATCATTGACCATATTGGCCACTCCCGGAACCACCGGAACGTTCCCGGGGGAACCTGTAGTAAGGACCAGTTAGGCAATTAACCCAAAACATGCCGTGAAGCAGCTTTATCTTCATGATTTTTCATAAATATGATATTGATAAACTTGGCCACATTGGCCACTCTCGGAACCACTGGAACGTCCCCGGGGAAACATGTAGTAGAGGTCATTTACGATTTTACTCCAAAACAAGCCGTGCGGCAGCTCTATCTTCTTGATTTTTCATAATTATGATTTTGATAGATTGATAAACTTCAGAAGGCCATGGGATACATTGGCCACTCTCGGAACCACCGGAACGTCCCCGGGGAAACATGTAGTAGAGTCATTTACGATTTTACAAATCAAGCCGTGCGGCAGCTCTATCTTCTTGATTTTTAATAATTATGATTTTGATAGATTGATAGACTTGAGAAAGCCATTGGCTACATTAACCACTCGCGGAACATTTTTGGGGGAACCTGTAGTAAGGATCATTTACGATTTTACCACAAACTATGGACGATAAGATTCACTGGCTAGCCTGATCCTGATTCCTGGTACCTCTGAGGATCAATTGATTTAGCTTTGGTTCGGATAAGCAAGCAATAATTTGATTGAGTAGAGTGAAAGAGTGGGTTTTATTAGTAGCGAGTTGGTCCTCCATCCGCCTCCAGGACGGCTTCAATCCGAACTTCAAACAAAGGATCTACTCCAATAATTTCGTGGCCAAAACAGAGGGGCAGCTGATTGCTTCCGTTCGATGCTCTCGCCTTTTTCAAGAAGGTTGTAAATATTGCAAATGCTGGATCGGCCATATCCGGTGGACATGAAGTGCCTCACGATGTCCAATTTACGAACAAACCAACGAGCGTAGTTGCATGACGTAGTTGTTCACCATGGCTGCTGCAAATCAACTGATAACGCAGTCATTTTGTCTGTACACAACAGGGTTGCTACGATTGGCTAGGGTAATGTCATTAAAATGTATTTGTCAAAGCATACGTCATTACCTTCCCACGCAGCTGACGGTAACAGTACCACGGTAATGTTTGGTTAGAGCCCTTTTTGTATATTTTAAGTACGGAGCGCATAGTATTCCTAGGAAAACTTCGCCCTTTTATAAGCCTAGACTCGAACCGCGAAGGATTTTCAATGTGAATGTGCATAACACAACAGGAAACGGTTCAAACGCGGTTCAAATGTACATAGAAATAAATTATTAATTTTTTTCAGACGCGAATTTCCCCTCGTTCAAATGCAAGCCAAAGCAAGCTCAAAAAATGAAATTGTTTGCAATCTTGCATACAACAGAGCTGATTTAGGCGATATCTGGTTTCAACTTACAAGAAATATCCCATGAATTTATGCCAAATCTAGCGTTCCAACTATGTGCATTAGACCGCGCAGAAAATTACATGTTTCTTTCAAACTGTGTAGCCTATTGAAGATCGCCAAAATCTACGGGAGTTTTAAGAAATGTGATCGACTGAATGCGCCAAAATGATAATAGCCCAAAGCATAGCCTGTTTGTGTTAAGCCCAACGATTTATGAAAAATCCACATGCCGTCAGCATACTTTAGTTGAACCAGATGTGTCCATCCGGCTACATATGTCATTCCATTCATGGATGGCGGTCGCGTTCCAGTATATCGCCATCGAGTCTGACAATGCGAATTGAATTACAAATTTTACTTCGCTTCCGATTGCGACCATGTAGGCGTGTGACTTATTATATGGTGCCCATTACCCATCACCTGACAGTGGCAGAATCACTAGCACTTACCTTTCCAACCTGCGTTTCCGAGTGGTGTCGTAACAGTTTTGCAAATACATATCATACACACCGTATGAATATTTCAGCGTTTATGGCGTCATCCACGGTGGCGAGCAATAACTCACCCTTCAGTCGAAAAACTTACCTAAAGCCAATTGAATAGTGAGCGCACGTCGGTTATGTCACTGCAAATAGCACGATTATATCCCTATTGTGGCGGCTCTTTTCCATACAAATGCATCAGTCAGCATCAACAACGGTTGCCATTCAACGGAAGTGAAATGTGTGGGGTCCTGTCACGAGTAGTGATTCCATCTAGAACGTTGTCGTGATAATTCTCCTGTATTGTTTACTTCGTCAACCGGGTAATCCAGTGTGGCAAATTATGTGCAGTACGGCTGGGCCGTGTTTTGCTCATTATGAGGAACGTGCTCGACTGCAACTTACAATGTTCATGCTGGCAAGCCGTGTGTCCACACAGGTGAACTACCTATATCGTTTGACACGTGTCGATTTTGATTGACCCGACACGACGTGATTGCAAATTTGATCCATTTGAGAGAGGGGTTAGGCTTTAATTTCGCAAGCACAAAATAAACATTGTACTTGTTGTGTATTTAATATTTGAGTTAGAAACCGCGATGTGTCAATGCCCCAGGATTTGATGCTATGCAGTGAAGCGTTTAACAATATTTTGGAAACAAATAAACAAATTTGATCAGTACATATCACGCTCTTTTGTCGTCCGGTTCTGTTTACATTCAGAATATGGATGTGCTTTTGTTTTCTATTATTATTAGTTAATATCTGGCTTTTGTTGTTCACCTTTACAGCCAGGTTTTGTACGTTTGAGGTCACAAATTATTATTAATCACAAATCGATGTCGTTCTTGATTACAAATTGACATAAACATTTCATTAAACTTATAAATCTTCTTTTCAAAATGGTTTTCACATCTGGAGGAACATTTTTGCGTCAAACGGATGACAACAACTGCCGCCAAAGATCGGTTCCTTCATGTTGGGCACACTCGAAGAAAGGGGCTATCCATAAACCATAAAAATTAGTCTACGTGGTTTATGAATCGGTCCAAAACGTGATTTGGGGATGCATCTCTAGCACCACAACTGCGCTCCGGGGATTCTGTTATTCCATTCCTGTAGAGATGTACAGGATGCAGATGAGCCGGAAAACGGGAATGATTCGCTATGAGTTTGCACAAAATCACAACTTCGTGTCGATGAGTCTTCCTCCAAAAACCACGGTATTGTAGAAACGATAGTCAAAATGCTGTGGCAAAATCTGCCCTTTTCACTGCTGTTCCATCTAAGCTGCCATTTGACCATGGTGTTCGGACAGTAGAACAATCTTTACAGCCTTTTTGTCTTGCGGAGGCTTAAAGCTAAAAATATAGAGTTTATTAATTTCAATTTGCATGGTTCACTTCTACTCACAATAATATTCTCTTGATGTACTGGCCTACTGCGAAACAATTTTCTTCGAATATTTCGGTATATCTATATGGTTTATAATTAATACAAGGGAACTAATATGTAATTTAGATTAAGTTTACCTTGTAAGTCCTGCTTTAATTACGGTTTAAAGATTTACATCAAAACCACTACGGTAGGAACTACCGGCTACCGAACAATAGCTAGAATACAAAAGCCTATCTTCACGTTTTATTCTGCTACCTACACTCTGTTTCCGTCACATTGACAATCGATCAGCAACGGCGAGTTCATTAGCTCTTATTAGACCAGTATTACCGGAACATTCCCCGCCCCGTGAATCCGGATGTTGCCTCTCCGGAACATTTCCGGATTCACCTCCTCCAATCTTCATAACTGCAAGCTTGACTACCGGACGCTTAAGCCGTCTATTTCCGTTCACTGTCCGCATTATGGCCTGTCGTACTCTTCCATCGCGACCTTGGATAACTTCTTCAACCTTTCCCCTTATCCACGTCCTCCGATCACCATCTGCAACGTAAACCAAATCTCCTACTTTCACAGTACGCACGTCGTTGAACCATTTCGATCGATGATTAACAGTTGGGAAATACTCCTTTATCCAGTGCTTCCACAGTGTGTCTGACAAATATTGACTTCGTTGATAGCTACTGCGTAATGCTGCTCCAAGATCCGTGGGGTTTCTTAGAGGTTCGTGTGAACCGGATGAATTTCCAAAAATGAAATGATTTGGAGTTAGCTTCTTCGTTCTCAGCTTCTTGGGGTATGTATGTGAGCGGGCGAGAATTAATGAACCACTCCGTCTCTGCCAGGACTATCAGTAAGATCTCGTCATTGAGTTTGCGACCATCATCGAGGGCTCTCATAGTTTCTTTCACACTGCGCACCATACGCTCCCACAAGCTGAGAACGAAGAAGCAATTCCAGTCTAGGAATGGACCGGTGCTGTAATGGTGCGACCTTGCTCTTGGCCATTATCAACGAGCAACGAGCGCCATTTTCGTCCACTGCTCTGAAGAATGCTACACAGCCAATTGCGAACTCACTGGCATCGGTGAGCATATGCAATTGCAAAGAGCTGCATTCATTAGGGTTGCAACTACCAAAGGAACAGCGAGGGGTCCTCAGTCGTTCGATTCCAGGGATGAGTTGAATCCAGCGTTTCCATTTACCGTATTCTTCATCTGGAATGTTCTGATCCCACATAGTGCCACTCCTCCAGAGGTCCTGAGTTAGCATTTTTCCGTGTATCAAAAGCGGGGCCAGCATGCCGATGGGATCAAACAGGCTCATGATGCAACGCGCGACAATGCGTTTCGTAGGACGACGGTTTCCATCTATGTATGATTCTAAGTCCCCGTGAAAACGGGTAGAATAGGAAAAACAGTCTGCTTGCGGGTTCCAAACCAGTCCTAAAACTCGTTCCCAGTTTTCTTGAGTGCTGCCTCCTATCACTACCGATTTTTGCTTCTTTATTTCACCTAGCTTACGTAACACGCCTTCACTGTTGCTTACCCAATTTCTCATCTCGAATCCGGCACGGGCATGGATTTCTCGTACCTGTTTCGCTTTCCTCAAGGCTTCCTCGATTATATTGGCGCTATCGACGTAGTCGTCCATATAGATCTTTTCGACTATCGCTGTTACTGCATCGGGAAACTCCGAGCCATATTCAAGGGCATTTTGACGCATTATATATTGGACGGAGCAAGGTGAGCAAGTCCTTTGAAATTATTCGTACCTGATGGAACATTTCTTTAATGTCGCCTCCGAAAGCAATCGGTCTCTTTCTAAAAACGCAGATGACTGACGGTAGCCCGTTTAACAGGTCTGGTCCTTTCAATAGTTAAGAATTAAGCGATACACCGTGAACTTGCGCCACTGCGTCCCACACCAGCCTTTTCTTTTCGGGTTTCCGGGGGTTCGTCACCACGTTGATAGGCAAGTACCATACGCGTTCTGGGTCAGCGCATGCCAGCTCATGCTCTGTTGCTCGGTGTGCGTACTTTTTTTCAACGTAGTCTCGAATTTGTTGATGGACGTTTGCATGTAGATCGGGATCTTTGGCTAATCGCGTTTCGAGACTTTTCAACCGCTTTACCGCCATGTACCAACTGTTTGGAAAATGTACTTCATCGCTTTTCCACAGGAGCCCCGTTTCAAATCTATTACCCAAACGCCGAGTCGTTCCGTCGAGGATCTGCCGAGCACGTTTATCCTCAAATGATTCGGGCAAAGGAGCGACGCAAACTACCGCATCCTCCAAGACGAATTGTTGACGAATTAGTTCATTCAACTCCGCATCAGTCTTACAATTGCAGTCGTGTACGCCGACGAAGTCGCTTTTGTCATTGTCGAGTCCATTTGGACCAAATATTGCCCAACCGAGCACACTTCTTACCGCCACAGGTTCACCAGGTCGACCAACTCGAGTTTCAAGCGGTGTAAACAGGCTCAAATTTCGCAATTTCGCAAATCAAAATCTTCGGCTCCGCTTCGACGTATGACAGGGCAGGAAGTTCACGCAGGTGTTTAAACCGTTCAGCCATGTTCTCGATTGATAAACTCTGTTTTTGGTAGACTCAGCCCCGACACAGTGTGAGCTCCTTTGAGGCTGAATCTTCTCTGATCCCCTCGCGCTGAGATGCAACATCTACAATTTTCGATGACTTTTCCGTTCGTGTAACGTTTGAAGTCCAAATCAGTTTCAACGGAACTGTTTCACCGTTCAGTTCGAGCTTTCATGCCAAACTTGTTTCAATCAATGTTTTCGATGAACCTTCATCTAAAAAGGCGTGCGTGTCAACACTTTGATCTTTGTTGTGAAGAGTGACTGGCACGACCTTGAATAGAACGGATTTGGTGACAGGACCATGAGTGTTGCATTCCGCATTTACAGGGTTTTCCGCCATCCTGTGGAGCAGCGGATGATGACGCTCCCGACAATTTCCAATGTTGCAGCGAAATCTTGACCGACATTTCGAGCTGTGGATGAACAAGCAAACCGCACAGAGTTTGCTTTTTCCTACTGCCACTATACGAGATTCCAGATTCATTCGTTGGAATTTTTCACAATTTCGCACCCGGTGATCTGTTCCTTTGCAAATAGGGCACGGTTCCCTTGGAGAGGAAATTTTGTCTACGTCATCGTCGTTGTGAGCGTAGACATGTCCCTTCTGACCATGCTTTTCTTTCTCATGCTTACTTTTATCCACCTTCGGTTGTAATACAACGGTAACTTCGCTCGCATCAGCTACCAGAACATCCATAAACACCGCAAATTCTTTTAATGTTGGTAAGGCGTAAGTTCGTTTGAATCGTACCCACTCCAATTTGTATGCTGCAGGCAGTTTATCCACTAACTCTTTCATTTGCGTTGGGTTAGCAAGATGGCTTTGAAGATCGGCCGCTACCAAGTGGTCACTCAGTTGTTGCACCGTCAGTCCGAAATTTATCAGAGAATCTAGCCTCTCCGGTTTCGGCGCTTCTAACCGACGAACCTTGCCCAAAAGGTTTTTCACCATCAGCTCGGGGCGTCCAAATAATCTTCTTAAAGTTTCTATGATCGATGGAACGCTATTAGGGAACATGAGCTTCGAAATGACCGCTTCTCTCGCTGGTCCTCGAAGACACTCACGTAAACGAATGATGTTCTCTACATCTGAGCTACAGCCGCAAGCTACGTTTGCTCCTTCATAGCTGCTATAAAATATGGGCCACTCCTCAGGGTCACCGGAAAAGGTTGGTAGTTTCTTTGGCCAAATCTGTCGGGGGTGGCCGGCGTTGGTGGTGTAGTGTTAAGCGTGACTGCTACTTGGCACCCCAGTGGGTCTGGGTTCAATCCCAGTCGACGTCGGTGGTTTTTCTGAGGCGAAAAAATCTGGTCACGTCTTCCTTCGGAAGGGAAGTAAAGCCGTTGGTCCCGGCTCATATTCATGAGTCGTTAGGTAGGGTCCAGGTGGTGGAGTCGTCTTCCTGGCGTCGGTGATTGTCACCATGTGAGGAAATAGGCTGACGTAAAATAATGATTAAAAAAAAAAAAAATCTGTCGGGCAGCGATTTGATGCACAGTAGGACCTACCTCGTCCTTGGGACATACCGATAAACAAACCCCCCCGTCGATAGACTGCTGCGCCGGGGATTCGTCGGGAATCACGTTTTCTGGATCGTCGTATGGCAAACGGTCGTTGGGTATCGCCAAACAACGGGAATGGTGCTCCGACTTTCTGGAAGTCAAACCGATGATACTGTGTGCTGTCCACCATTCCTTGATTTAGTGGGAATGTTATCAAGCGGTTCATTCGGTTCGCGCTGTTTAGCCAACCAATCTCTTGCTCTACGCAATCCTTTACTATTGGAGTAATCGGAAGCAACCTCTAGTTTTGCCTCTAGTCGTGCGTCACACACTTCACATATCCGCTGTTGGTGTGTGGCGATGTCTATGGCAGAGGATGAACATGATGGTTGAACTTGATTCGCTCCTATGGAATGTAAGAACCGTGGAGTAATTGGATTTTAAACTGATGAAGGATGGTGACAGCTGTGTGTTTTCATCTTAAAATAGTATTTTTTTTTTTATGTGTATTGACATTTTGACAAGGTCATCGCACATTAAATGAAATTTTTGTACATCATTACGTCGGGCAGAAGCATAATGTATGTGTGGATCGCAAATCTCGACGTCCCTACAACAGTCTTGTTCGGTGAAGGTTGGATTCGAAACCGTGAATCAATTATTTCAGTCTTTTAAAACGATTCAGGGCCTTATCGGGGAAGTCAAAACAACACGTTTTTGAATATCTGATGTGTTCGGACAGTAGAAGAATCTTTACAGCCTTTTTGTCTTAAGGAGGCTTAAAGCTAAAAATATAGAGTTTTTTTTTTTTGTTGGGGCGTAGAACCACTGCGTCCACTGAGTTGAACTTTTGTGGTATACCCCTGTTTACTATTCTAATTCGCATCTTAAAGCTAGATCACCATTTGTCAAGTGACCAGCCCAAGACGCGTCTCTCAGTCAGGCAAAATTGAGTTTATAAAACCCACCACCTTTCCAGGATTTGCAGTCCAAATTTCTTTAGGTTGCATATAGCCACTGTACAGAAATTTAAGTCTGCTCTTGTACAAAGCATCACAACTGCAAAGCAGATGTTCCGAGGTTTCACGTTCCATGTTACAGAAACGACAGATATCATTCTGAACCTGGCCAATGTTTTTCAAATGATATCTACTCGGGCAATGTCCGGTTATTAGGCCAGTATAGGTATAAAGAACTCTCTTCTTGAGCTCCAGAAGCTTTTTACTGATTGTAACATTTGGAATTATAAACCTTTTCGCTTGAACACACTTTGTGGTGACCAACCAATTGGTCATCACCCTTTGCACTTCCCAAGATTTTAATTCCATTTTTATGGCACAGTATGATATACCGCAGAATGGTTCTGGGCCAATAAACTGTGCATTTGAACCTTGTTTAGCAAGCTCGTCTGCCCTTTCATTGCCTTCAATGCCACAGTGTCCCGGAACCCAGAATAAATTTACCGAGTTCTCTTGGCACACCTTTCGCAATGAAAGAATGCATTCCCAGGCAAGTTTTGATGTGCATTTATAATTACTTAACGCTTTGAGTGCCGCTTGGCTGTCTGTAAAAATACAAATATTTGCATGTCTATATCTCCTCTTCAGACAAACGTTAACACATTTTATTATAGCAAAGATCTCCGCTTGGAAAACCGTTGGATAGTTTCCCATCGCCACTGAGATTTCTACCCCAGGGCCGAAGATTCCTGCTCCCGTTTTTGTTCCAATTTTTGAGCCATCTGTGAAGAATTTTATGGAGCCATGGCGAACAGTGGGACCTCCGACTTCCCAATCTATACGTGACGTTTCACATATGTTGTAAGGGATGTCATGGTTTTCCACAGGTTTCATCCAGTCTCCATTCATATACATCACTGGCCCATTTTGAAAGCTTTGTGAAATGCTCAGGTGACCGACTAAGTCACCAGACAGGAAAGTTTTCGGCCGTTTAAGTCTAAGCCGTTTAAGTCTAAGTCTCTTTTCCGCTTCTAGTTGCACGTATTCGTGCAAAGGCAGCAGATTTAGAATTGCATTCAACGCATTTGATGGAGTGCTGCGCATCGCTCCCGTTATAGCAATGGATACTAGCCGTTGAAGTTTTGTAAGCTTTTTCTGTGCACTAGCCTCTTTTGTTTTTGGCCACCACACAAGAGCAGCATACGTTACTTTTGGACGTATTATGGATGTATAAATCCACATTATCATTTTTGGTCTTAGACCCCATTTTCTGCCAAATGTTTTTGAGCATATCCAGAAAGCACTGGTTGCCTTACCGATCACACACTCAAGATGAGCATTCCAGTTCAGTTTGGCATCCAGTATCACTCCTAAGTATTTAACCTGTTCACTAAGATGAATCTTTAATCCTCCTTGCTGAAACGCTTTTAGACTAAACTTCCTTTTCCTAGTGAAAGGTACAATTATTACTTTTGATGGATTTATGCTAGGGCCCTCCTTGATACACCAAGACTGGGTAAATTTTAGGGCCCATTGCATTCTTTCTGAAATGATGTTGTCAAATTTTCCCCTCACTATAATGACTATATCGTCTGCAAAACCTACAACCTCGAAACCTTTTTCCTCTAAGCTTCTTAGAAGATCGTCTACAACTAAGGACCACATTAGTGGTGAGAGGACTCCTCCTTGGGGACAACCTTCTGTTGCCAGTACTGTAATAGACGTACTTCCCAGCTCTGAAGTGATTTCTCTTTTTGCTAGCATGGTATGAACCCAGTTAATTATGTTCATGTCAAAGTTCCTTTTCTTCATGGCACGAGCCATAGACGAATAGGAAGCGTTGTCGAAAGCTCCTTCAATATCTAAGAAAGAACAAAGTGCTATTTCTTTTACCGATAGAGCTTTTTCTACCTTTGAAACCACACTATGCAGTGCCATAACTGTTGACTTACCAGACTGGTAAGCAAACTGGAACTCAGATAGTGGATGCTTGTTCATGTAATTTGAATTGATATAATCATTCAACACTTTTTCCATAGTCTTTAATAGGACTGATGAAAGACTAATGGGTCTGTATGATTTAGGATGCGCCTTGTCTCGCTTTCCTACTTTAGGTATGAAGATAACTTTTACTTGTGTCCATGAAGTTGGAATATGGTTGAGTCTTAAACTTGCCTTAAAAATCTCAATTAATGGCGAGATCAACACTGCTTCGCCGTTTTGAAGTAATGCTGGAAATATCCCGTCCATTCCTGCAGATTTGTAAGGCTGAAAAGATCTCAACGCATTTTCTACCCTGGCTTTCTTAAAGATTTTATCAGCCAAGTCATTTGCGGCGATTTTTGTTCTAACAGACATTTGAGATGCCCTTGTAGAACTTCTTCCATCTTCAAGTGATCCATCTCTGATTGGATCTACACACAAAACTGATCCAGGAAAATGTGTTTCCATAATCAACTTTAACGTTTCACTAGGAGTTTTTGTAAAAACTCCATCCTCATTTTTCAGATGCCCAAGTTCAATCGTGTGATCCTTTGCAAGAGCCCTCTGAAGTCTTGCGACTTCCGGACTATTGCTTATGTTTTCATACGTTAGAACCCAGGATCTTCGTTTGGATTTTCTTATTTCTCTATTGTACTCAGTAAGTGCACTCCTATAGGGGGTCCAATCTGAGGTTCTTTTCGCTTTATTAAACAATCTACGAGACGTTTTACGCAGACGTTCCAATTTAGAGTTCCACCATGGAACATCCCTGTTAGAGGACGATTTTTTGATAGGACAACTAGTGGTGAAAGAATTTAAGATCTTATCATTTATCTTTTGGGAAAACGATTCCAATTTCTGAACAGAATCGATCTTTCCACGGTCTGTAAATAACTCCGAATTCAAACACTGTACATATTGATCCCAGTTAGTTTTCCTAGGATTTCTAAACGTAGTAGTTGACCGATTCCCCTCACTCCATTCAAACATAATGTGTCTATGATCTGACAATGACGTTTCTTCAGAAACTTCCCAATTTGCAATTCTTTCATAAATTGCACTATTGCACAATGTTAGATCTAAGACTTCTTGTCTAATAGCATTTAAAAAGGTAGGTTCGTTTCCCTTATTGCATATGTCTATATTATTTGATGAGAGATATTCCAATAAGCACTCACCTCGACTGTTGATATCCGTACTACACCATACGGAATGATGTGCGTTGGCGTCACAGCCAATGATGAATGACTTATTATTTGCTCTACAGTACTTGACAAATGAATCGATCTCAGGAGGAGGCACCTCAGGAGCATCACCCGGAAAATAGGCTGAAGCCACTATGACCTCAGTTTTTCCTCTGGTGGTAGGCACCTCAACCATGACCGCAACAATGTCCCGTTTGACGAATTCTGTAATGGGATAGCAATTCAGTGTTTTATCAACCAAAACAGCGGTTCTAGGCGTACTCTGCTTTTCATCATAGAACAGCTTACAGTCCTGTGATTCAATACCAAGTATTTTTCCTTTATTGGTCCATGGCTCTTGAATTAGTACCACCAGAAAAATATAGAGTTTATTAATTTGAATTTGCATGGGTCACTTATACTCACAATAATCTTCTCTTAATGTACTGGCTATGGGAAATTGATTGGTTGTTGGGGGGGTTTTGGGGGGGCCCAAGTAACAAATTCAATTTTAAGGTACACTTGAAGAAGTTCTCAAGACTCATTTGATAAAACCACGCATAAAACTAGATATTCTACATAACATCGATAAAACAGCCATAAAACCCTCATAAGTTCAAAAAGGCCCATACTACAGGAGGTTCTCAAGACTATTTCCCAAGATTCGCTTAAAACTTGATAGTTTTATCGGTACATACTTGTAATGACATGCAGGACATGCTTAAAACTATGATAAAACTACCACAAGTTTTGGTAGTTTTATGATTTTCCTCTTTAAGAACACTTCCAGTCCGTCACAAATATGTTTCGAAGATTCCATTTTTGGATTCGTTCTGCTGAATGGGGAGAAAGAGAGAAAAAAAAACATCGATATACATATGATGTTTCTTTTCCAAAGTGGATACGTATGTAAATTAATTGTAAAATTGACCATAAATGCATGAGTTTTTTTGCCTGCAATTGATAAATTTTTCATGCGACGTTCAGTTTATTGGTGTTTTATAACATAAAAGTTCGAAAATTTTAATGCGCCACGGAATCATTGCTAGAACATTGATTTATTTGAAAAATAAAAAATACTTGAAAATTCAACAATTAGGTGACAAGGCTGATAAATTGTTAGATCTTGAATAAATTGTGTCTACAATCCATTTTAAGTTTCAAAATGTATTTTAAACAGCAGAAATTGTTTGTAGCATTGGAAAGACGAGAGTTTTGTTGCATATATATAAAAATGGCTACCATTCGGAGGGAATCCAGAATAGCCACGCTCGCCATTTTTTCAGTGGTTTTATCTAAAACTACCATAAAACGCATATAAAACTAATATTTCTTGCACAAGACTAACAAGATTTTTTTAGGAGCGCGATAAGTTCATCTCTACTTGTTCTATTCTTGAAAAAGAGGAGTAGCGCTTGAATAAAACTTATTTGAATTGCTCAAGGTAAACAAGTCTTTCATAAGATAGCCATAAAATCATTGTGGAGAAGGCACATCATAAACAAAGAAAATGTGAACGTTCAAATCAAAAGTGCCTATGCATAATTGTTGTTCATCATTACAGCTTATAATGTATTGTTTTTAATCACCAGCGTAAGGCGATTAATAAAAAAACTCCAACTTGAATATGCTAACAATGGATTTGGGAAGAAGAACAGATATTATATTGCGTCGATGGCTGAAACATCAGTTGAGCGAAAGATGATTTTTCTCTTGATCTGTACGCTGAACCTAGCGTTGGAAGAAGTGCACTGTGTAGTGGATCACTGAGCGATTTCAGCGCACTACTTCCGACTTTGGATTAAACGTGCGAATCATGGGAAAAATCGATTTCCGCTCAGATGATATACTAATTTTTACTTGCAACGAGTATAAATATTGTGTAGCCTATTGGGAACTGAAATGCACGACTCGGGAGAATTCAACATTAACATAACATTTAACAATCGTAGTGCACATTAAACCTTACGTCAAAAGTGCTGCGCTGTATTTCCACGGTGGTGCGCCATATAACGCACTACCTGAGACGTTAGGTTTAACTTGCATAACTGGCATAAAATCAAATATCATGAGTTATGCATTTCGGTTTTCAACTGGCGACACATTGCACCATTTTATTTTATTCGTTTTACGCATAACGCATAGACCCTTTTGATAAGTTAGTCTCAATAGGCTGCGAATCCAATGGAATGGTAAAAAAAATGTCGTTGGTGGCTGAGATGAAGGAGTGTTCAATATATTGAATAGGTTTTTATTGAATTTCCGCTTGAACGATCCGCTGGTTTTTAATTTGTTCCACCTGTGGGCGTCCATTGTGACAGTTTGTTTATTTTTCACATAATGTTCTTTCTCAAGAATATGTGCTCTTATTTAAAATCAAATGGTTCTAAGAGAGTTTTATGGCAGCATTTCCAAGATACATTCATCTTAAAGAAGAATGTCATAAAACGTTGCGAAACGATGTCTTGAGAGGGGGATCAAGTATCTTATAAAACTACTGATAAGGTGAATTACACTTATAAATGATGTAGTTTTATGGAGGTTTCTTCAAGTATTCTTTAATCACTCTTGAGAACTGTTAATGAATTAAAACCACCTTAACTTGGAAAATGCCCTGATAAAACCGGATGAACTCCATAATGCTATGATAAAACTACCATAAAACATGAATAAAACCAATTTGCATTTGAATTGCTACTTGGGTGGTCAATTCGTGGTGTGACTCAACTGTAGACATCAGTATTGAGTGTTATTCTTTAAGATTTGTTTGGAGGGAGAAGTTTTTGGCTTTTTTGTTTGGGGGGGAAAAAAAAAAAATGTGTTTTTTATTTTTTTTTTTGGGGGTTTAAAAAAATTTTTGGGGGGGGGGGGAAATTTTTTTTGATTTTTTTTTTTTTTATTGGTTATAATAAAGGGAGGGATAGTATTTTGGGGTGTTGTGTAGGTTTTTGTAAAAAGAGTGTTGCCGGAACACATGGAATTCGAAGACGAACTCAGTCGTACGTCCATACTGAAGATGTTCAATGAACCAGATAGTGAGCCACATAAGGAGGCTTCCTTAGCCGCTTTATCCGCTTCTTCGTTGAACTGTCCTCCTTTGTGAGCTGGAACCCACAGAAATCTGACCACGTATCCTGCTTCACTCAATAGTTTCCATTTTTTTTTCCAAATTTCGAACCACAGCATCGGGGTTGAACTTGATACGTTGTTGCTTGCAAGGCTAGTAAGGCTGCACATACTGTCTGTTAGAATAACAAACTTTCTGGTAGGCTGATCGAAGAGGCATTTCACCGCACATAGTAATCTTAACATTTCTGCATCTGTACACGGAAGCAAAGCTTGGAAGTTTTCTCAAGACCGGTTCAGGAAAAACGCTAGATATAATCGCTGCTCCAACGTGTTCGTCAGATTTCGACCCATCCGTAGCTAAACTAACAAACCCATTGTACTTGGCAGACATCTTGTACTTGCTGATTCCAGCACGGAATGTATGGCGATTTTACTGTTTTTACGTGTATGGAAAGATCGATACTCGTAATTGGGTGTTTTACTTCCCTTGAATTTTGCGCGCCGTCATGGAAAATCCGACTGCGACCATGAGATGGATCGGAAGACAACTGGGAATCACCCATAAAACTGTGTCTCGGGTGGTAAAATCGTTTAAGGAGTCGCAAAGAGTAAAACCGCACAAAAGTGCACATGCTGAAAGTGTCGGTAAACTTTGGATTACCGAAAATTCGGTATTATTGATGAAAAGCAAAAATCGTTCAAAATTACCTATTTTAATCGTTTATTTTTACTAAAAATTAAGTTTTTTATTTAAGTTTTAGGTTTTTGGAATGCTATACTATAAATGTTTAAAGATTAAAAATTTAAATGGTTTCAAGTTCATTTTTTTGGTTTTATTTTCAACGAATCAGAAAAATGTGAACACACAATCCTATTCAAAACACCGCAGGTATCACGCGAGATCAAATTTCGCCAAACTAAAATATATCCCAATCAAGATTTTAGTCCCGCATGATAAATCAGTGAAGATTTCTGGAACGGTTTTGAAAAACTTGTCTTTTATACAGCCTTTTTTTTTTTTTTTTTTTCCAAATTTTTACCAAAATCAAAAAAAAAAAAAAAAAAAAAAAAAAAACAAAAAAACCCAACACAAAAAACTATAAGGGACAGCTCAATGGGGTTGTAGGCAAAGTTGACGTAGGACTACGCAGCAATCGAATTCCCATACACGTCAGGGCCATCTGCAAATTGATTTAAGTCAGTCTTGAAAAGGGCCAAGAAAATTCTATTGTACACTCTCTAGTAAGCATTTGGTGGCTCTTAATTATGATACGGCCCCGGTTGTATTTTCTACGAATGGTTGAGAGGGCCACTATCTGTTGGTTCATTGGTTGTTCAACGCGCTTTGCCATTTACTCCGGGACGCGGCGTTTAAAGCAATGCAATGTTCAGGCGGGGCGCGGTAATGGAAATTTCAAACAGCACAAGAGAAAATTTTAACCAAATAAACTCTTTAATTGGAAAATTGATTTGGTCGTCCTGAAAAGGACGGATTTAGTTGACGGGGGAGAAACAGTTCGCGATTGAACTTGGGCTTTCTTTCTTGGTTCATCTCGTGGGATGATTGATTCTTGTCTCGTTGTCACGGGCGGCTTTTTACCGCCAAATCGTAGGCTTCAGCAGCAATGTTTCTCACAGCGAGGTTGACGGGAGCATCGGCAACAACAGTCAACTACACCAACGCCTCTCTGGGTAACGACTGCTCGCCAGTGCTGCTGCCAGCTACGATCCAACTGCAGATCCTACTCTGCACAGCTCCACAGCCACCGGAAAACTAATTCAAAATGCGAAGGTGTACCCGTTATATAACATTCATGGCTGCCTAGGAGACGTTCGTTACTTAAATATGAAATCTGTGCTAGAAAAGTACTGTGTATTTGGTAAATTTACTCTGAAAAAATCGACATTATAAGACATTACCTTAAATTTGCGTTAATTGCAATAGTTGAATGTTATAAATCAATAGATTTAAATATAAGAATCGAAGCGTAGAAAATGTCCCGATCGATTGGTGAAAACATTTTGTAAATCGATCGTGAAATGACTTAGTTATTAACATTCAAAACCTATATATTTTTCGTGACGCTCCGAATTTTCGTAATTCGAACGTGTACCCCAGTATTGAAAACACAGACGTAGTCCTACGTCAAAAAAAAAAAACAAATGAAAAGAGTAGTTAAGTGGAACACAGTTGTGTATCAGTTGAACGACAGAGTTCAACAAAAATCAACGGATTCCATTTCAGTCTTAACTTATAATGACTTCCTCAGAGTCTTCTGGTGCACAGAAAAAAATAATGAATTTTAACAAGCGCGTAAAATTTCCCCTCGTTTAATTTCAAGCCAAAGGAGGCGTAAACAACGAAATTGGTTGCAATCTCTCATGTGCCATGCAACAATGTTTGCATTCTTTCATACAACAGGCTAGATTCAGGCGTTATCAGGCTGAAATTTACATGAAATCTCGCATTATTTTCTGCCAAATCTAGCATTCCCTTTATGTGCATTAGATCTCGCAGAAACTTCAATGTTTCTTTTTATCTGTGTGTCTCCATATTTCCAGTAATCTAATTCCTCCATATTTACAGTAATCTAGAATTGAAAAGTAAAAACAATTTTTTATTGGAATAAGGTTAATATTTTAATTCTGGAGAAATTTGCGAATGCGCTTCTGCTTTCGAAACAAATATCTAATCGTCGAATTTTCGTGAATTACTGCTCAGTTTTAAAAACGAATAGGACAATTTGGTAGAAAAACAGTTCCCATATCGAATTGTGCTATTGGTGTCCTGAATTTAACTATCGCTTGCGAGAAATCGTTCATTAGAATGTTTGTTTACAAACGCAGAATCAGAAATACAAACGCAGAAAACAAATTTCTCTGCAATTTACTTGATCCGCCTATAGTAAATAGTTTTACTCACCCTTCTGGTTGGCAACCACAAATCTTTGTCGTTTAAATTGATTTTTTTCATATTTTAATAAAATACGCATGTATTTAGCGAGAGGTGGCACAGAAAGCACTAAAATTCGCAATGGCGGTTGTGTTGGTTTTCAGTACAGCGCACAGTGATACAATTTTAAACTAGTTTTAGGTAAAAAATTATGGAAACATTTGTAAATCCACTTTACTTAAAAAATAAGTAAAATTAAACGTAATGTGTCGGTTAATTTTACCGAAATTTTCGATTTTACTACCAAAACCTAATTTTCGGTAAAATCAAAACCTTATTTTCGGTAATCTTATATTAGCGTGTACTACATATTGACATGGAGTTTTCATAGGGGCCAATGTCACAAACGTAAACAATGGATTCTTCCGCAAATTTCTCGAGCATGCTAACTTAATAATAGTGAATTACCACGATGATTGTACAGAAGGGTAGTTCTCCTTTACAGTGTGTATCACAACAGGTGTCACCTCTTTTCAGACTTGGTTTATTTCAGCTGGGTAATTTTAACAGCGGAATTGACTATACCCGTTTTGAGTGTATTCTTTTGACAGCTTATCACTGAAGATCGATTCCATTTGTTTATATATATATCAGCTACCATGAAAGCCACACGGGAGCAAGTTTTAAAATAACATTTGCAAAAGCTTAGACCGTGTCAGATATTCAATAAGCAGTTCGGAGTGAGTAAGCGTTTTGTTTTTCTTACCTTGAAACGGTTCAAGGAAACTGAAAATGTCCATATCGAATAAAAAAGGAGGTGCCAGACGAACTTCCAGAACGAAGAAAAAGATCAAATGTGTCAAAAAACTTCCTTTTCTTTTCATAGAACCTGACGTAAAAATCAACACTGAATATTACATCGAGCAGGTTTCGAAGAACCATCTGCTTCCTCATGCTTCAACGCTGTATTGGAATACACCATATTGTTTCCAACAGGACTCAGCTCCAGCTCACAAGGCAAAGAAGACACAAGCGTGGTGCGCGGAAAATTAGCCCGATTTCATCACAAGCGAAGAATGGCCTGCATCTTCACCGGATCTCAATCCACTTGACGACTTTGTTTGGGGTTATATGCTTCAACATATACGCCCTACGAAATGGCTTACTTTAGATCGATTCAAGAAACATTTGGTTGATATTTGGAACCAAATTCCTCAGGAAATCGTTGTCTATTGTGAGACACCCTGTACAATAGAAGTGGTAATTTACTTGGGCGAGTTTGTATTTTCAAGAAATTTGTGGAAGAAGCCATTGTTTACGTTTGGGGTGTTAGCCCTTATGAAAACTCCATGTCGAAATAATCCTGATATTACTTTGTGTATTGATCTTGACACTTTATGTTTGTTTGAAACGCTGATTGACACGTTTTTGTTTGAAACGCTGTTCACAACAACCAATGATTAAGCTTGCATATTGTGTGGCAAGCAAAACAATGCTCGTTGCCCATAGAAGTCGAACTCAAAAGATTTCTTCTGCCAAACCGTTAATGAACCTCATATTTTCTGCCCAAAATAGATTTTATCACGTGTGATTGAGTCAGTCTGTGATTGAAAGAGAATAAAACACTCTAAACAAACTGCCTTTCCATTTATACCACCCAGATAATACTGGTTGGCCCGAATCTAATTAATTCCATCCTCTCTAACTTTCGAAATTCGTTAAAGGCAAACAACTCTCTAGGATCAAACTGCGACAAACGTGTCTCTGCTTGTTTCTCTTAAGGTGCGAATATATAAACAATATTCAAAAATTCAAAAGTAGTGTTTGAGTCGTTATTTTTGGTTTTCAGTTACACTTTATCAACAACCACCACAAGATGTCTAGACGACGAATTTTTCCAAGATAATTGATGAGTCCACCCATTAGGATCCATTACCAACTGCAGAGCCATTTTACCTTTGTAATTCCAAATGTTGTGTGGGTTCTTTTTTTCGTACTGGTGGAGTTTAATGTGTATGTGGGGTGGAAAACAGAAAAATGTCGACGCATTGCTACCATCTGATATAATAAGCCATGATGTGCGATTTTTCTGCTCACAAAGCAATAAAATTTCGTCGTTTAAGGAATGGCGTTGCGATGGAAATTAAACTTCAATTGATTGGGACGCCATTTCATTGCAAACAAGCAAAAATAATCCGATTCATGAGTATGGAAATACTCTGATTTGCTTCAATACTTCTCTTTGAAATAATGTTCATTAAAAAAAATCGTTCACGTTCCATTAATAAAAAACATCTACTTTCTCCTCCGTTTCAGATTCTCTCGATGAATTTTATCAAATAAAATCACCACACTAGACCACTCAACTGTCCGTTGACTTGAACAATTTAATCGCACCAATTTTCCATACGCCATCATGCCCCAACCGAAGGAAGTGGAAATGAACACGATGCACCGATCCGGATCGGCGACCCGCTTTCAGGTGAATCCAGTCAACCATGACCAGCGAGGAAACGGTGGCGACGGTGGGGGTGGCGTCGGTACCAACGGCAACGCTGATCCCACCACCGACGATGACACCCCCCGGAGAGCGGGAACCGCGACCCCACGCACACCGACCGCCCCGCGCCAAGCGCAAAAAACACCACACCCACCACACACACAGGCAAACGCACGACCGACGACAACCAAACAGAGGACAACAAACACCAACAACAACACCACCAAACCACAGGGGAAAAGAACCCACTCACATTACATAAATAATAAATACCAAAATAACCAATCCACCCCCCCACCCCCACCCCCCACCCGCGCGGGGGGGAGCTAAAGACTGTATTCGATGAAATTTGGACACACGCAATTGTTCGTAACTTTTTAGCGTGTGGGTTAAAAATTATTGAAATTTCAACTGAATGTATTTCATTGTGTTGTGTCAATTGTGTAATGAGTTTCGTGAAAATCGGTCGAGTGATTTCAGTGATGGCTTCGAATGAAGAAATAGTGCGCCAACAAATTTTGGGCACTCACTTCGAAAACCCAAACGCTTCTCATCGATGGATCGGAAAACAGCTCGGAATCGCACATTCAACCGTATCTCATGTGATCAAAACGTTCAAGGACCATAAGACAACCAAGCGGGAAAATGATAGTGGCAAAAAACGTGGCACATCAAATCCGGAGTAGGCCAGGATGGTATTGAACCAATTTAAGCGTTATCCCAACATTTCGATCAGGAATGTTGCGAAAAAGGCGAAAGTTTCAGTTTGTTTTGTGCAAAAAACAATGAAACGTTCTGGATTACATGTGTACAAGGTCCAGAAGGCACCGAACCGGAGCGATAAACAGAACTCGGTGGCCAAAACACGTGCAAGAAAACTGTACAGGGAGTGGCTCACAAAACCGTTCTGCATTGTGATGGACGATGAGACCTACATTAAAGCCGACACCAAACAAATGCCAGGACAGGAACACTACGTCACCACCTCTAAGTTGGCCGTTCCGGAGAGTGTACGGAAGAAGAAACTGTCGAAATTCGCCAAAAATATTCCTTGTCTGGCAAGCGATCTGCGGATGTGGCAAAATGAGTCAGCCCTTCATCACCTCTGGGACCGTCAACGGACAAATCTACAAGGACGAATGCCTCCAAAAACGACTTCTGCCCTTCTTGAGATCTCACGATGGCCCGACACTGTTTTGGCCGGATTTGGCATCTTGCCACTACGCCCGGCCCGTCTTAGACTGGTACAAAGATAATAATGTAGTTTTTGTACCAAAAGACGTCAACCCTCCAAACACTCCGGAACTTTTCCCAATTGAAAAATTTTGGGCAATCATGAAGGCAAAGCTCATTAAAACTCCAAAACTGATAGAAAATGAACTTGAACTAAAGAAAGTGTGGTTAAAAGTAAGTAAGCAAGTCGGTCCTATCATTGACCAAAATTTGATGAAAGGGGGTAAAGACAAAGGTGCGGGCATTTGGGTTGGGAGAAGAGATTCAATAAACCAATGATGTCAAAACTTAACCATTTAGTAGTACTTTATTTCCAGAAAGTTTGAAAAGAATCGGGCTCAAGGAAAATTGTTGGTGACTTATTTTGTGTGTCCAAATTTCATCGAATACAGTCTTTAGATAAAAATTTTACGCTATGTGACGCCTGTGACCAAGGAATATATTAGGGTGCAATTTTTAGCAAAAATATTTGAAAAGTGGTTAGACCTTGCACGATAATATGGCTATTATTGCATTACCACTAGTAAATTTATCTAACGTCTGCATTGGTAAAAACAACAAGATACAGCCCAATGGGGTTGTCCGCAAAGGTGACGTAGGACTACGCAGCAATGTGCAATGCTTGTTTGTTTAAAGAGTGGCTGACATTGGTTTCGTTCCAAATCTTATTCCCATACACTAAACGTTCGCACTACAATCTTATTTATTTGATATTGCCTGTCTTGATATCTACATTCATACATCTTGCTTTCACTGGAAATAATATGTATGACATATGATATCAAGATACTCTATATCAGTCGGGAAGCTACGCCATATGCTGTTCAAATCCGTTCCATTCGCCAGCCAAATGCTGCGACATTTCACTTTGACTTTCTCAAAATTATTTGATTCCTATCGAATGGTAGCGACTCTATCCAAGGCACTAGAACGTAAAAAACGCAAGCACTGGTTGGAATTTGAAGAGAACGTTACTAGTCTTAAACAACTAGTTATAAGAGAATGATGACAGTGATAGGGAAATCATAACATGCCAGCAAACAGCGGGCTGCGATTGCAAAAAAGGAATCTTCAAACAAGTTATTAAGTTATTGGTTGTGTTCAATACTGAATCATTTTATGAAATATTTATTATATACCGCCAGCAACTAATCCGCCATGCACAACTAGGAACTACAACGAACTCAACCTACCCTCTATACTGTAGATATGTACACATGGTCGGTCTGACATATTGCAGTTCGGCTCTAAATATCCGTTATAGAATTTCGTTCGATGGCTGTTCAACGCGCCTTGCCATTCACTCCGGGACGCGGCGTTTAAAGCAACGCCAAGTTCAGCCGGGGAGCGATAATTGAAATTTCAAACAGCACATGAGAAAAATTTAACCAAACAAACTCTTTAGTTGGCAAACTGATTTGGTCGTCCTGAAAAGGACGGATTTAGTTGACGGGGGAGAAGCATGGTTCGCGATTGAACTTGGTCTTTCTTCTTGGTATTCTTGGTTCAGATCCTCGTCGTTGCGGATGGTTATCTGCAGGTGACGTGGGATGATTCTTGTCTCGATGTTGTCACGGGCGGCTTTTTCCCGCCAGCTCGTAGGCTTCAGCAGCCATGTTTCTCGCAGCCAGGTTGACGGGAGCATAGGCACCAACAGCCAACTGCACCAACGCCTCTCTGGGAAATAACTGCTCGCCAGTGTACCCTCCAGGGTGCTTGCTACCGCCAACTGCATTCTACAGCAGCTCTTACTCTGCCCAGCTCCATGACTGCCAAAAAACTAAATCAAAATGCGAAGTTGTCCCTCCTTATAGATCATTCATTGCTGCCTAGGAGACGTCCCTTACTTAAATATGATGTCTGTACTAGGAGAGTACTGTGTATTTGGTAGATTTACCCTTGAAAAATTAACGGGATAGCCATTCACCCCGGAGTAAAGAAATCCGTTATCGTGCCGTACTTTGTGTCGGCCGGATACAATCGAGCGGTCATTTAACAAGATTCTGGCGCTCCAGGAGAAAGGTGAGAGCATCGAACATCCCAGGAAGCAGTAACGTGAAGTACTTCTCCCACAAGTTTCAAAAAGGTCGATAGATTTCCGCATTGATTGTTCCGGTAGTGTAAACAATCGTAGACTTCATACCGCAGGAACATATTCCACTTTTCCACTTTTTAATGCGTGACACTTCGAAAACGCGACACTTTATGCATGATGACACTTTGGGCGATATCGACTTCAACGATACGGCCAGAACTTTATTTATTGCCGATACCATGCAAGGAAGAGTGGATTGCCCAACCATACTCGAGCAAATCAACTTGAATGTACGACCGCGTGCATTAAGCAACAATTCGATGCTGAGTCTACCTTTTCGTCGCTCAAATTATGGAATGAATGGAGCAATAAACGGATTTCAACGTATTGACAGTGTAACCGATGAATTGGGTTAATACTAATATGTAGAGGAAAGTTGAATAAACGTGTATTTTGCTTATTATCGAACAACAACAACAGAACGAACGTGTTTGATTTTTGCTCTGCGATTTCCGTTGTGGGTTATGGGCCCAGGAAAACTTATTGCGCAGTTACGTTTTTAATCATTCTGAGTATTTCCACACGAAAAAGTTCCGGAATGCCGGTGAATGGAGGAATCGGTGCTGCTGGAGGAACCGGCACTGCTGGAGGATCCGAGTCGGGATCTAGAGCTGTTGGTGCAGTGGGAGGAAGTATATCGCTACCGGCAGTGGAAAAGTTGCGAGGCTGAGAAAATTACTCAACGTGGGCGTTTGCCACCAAGATGATTCGTGAAGTCACTTGGGACGCTGTTACACGGCAGGAGGAAGATCCGGAAGACGCACTTTCTTTGCGAGGATTGGCGACGATTTGCCTCAGCACAGAACCCATCAATTACAGTTTGGTGCAGAGTTCCAAAACGGCGAAGCAGGCGTGGATGAATTTGCAGGAAACTTTTCGGGATGACGGAATGACTCGGCGCATAGGATTGCTACGGAAACTAACAAGTGCTCGATTGTTGGATTGCTCATCGGTGGAGAAATACGTGAACGAAGCACAAATTGACGGAACTGGGTGCTGTTGATGGGATTGCCAGAAACGTACGACCCGATGATAATGGGTCTCGAAGCGTCCGGAAAACAGATCACAGCGGATGCCGTGAAGGCGAAAATCCTTCGGGATGTTAAAATGTGCAGCGTTTCGGCAGGAGGAAGCAACGAAGAAGCTTTCTACAGCAAGAAGAAGTCCGCTGGAAACAATAACAAAACGGACAAGTCCAAGGTCCAGTGCTACAGATGCAAGCAGTTTGGGCATTATTCATCGGAGTGTCCACAGCGAGGACCGAACGAACCGAAGGACAAGAAGGACAAAACGGGCAGGAGAAATGCAGCGATGACTACTATCGTGAACCCCAGCAAGACAGAATCGGACTGGTTCTTCGACTCAGGAGCTACATCGCATATGTGCAGCAGTAAGGCGTTTTTTGTCAAACGTGCAAGAAATGTCGCAGCAAGTGTGTGTAGCCAACGACGCTGAACTTTCCGCAGTCGCTAATGGGAGTGTTCGCTAAATCGAAAGACGACATCGCACTTTTGCAGGAGGTCCCAACGTTGGTCGATGGAGTCGATTTCCGTAATGCCAAGATTCCAACTTGTGTTACCAGTTTGGAAGGGAAATATTTTCGACAGCCTTTCAACAGCGAGGGTACGCGAGCGACCGAGGTGCTGGAGCTGTTCCACTCCGACAAGTGCGGTCCGATGGAGGAGGAATCTATCGGAGGAAGTAGATATTTTCTGACGTTTATCGACGACTTCGGATGAACAGAACCGTAGTGGAGAAAGCGCGTTGTTTGCTGCAAGACGCTGGACTAGACAAGAGCTTCTGGGCGGAAGCCACAGCGATGGCGACATTTTTGATAAAACCGATTGCCAACGAAAGGAGTTCCAGTGATGCCGGAGGAGCGGTTCAGCGGGAAGAAGCTAGATTTGTTGGAACTAAAAGTTTTCGGTTCAAAGGAGAAGTGTTACGTGCCGAAGCAACGCAATCGTAAATGGCCATGTCTGAGCCTGGAATCATTGTGGGCTTCGCTTATCAGTCCATAGGATATCGAGTGCACCTACCGAGAACGAAATGTTGTGGCAGTTGTTCGTGACGCAGTTTTTCTAAGCGGTTCCAGGAAGAGGTGCTTCCGGAAAGCCGAAGAACAACGAAGCAGATATTGGACAGCAACGAAACCTCGGATGAAGCAGGCGCAGGGGGAGTTGATGAACCGGCAGCAGTTCCGGAAGAAGTTCCAGAAGCCGTCGACGAAGATGACATTGGCGAGGACAACGGACTGTTGTTTATCGACGTATGTGAATCTCTCCCATCACCCTCGGCAGAATCCGTCGCACTTCCTTCACATCCAGTAGATCCTCTCGGAATCAGGCGCAGTGAAAGAGAGCACAATATACCAGGCAAGTACCGAAATTTGGTATGACGTACAGTGTTATTCCTAAAAGGTCTTCCATGTCGCAGGTAACATCGACGGATGTGGGCGTAAGTGAGCTGCAGTCGGAGAAGCAGTCGTGGCAGCGTGCGATGGAAACGGAGTTCGATGCGTTGAGGTCGAATCACACTTGGGAGTTGACCCTCCTGCCGCCAGGACGACAGGCACTGAAGTGCAAGAGGGTGTTTAAGAAGAAGATGAACTCCGATGGATCGCTGGATCGCAACAAGGCCCGTTTCGTGATAAAGGGGTTTTCGCAAGTGAAGGCTATAGACTACAACAAGACGTACTCTCCAGGGGTCAGATATCCCAGTATCCGGTATCTGATGGCATTGGCAGCGCAGATGGATTTGCGAATCAGTCAGATGGATGCAGTAACCGCCTTCTTGCAGGGAGATCAGTCTGGCGAGGAAATCTTCATGGAACAACCAGAGGGGTTTGTCCAGAAGGATCCAATAAAAGTGTGTCGGTTGAGAAAAGCTTTATACGGCCTAAAACAAGCCAGTCGTGTTTGGAACGTAGAGCTGGATACAGAACTGAAGAGAATAGGCTTGAAGCGGTTCAGCTATGACCCTTGCGTACACTTTATGACAGACGGGAAGCGATGATTTGTTGCTTTTCTCGAACGATGACGGATGGGTCAACAACGTGAAATATCAGCTGTCGTAGAACTTCCACATGAAGGATCTGGGTGAGTCCAGTCAGGTGCTTGGCATGCGGATTACCCGGAAGAATGGACCGATTGCATTGGATCAACAGCGATACATTGAAGAGCTACTTCAGTGGTTTAACATGGTGGCACAGAGAACACACATTGATGCCGATATACCTTTTCTTGAAAAACGTGTGTAAAAGTTAATATGGGCAGCCAGTATAAGAAGCAAGTGCAGAGAAAAACAAACAAAACTTTTCAGGTGTCCTAGGCTTCTTATTGATAAACATTTACATGACAGTTATCGCACAGCTGCAGTGCCGCCTACCAGGAGCATTACGACATACATTTGAAATGTCGGTTTAAAGTTTTACACAAGTAGCAAACCGAAGATGATCGTACGTTCTCTGTGATGGTGGACAGCAACCCGACATCGAACCCAGCTGATGTAAATCAGAGACTTACGAAGGAGATGAGTCCGAAGAATGAAAAGAATGCAGAACGTCCCGTATCGTGAACTAGTGGGTGGCCTGCAGTTCATAGCGCAGTGTACTCGTCCTGACGTAGCGTATGCGGTGAATGCAGTTAGCAGCTTCTGCAGTAATCCAGGTGAAGGTCATTGGGTAGCTGCCAAGCGCATTTTACGGTATCTGGGTACCAAGGCGATGGGACGGGTCTTCAAGAAGAAGGCAGGAGCGGTCTTCGAAGGATTCAGCGTTGGTCTGACTGGGGCAACGATCCAGATGCAAGACGATCGGTCACAGGTTATCTGTTCCAGTTTGGAGATGGATCAGTGTCTTGGAGCAGCTGAAAGCAGCCAACCGTGGCGCTTTCCACAATGGAGGTCAAGTCGGCAGCATCCCAGGAAGCGTTGTGGTGGCGCGGTTTCTGCGCAGAATTGTCTGGTCGGAAGCAGCCAATAACCATCCACTGCGACAATCGCAGTGCGATATGCCTTGCCGAGAAGGAGATCAGGTATTCTCCGCGAAGCAAACATATTGATGTACGGGAGCAGCTGGAGATCCAAACCATACAGTTTCAGCATGTCTGCTCAGATTGGCAGAGAGCAGATGCGCTGACGAAGCTATTTGCTGGAAAGATGAAGGAGGCTTTCGGAGTCTCCCAAATTCATGGTTAAGGGGGAGTATTGACAGTGTAACCGATGAATTAGGTTTAAACTAATATGTAGAGGAAAATTGAATAAACGTGTATTTTGCTTATTATCGAACAACAACAACAGAACGAACGTGTTTGATGTTTGCTCTGCGATTTCCGAAACAAAGAGTCATCAACAGGGTTGCCTTAGTGTTCAATTTTAATGTACCACGTTTTCTCCGGCACAGTTAACCCTGGATAACAGATTATGTTTTAAGTTCTAAGCAATGAGTAGTGTTTTAGTTTTAATATTAATATAACGCCATTGGGGCTAATTGAAACCTGTTGGTGGGTTCAAAAAAAAAAAATTGTAAATTAAATAATGAATTACATTATTTCGTTGATTCGCAAGAACAGTGTGATTGTGCTAATCAGAACAGTTATGACAGTTATTCAACAAAAATGTTTGTTCAGCCTATTCTTTTGTGTGAAAATATAAAGGGAAACCAAAAGTTTGAGTTATTAAATTTTGTGATTATTTCACGAAAACAAATAGTCTTTTTTTCAGTCTATACATTTTTACAGCCTTCACAAGTAGAGTTACACAGGAAGAATCAATTAACCAGCGTTGAGTACTTTCTTTAGAAATTTTAAACAGCTTCGATAAAAAGTGTTATTAGTTATTGAACCCCCCTTTTTAGCGAAATTGGATAAAATCTCTAAAGAAAGTACGCAGCGTTGGGTAAATGATTCTTTTCGTGTACAACGTGATGTTTCTTTTCGTGAAAGATGAACCGAACAGTACGGTTAAGCAGGGGTATTCAAGAATTCGATACCCGAAAGCCGAGAAAACTCGGTTAACTGAACCGAGCATTCACTGAATATTCTTAAACGTCAAACACTTCTCTTCGAGTGAATTTCGCGACGGTTATGTCTACCATAAAACTTGATTATTTAAGCTGATTCGATAAGGCCTGCAAAATCGTCAGCCATTATATCTCGCATGTGTGGCGCGAAAAATCTCCATACTGTATTTTTTGTCAGGTGAAAATGGAAAAAAAAAATAACCAAGAGACTACAACAGGACGATGCACGTTTAGTTCAAATCTTCTGTAAGTACTTAATAAAGGGTGATACGGTCAAAATTTGGTCAAGGGAAAACGCGTGTAAATCGGTGAAATCGTTTATTTAAAAAATCAAATTAAATTTCTTTTTCAAGTTCAATTAGTATAAAATTCAGGAAAAATATTCAGTTAGGCTTCCGCTTTTTCAAATCCGAATTGCCGGGCCTTACGCTTGACCCCTGCCATCAGATTTTGTACAGCCACCTTGTCCACCTTCTTCGCCGCAGAAAGCCAGTTTGCCTTGAACTGCTGCTCGTCCTTAGCAGTTTTTTTGGTCTTCTTTAGGTTCCGCTTGACAATAGCCCAGTATTTCTCAATTGGGCGGAGCTCTGGCGTGTTGGGAGGGTTCTTGTCCTTGGGAACCACCTGCACGTTGTTGGCGGCGTACCACTCCATGGCCTTTTTACCGTAATGGCAAGATGCCAAATCCGGCCAAAACAGTACGGAACAACCGTGTTTCTTCAGGAAAGGCAGCAGACGTTTATTCAAACACTCTTTCACGTAAATTTCTTGGTTGACAGTCCCGGAAGCTATGAAAATGCTGCTTTTCAAGCCACAGGTACAGATGGCTTGCCAAACCAGATATTTCTTTGCGAACTTTGACAGTTTCGTGTGCTTGAAAATATCTGCTACCTTTCCCCTTCCTTTTGCCGTATAAAACTCCTGTCCCGGAAGCTGCTTGTAGTCGGCTTTGACGTAGGTTTCGTCGTCCATTACCACGCAGTCAAACTTCGTCAGCATCGTCGTGTACAGCCTCCGGGATCGCGCTTTGGCCGTCGTATTTTGTTTATCATCGCGATTTGGAGTCACTACCTTCTTGTAAGTCGATAGTCCGGCTCGTTTTTTGGCTCGATGCACGGTTGTAGACGATACACCCAGCTTATTTGCGGCATCTCGGAGAGATAGGTTAGGGTTTCGCTTGAAACTACCGGCAACTCTCTTTGTCGTCTCAGCGGCTTCCGGTTTTCGATTTCCCCCCGATCCAGACTTCCTGGCTGTCGACAAACGTTCTCCAAACACTTTAATTACATTTGTAACGGTTGATTTGGCAACTTTTAGCGATTTTGCCAACTTTGCGTGCGAGTAGCTCGGATTTTCGCGATGCGCGAGCAAAATTTTGATACGCTGCTCTTCTTGCTTGGACGGCATTTTGACAACTGAAGAGTGAATTCCAAAATCAAAATAGGAGCAACATTCTACACACACACACCTTCAAAATGAGGGGTGTTCAGGTTTTTTAAATGCAAAATTGAAAGAAATACGTCAAGTTGATATTGACCAAATTTTGACCGTATTGTAATTATATTTGCAAGCATCATGCGCTATAGTCTGTTTTTACTGCCATGAACACGTTGCAGGCTATGTCTCTGGCTTGCAATTTGAAAAAAGGAAAATGTAAGAGGATTTTTTTCCATCAATAAACAATGTATCTGACAAAACTGTTTTTATGACTATGAAATTCGAAGCTAGATTCAAAGATATTTCAACCGAAATTCCAGCACAGCCAAATAGAACCGAATTCCGTAATTGCAACAGAAAAGTCGGTTTGTTTGACAGTGTTCGGTAAACCGATGTTCGATTACTGCTGATTGGATTTATTTTTGTCGACCGAGTTTTTCGGTAAATTTGACAGATTGTGAGAAAGTTAAAATTTCACGAGAATTCGGTTGTTCCATTTTGAACCGAACAGACTATCGAGTGTTCAGCAGATAAAAACTCGGCTGAAATTCAATCGAGTTCGGTATTATTTTCTAAGTGTGAAGGTTTGCTACAGGCTGCAATTTTGTAATAAATATATTTACTTAAAAGCACCCCTTTTCAAAATTTAGTTTTGTTTCACAACTGGAAAATACTCAGTCTCAGCATCGAAAATAGTCGACAACGGTCGAACTATTTTTGAATGGAAAACCGAGTGGAACAGAAATCCTTTGGAAGCAAAACCCAAGGATGCTTTGGTCTAGTTTTGGGATCTTCCTTCCTTTCTTTAAAGAATCTCTTCACATTTTACATTATTCCATCGTGCATAACACTCCTAATAACATGTTCAATCAACCTACTAAATGTAATCCACTGCTGATTTCACTTGCAGACACTTCACACGGGAAGCACTGCCACGTGCGGATAACTATAGAAACATCCTGTCCTTCCAGGCAAACAACCGACCAACACTAGATGAACTACACCATGCATCCATTACAAACAAGGTAAATCCATTTCACATGACATTATAATAGCAATACTACCTTATAGGCAACACTGACATTGAAAGCATAGTACATATTATTGTTCATATGGGACAGCGATGGTCTTCTATGTGCATGTCAACGTGAATGACGTGACCGACTTAACCAACGACCTTTCCAGAAATGCCTCACAACACTGTTGGATTAAATCATCAGGCGAAGATTGCTTCTGAAGAATAATTGCTAATTGAAACACTGAAAAGGTTTTCTCCAATTTATGTACCGTAATTAGCTGTGTTCATTCCAAAACAAAAACATGTTGATAAAATAGTCCATTTAAATGATTTCCATCCCGTCATCATCATCATCATCAATCAGCGAGTGCAACGGCAAACGGTTTTATGACGTAAAATATTGTCGCTAGCATTGTCGAATGGCTGACAACGAGGAGCGTGATGTAAAATTAATTAAACCATTACCCTCATCCCATTTCTAGTTGACCCGTACGACGACTGCGACGACGACACGACGACGTGACCTGCGACCCATTCATTAATTGGTAAAAATTACTCCGTCCCATCCATTCAATCACTCATGCATGGAGTGAATTTTTGCACCAAATGGCCACCTCGGAGAGCAACGACGACGAATGGGGAAAGGTTAATTGGCATTAAAGTTGACTCACGGCGTGGATCGGTGGATGAGTGTTACTGAATACATCTGTCGTCGTGGTCTACTTTACGATCATTTCAATTCTATGTGATGAATCATCAATTAATGTGTGCAGTATGTTTGGCGGTATTCCTGTGATGCTTAATTATGATTAACGATGGAAGATATCTTCAATTGAAGCCTCTATCTGTACCTTTTACGAAACGAAAGCTCAATCGGATGTGCTTTTGAAGCTTTGAATTTGAATTTTCCCAATTAACTGGGGAGAAAAGTGCAGCACACCGAGTTCTCCATGGATTCACCTTGATGTGTCCTTTTTTGCAGTATTATTCATAAGACAGGGATTGGAACTTCGAAGGCACTAACACGATTTGAGGTGAATTGCTGCTCCATGTATTTTTTCCTATCCTTTATCTAACTCTCGCAAGCTTACCTCGCTATTCCAAATTTATATATCTCGATTGTTAGAGAATGAACATCGAATCAAACTGCATCGGATTGCTCACAGCAAGTAAGCATACAAACTGATGTGATGAAATATTCAAATTCTAGTACAGATTGTGAGCTATATAAATTTTAAATTTTGAAGTAATGGCTGCCGTCGAGAATGCTTCAGCGTAAGCCCAACCGTTGTGTGTCCAACAAAAACAACACCTCTAAGAGGCCGAAAGGGAACGTTTTTACCCACTGAACTAAAATGGCCATAACTATGGAAATATCCAACCAATTTGGAATATTTTCACAGTTTTGGATTCAGGAACTCAACCGCTTTCTCTATTTTGTTTAGAATTATGACACCCATATTGTTAGGGTTCAATTCAAATAATTTTCTGGTCACCCGTGGCCTCATGCTCCGGGGTTACTGTTCCTGAATCAAGACACCGGATTGTCATATGGCAATCACATATATTCCTGTGTATTTATTCCACAGTTTTTGTATCATTATTGTTGGTTTTCAATTGAAACATTTATAATTATACCTTTTTCGGAACATGGTTCCGGATATCCGTTTTTTTTTCCGGAAGCGGATGATGTCTATCGGTTATATTGGACAATTTAAAGAAAACAGTTGAGTACTGCATCCAAAACTGCAAAAATATTCCAAATCGGTTGGGTAGTTCCATAGTAACGGTCATTTTAGATCTGTGGCTAAAAACGATCCCTGTCGGCCTTTTATGTAATAAAAATCAGAAACCCCTCCTCACGCCCCCCCTAGTTATGCCATCATTATGTCACTCCAGGATGATAAGTATTAAGGAGATATGAGATGTCACAAAGTTTCAAGATCCTACTATGAAAACTTAATGAAATATCATGTTTTGAAATCGAGAAAGGCAACTTTGTTCCCTGTTGGACACATAACGGTTAATAAAGCCTGTCCATTCTAAATTTCGGACACTTTTCTTTCAGTGTAGATAAAGATTGTTTCACGGATTGCTGCAACGTTTCACTTATATGACAGTTGAAACGCTCCTCTTGAATTTGGGGTACAACATGTTTACATTCTTGTTACATTCAGTAAAATGGCGTCGAATCAAGTGGAAGTGCGCAAACGTATTTTGTACAAACGGCAGCAAAATCCGAATTGATCGGTACGCGATCTTGCCAACTAAAACTATCGAAAAGTACCAAGTTTTGTGTTTGCAAATCATTTGCGGAGTACCATTTCGATTTCAACAAATCGAAGATCTAAAAGCTTCGTCAATAAGTATGTGTACGAGAACGAATGTCTTCAAAAGCGGTTGCTACCGTTTATCAGAAGCCACGACTCTCCAGCTCTATTTTGGCCTTATTTGGCCTCTTGTCACTATGCGAGATCGGTCCTGGAATGCTATAAGGTACAAGAGGTCAAATACGTGCCAAAAACAGCCAATCTACCAAACTATCCAGAACATCGCCCAATAGAGAAGTACTGGGCTCTAGTTAAGCGGAAACTCTTCGAAGAAAGGAAATGGTACCGATGATTTCAAGAGAAGATTTCCATCGTCACGGCGGGCGTATTTGAGGATACCGTACGGACCCTGATGGTGGGTGTACCACAGAAAGTTCGAGAATTTTCCAGAAAGAAGGATTAACATCTTAATCAACTGTTTTTAATGTAGATATAACTCTATTATTGTAAAATAAACAATCGGTTTTGTTGACTTATGTGTAAATTTTTGTTGTTGTTTTTATTTTGGTGTCCTAAATTTAACGTGGACAGGCTTTATGTAGACAATCACATTTCATCAGGTCATCGATTTTTTTTTTCGTCAATAACTTTGCTATAAAATCGACTTATCATGTTAGATGCCACACTGAAAAAAAAAATTGCAGTAAAAACTACCATTATACCCGACTATGGCTATTTTCTAAACTTCCATGAAATTTCAGTCTAATTTACTACGTTTATGGTACAGCCTTCAACATTTGTGGTATATTTGACAGATTTCATGTTTATATCAACCCCACCATGGTTGACATTAAACGCAGGCATGGTAAAATCAAACGCATTTATAGTCCGGTGAAAATTGTTGGTGTTAACGTATAATTTAACCCTCGAAATGATAGTTTCTACAGCGGATTTTTTTTACGTGTACCCAAGTGACATACACTACCAGTCAAAAGTATCTGCTTACCTCAAAAAGTCTTGCAACACACACTTCGATATTGTGCATGACTCTCAAAAGTATCGACTCACCTAGAACAGTAAAATTTATGATACTATATCTTGGAACCTTGATTACCTGCAAATAAGGCCTGTACTCGAACAAAAATGCACCAGACAAAAGTGTTCGCCAAAAATTATTTTAGGTCGGATTTTCTTGAAACTTACAGGGAATGAACAATTACGTATGGATTATGTTTCGGCATAATTACTTTATTCAATTTCCTTTCCATCGCTGAAAGCCCGCATCTTTCCCTTAGGACCCCTCATTACATTTTGTGCAATGGTGGAGCCGACCTTTTTGGTCACTTTCATCCATTCTTTCTTCAACTGCAGCTCGTTCTTAAGCACCTTGGATGATTTTCGAACTTATGCCTTCATTGTGGCCCAAAATCTTTCAATTGGACGAATCTCTGGAGAATTTGGGGGGTTGGCGGTTTTTGGTACAAAAACAATGTTATTGTCTCTGTACCAATCCAACGTCGATCGCACGTAATGGCATGATGCCAGGTCCGGCCAAAATAATGTCTCGCCTCTGTGGGACCGCAGGAAGGGCAACAGACGCTTCTGGAGGCACTCGGTGCGGTAAATTTCGCTGTTGATGGTACCCGTTGTGATGTACGGTTTACTCAGTTTACCGCATTGGCATATGGCCTGCCAGAGCAAGTATTTTTTGGCGAATTTGTCCACTTTCTTCTTCCTTATGTCTTCCGGAACAGCAAACCGTGATTTGGCAACGTAGAACTCCAGCCACACTTACACAGTTATTAATTGAGATTTCGAGGGGAAAAAAATCTGCAATCTATTTATATTGGAGTTATGCATCCAACTTTTGCAACGACTGTCTGCCTGCGTATTGATCGATGAGGAACATATAGTAAAGAGAACTCCAGAACGCTTTTAGGACAGCAATTGTACACCAAGGTCATTGGCGAAGATGTGAGCACATCCGAAAAGTCGTTCAAGGTAGAAAAATTTGGCCAGAAGGTTCTCGTATTGCATTCAATTTGTTACTGCGGCTCCAAGTAATCGATTCTCTACTGAAGTCTACCGTACTGGGTGTTTGCAGTATGATTTTGCATAAAAGCTGCGCATATCGACTGACCAAAGGGAGATTCATTATTGAATGATTTAAATCCGACTCACCTCATGTTTGTGTGACTTCAAAATTTTAAGGTGTGTGAGTTCAAAATGTTAACATTTTACAGGTATGATTCACTTCTTATTTAAATGGTTCTAATCTTTTACTCGAATAATGCTTAGCATTTCAGGGCTGACTCCAAATAATTGAGGATTAAATAACTTAGTATTCAATTGATATGAGGTTGACTCACTTCACATTTACATACACTCAGCCCAATAAACTTAGGAATTTCATAAGCCTGACTTATGAATTTATCTTGTTTTACACGACGTTGTTCTTGTACGCCTTCAAGCTTTCCTGCTTCCGAGTGTTGATATATACTAGTTGTCAAGTCACTGGACCCATAACCTCAACGTTCAAGGTTCGACTTCAGGTTGCTCCATATTTTTATTTTTTCCAACATCATTATATTTCATAAAGCAAATTAATGAAATTCATACTGATTTCTTATGGCAAATAATCATAATGCAATCTTATGAATACATATCGAGAATTTATTTCGCTGAGTCTCCGGAGTCTGTGACTTCAAACTTTATAAGGCTGATATTAAGGATTTTATTGAAAATAAACTGGCAACGCTTACTATGCCCTCACACATGCACGCGTAAAGGGTGATACGGTCAAAATTTGGTCAAGGGAAAACGCGTGTAAATCGGTTAAATCGTTTATTTAAAAAATCAAATTAAATTTCTTTTTCAAGTTCAATTAGTATAAAATTCAGGAAAAATATTCAGTTAGGCTTCCGCTTTTCCAAATCCGAATTGCCGGGCCTTACGCTTGACCCCGGCAATAAGATTTGGCAGGCCCCCTGGCCACCCTCCTCGGCGGAAGAAACCAATTTTGCCTGGGCGGCGCCCTTTTTTTGGTCTTCTTTAGGTTCCGCTTGACAATAGCCCAGTATTTCTCAATTGGGCGGAGCTCTGGCGTGTTGGGAGGGTTCTTGTCCTTGGGAACCACCTGCACGTTGTTGGCGGCGTACCACTCCATGGCCTTTTTACCGCAATGGCAAGATGCCAAATCCGGCCAAAACAGTACGGAACAACCGTGTATCTTCAGGAAAGGCAGCAGACGTTTATTCAAACACTCTTTCACGTAAATTTCTTGGTTGACAGTCCCGGAAGCTATGAAAATGCTGCTTTTCAAGCCACAGGTACAGATGGCTTGCCAAACCAGGTATTTCTTTGCGAACTTTGACAGTTTCGTGTGCTTGAAAATATCTTCCGTATAAAACTCCTGTCCCGGAAGCTGCTTGTAGTCGGCTTTGACGTAGGTTTCGTCGTCCATTACCACGCAGTCAAACTTCGTCAGCATCGTCGTGTACAGCCTCCGGGATCGCGCTTTGGCCGTCGTATTTTGTTTATCATCGCGATTTGGAGTCACTACCTTCTTGTAAGTCGATATTCCGGCTCGTTTTTTTGGCTTGATGCACGGTTGTAGACGATACACCCAGCTTATTTGCGGCATCTCGGAGAGATAGGTTAGGGTTTCGCTTGAAACTACCGGCAACTCTCTTTGTCGTCTCAGCGGCTTCCGGTTTTCGATTTCCCCCGATCCAGACTTCCTGGCTGTCGACAAACGTTCCCCAAACACTTTAATTACATTTGTAACGGTTGATTTGGCAACTTTTAGCGATTTTGCCAACTTTGCGTGCGAGTAGCTCGGATTTTCGCGATGCGCGAGCAAAATTTTGATACGCTGCTCTTCTTGCTTGGACGGCATTTTGACAACTGAAGAGTGAATTCCAAAATCAAAATAGGAGCAACATTCTACACACACACACCTTCAAAATGAGGGGTGTTCAGGTTTTTTAAATGCAAAATTGAAAGAAATACGTCAAGTTGATATTGACCAAATTTTGACCGTATCGCCCTTTAAGACTATCGGTCTGAGCCTACCTACATTTGACGCATTCATTTGTCAATAACTTGATCAGCTCCTGAACTTTCGGTAAACAGTGATCGTTTTTGATATGCCGCGAATCGAAAATAGTGAGGGCTGACCAAACATCTGATCGGAAAGTAGTCGACCTCATCCTTCGGAACAGATCGATGTTGATTCGTGATTTGGCAAAAAAAGGGTGGTGTTTTAATCGATGACGAAACATATGTGACAGAGGACTCCGTAACGCAATCGTACATCAAGGTCATCGGCGAAGATGTAAGCATCTCCGAAAAGCCATTCAAGGTGGAAAAATTTGGCCAGAAGTTTATCGTATGGCAGATAAGTTGTTGCTGCAGGTCCAAGTCATTTGGTACACTATAGGTACGATCAACGCCAAAGTTTACCGTACTGAGTGTTTGCAGAAAAGGATGCTTCAGTTATACAAGCAGCACAAGGTCCCTCCTTTGTTTCGGCCTGATTTGGCGTCAGTCCATTACGCCAAAACCACAGTACAATGGATGCAAGAAAATGAAGTAGATTTCGTTGAGAGAGGCATCAATCCTTCCAATTACCCACAACTTCGCCCAACTGAACGCTGCTGGGCTATAGTCAAGCGCAACTTTAAGAAGAGTGGTAAGGAGTGTAAGACCATGGAAGAGTTCAAAAATATTTGGTCTACGGCTTCCCGAAAACTATTGTCCAAAACCTCACGAGTGCAGTCAAATCCAAAATCAGAAAATTCTGGAAATAAAGTTGCTCTCATTATTTTTTTTGTTTTATCCAAGAGGGCAAGTATTGAACTGAATGATACAGTTGTTTTTAATTTTTTTGTTCTTGTTTTTTATTTCATGCTATTAGAAAAAATGTGCTACCAGTTTGTTTTTGATAAAGTTTTGAGTTATGTGTGTGTATGGGTCTGTATAAAATCAATCTCCCACTGACAATGCTTTCATGGAAGAAATTTGGCTGTATTCCTTCCTTCCTGTAATGTTTCGTAAAACAGACCTGATTCCAGCGATTCTGGCTTAAATTTATTTGAGAAATCTTGGTGTCCGTAGTAGTTTACGTCCGATTGATATTGGTGTTCCTCAGGGGAGTAACGGAGTAATAGGCCTTTCGTTATTTCTGTTATTTATCAACGATCTGGGAAATTTGAAGCTACATGGGACATCAAGGCTTTTTGCTGATGATACGGCATTGTTCTATCCTCGTTTTAATGTTCAATCTATTATTAAAGGTATCAAGTTAGATCTAGGAAAGCTCATAGAATACTTCAACGGCAATCGCCATACTCTGAACTTGACTAAAACTAAGTACATGGTTTTCCATTCGCCAAGGGAAAAAATCACACTACAGCCCGATCCATGTGTCGGAAACTTGCATATTGAGAAAGTAGAGAAAGCACGTATCGAGCAAAGTTTAATCATTATGTGGCCTCATGAAAAGAGTACGCTGTTTTGTACTCAACTCAGCATTGTTGTAAATTTATTTCGCGTGCATTCATTCCATACTTCAATACTTCATCAGCGTTTGGGTTCAAGCTGCTAAATCGAAAATTAAAAAAAAATCCAACATTGCAGAATAGATGTTTAAAAGTAATCTTCAATTTATCTCCCCTATTCTCGACAGTTTCTCTTTATACTAATTTTCGGCACAAAATCATCCCCATCCTAGGTTTGCGCGATTCTCAAACAATCATGTTTGTACACAATACTTTGCACAATTCTAGTTTCCATCACAACATTGTTTTTACAACTAGAGCTAATTTTCAGAATACTAGGCATGCAAATGAATTACTGAGAAACCGAGCATATACGAACTTGAGTCTCTCAAATCACGGTCCATTAATATTCAATTCAATACCTAATGCCTTGAAAATAATAACGAATAACATTATATTCAAAAGCAAGCTGAAGAAGCACATCTTGAGGAACGTAAATGAATATATTTTCTAAATGTGTCAACACCATTTTGCAAACGTACGTTTTTTCTGGCTCCAGCTAGATTTTTTCTCCTGCATTTTAAATAATAATTAAAGAACGTTATCATAATAAAATTAAATGTGGTTTAATTTAATTCGCGAGAAAAATTTACTTTCTAAAGACCGGCAGCTGTGATGAATGGAACCGGCGTTCCAGAGCGCTGATTAACTGGTGCCAGGTCGGTAACTTGAAACCAGTATGCATCATCATCATCATCATCAGCATCCAAATCGACGAACGTGGCATATATCTTGACTGGGTGGAACTGAGATAAAGAGACATCCCCTTGAGTTTTGCGGCAGCACTTTGAGATCATTCCTCAAAGATAAAGCTTGCGTCAGGTAGAACGGGTAAAATTTCCGGGTTTGTTTGATTTACCGATTGAGCAAATCGAATTTTATTGCCACCGATATCAACTGAGCTTAGCAAAGACATGGAACAATCATACTCTCTGTTAATGAAGATTATACGCAGGTCCTGTCTGTGAGCTGATTTTGTATGATCGCCAAGAGAAAACAAATGGAAGACCGTAACGTAGCAAATTTGTTTACAAGATACATTGAAGCACTTCAAATCTAAAACCTTAAAATATAAACTGAAATTTCATAGAGACACTAAATTGTAAGTCTTTAATTAATTATCCTCAATCATATAACTCTAAATTGCTCCTTTTTTTTAACTTTGACCTAAAGCTTTGACGCAGCCTCGTCAATGCCTCAACACGCACCCCCCGATACCCTCGCCTAGAAGCAGGTTCCCGTGTACCACTAAGTGGCTGGGTAGCGAGCAAGGCTGGATATCTGTATGCAGCGAATGGGAGAGGATTTCCGACAACGGTCTACGAACACGGTACCGCAAGCGCCCCAGTTGTCAGTACCTCAAAGTGCTACCCCTAAAATGTATCCTAACCTGGAACGCAGATAAGCGTCAGGCCCCTTTTAACGCCTGAAATAAGTACCCACATGATTTATTTTATATTAGTCCTCTCATAACCAACCCAAAGAACCAGCTATTTCCTAAGTTTATTCCACTACTAAATACAAACACAGGCTTGAATGTAAAAAACCGCTTTGCTTATGTGAATCGGCCCTCCATTCCACCGTCAAGCTTTCCCCCCAAGAGATCCCACCTTAGTTCCCCTCGCAAGTCCACAATTTGGTCCAACATCACAGCAGCTTGTAGCTTGACAGTCCTTGGCCAGAGATCTTCCTAATTTCACTGGAGACCCTGCAGAATGGCTACAAGTAAACGACCGAAGCTTGCGGTTATACGAACGGAGAAAACATGATCCGGCTTCAACTGTGCCTTTTAAAGTGTAAGGAGTCGGCTTGAGATACCTACTACTGTACCACAGATCATCGAGGCTTTGCGAATGTGCTACGGATGTCCGGAACTTCTTCCAACGCTTTTCTACAGAAAGCTCGATCGATTCCAGCCCCACGATCTGACCGGTAAGAGGGGCTCATCGATTATGGAACCGCTATACAGGCGCTGTGCGATCACATCGAGGCAGTAAACTTCCGGCGGACCAGAAGATGATGTCGGCTGGGTACAGACGCGGTATCGGCAGTGTAAACCTAAAAACGTTCTGTGTTTATTTGCAGCAAGTCTTCGATGATGCTACAAATGTTTTTTCATTCAAGTCGGACAGAAAAAGAACCCACGGAAGAGAGCAGGGAAAGGATAAAGCAAAGCAGAAGGGATTCGTCAACCATGACGTGTCCACCGTCGAAGAATCGTCCAAATCATCGAAAATAAGCTGGCAGATAAGATGGAATGCGTGAATTGCAACAAACCTGGACATCGCATCCGTGAATGTGAGGAGTTCAAAGCTCTCAGTATTGGCAATCCTTGGCGGAAAATTCGCACACTTTTTGTCTGCCAGAACTACCTGATCAGGCATCGCAGACGATCGTGCCGAGTCATTACACGCTGCGGCATCGAAGGGTGTCAGTTTGCGGGTTATTACACTCGCCGCTCAATGAGTTCAAGCTTGTTCTTCAGAATAGTTCCCGTGACTCTCTAAGGAAATAGTGGCCAGATGAATACTTCCGCCTTCCTAGATGAAGGGTCTTCAATGACGCGGATCGAAGGAGAATTGGTGAAACAGCTCGGGCATCATATCAACATATCCGACAGTCCACAGCCCTTCTGTCTGAGCTGGACGGCCAATACTTCCCGTAAAAAAAAAAATCCTGCCAGAGAGTTTCCATTTGTATCTCTGGGGAAGGTAAGGATCGGAAGTACAAACTAGTACGGACGGTTGAGAGTTTAAATCTACCGAAACAAAGTTTTCAACTGACGGATGCAGCTAAGCGCTTTGAATATTTGCACCATTGAGGAGCTACCAGGATGCTACTCCTAGGACTCTGATTGGACTCGATAATCTGCGGTTGGCTCTGCCGCTGAAGATTAAAAACGAAAATGGATCCGGTCCCGTTGCAGCAAAAACCAGGTTTGGTTGGTGCATTTACGGCCAGCAACAGCAGGAGGATCAGAGAGTTTTCCGCTTTCACGTGTGCGAATGTATGTATGATGTATAATGTACTATCACCCATTGTAGCACGGAAACTAAGTCCGACAGCAATGGGCTCTCCTCTCTGTTAGACTTGATCAAGCTTTAATAACCACTGATTATCCTTATCATGCTATTGTATAAGAGGCCAAAAACGGGTTGGGTGGATCAATAGGCTACATCACTTATACGTTTCCACAGGGATAAAAAGAATCTACTTCCAACAACAATATTGAACAATTGGTCATAAGAGCGAGCTATCTAACATGAGGATGCCCCAACGGGCGGGGAGAAGAGCCCACCCTCCATTCACTAACTGTTATCAATGGGGAGATGGAATTCCCACTCTCCCCATCCAGACTGCTTCAATCGGGTGCCCTGATGGTCCCTCCCATTCCCATGAAATATTTATATAATGGTGTATACATTTATGTAAATGAAAATTACTACAAGCATTTGGCAGCTTTCGCGTGTGCAATTGCACGAAAAACGAAAATCTCCACTAAACGGTGAAGCAATTATTTGCTGTGGAAGAAGTACGAACAACCAACCGTATTCTTTCGGCCGAATATCAACATGAGTTGGCTATCGGTACGAATCTGGACTGTTGTGGAAGCAGGATTCCGTCGAGTTTCAAGAAAACTACCCTATGGCGCTGAGCCGAATGAATTGTCTGGGGCGACGTAGGGAGCGAGATTTGATTCTGGGGCAGAAAGTTCATCAGCATATTTGAGATTACGTTGTCAAGGGCTACGCACACGTAGTGACAACCGAAGAGCTAGAGACAGCAGATCGCAGAATAGTTTGATATCTACCATTAGGAGTAGTCACGAACCCGGAGAAGCCAGGAAAGGTGCACATTATCTGGGATGCTGCTGCAAAAGTGGATGGAACTTCGTTAAACAACTATCTACTAAAGGGAACCGACCAATTGACTGTTCTTCCTTCCGATCTATTTCTCTTCCGGCAGTTCTGCATTGCGTTGAATGCCGATATTGAAGAGATGTTCCATCAAATTTTCATGTTAGCAAGCGACAAGCAGTCGTTATGATTTCTATTTCGTTTCGATTCTGCACTATCTCCCGAAATCTACGTTACGGAATTAGCTAAGCTTGGTGCAACAAACGCCAAGGAGCATGCGCAGCAGTATTCTCGTGCAACTCAACGGATAGTTGACAACCACTACGTCGACGACTATCTTGACAGCTGAGGAGGAAGCCATGCATATTGCTACGGATGTACGCTTAGTTCATCGCAATGGTGGCTTCGTTCTGAGGAACTGGAATTCCAACAGCGATGCAGTGCTGGATTTTCTAGGAGAGCCCAGGACCGATATAAACAAATACATCAACCGGTTGGCAAGGAACACACACTGAAAGAGCGCTCAGAATGCTGTGGGTGCCCTTACTTACTTACTTACTTATGCTGGTCCAATGTCGTATTAGGACCGCACCTGCGTAACGATATTTCCATATAAAAATCGGCTGAGGGCTGCTTGTCTTCAGTTCCTCGAATGTCCCACACTTCCAAGGGTTCGCTCCACTTGGTTTAACAACCTAGCTCGCTGCGCTCCTCTGCGTCTTGTACCGGTCGATTTCGAGGCAAACACCATTTTTGCGGGTTTTTGTCTGATATTCTTACAACCCCGGCGTAGTGGTTAACAACCATACCTCTCACGCCAAAGTCACGAGTTCGAATCTCACCCCCGGACAAGTTACGAGAATACCCAAAAAGGTATTTGCGTGGCTACGACGGGAGATGAACCAGCCCAGGGCTGAAAATATCGATAATCAAGGGATTAAAAAAAAAATACCTACAAAGGTATTTGAGCGACTACGACGGGAGATGAACCAGCCCAGGGCTGAAAATCTCGATAATCAAGGAACTAAAAAAAAAATGTCCCGCCCAAAGTACCCGTTCAGTTTTAGCGACTTTCTGGATACTGTGTTCGCCATAGACCTGCGCCAGCTCGTGGTTTATCCTTTTCCTCCATACGCCGTTTTCACATACACCGTCAAAGATGGTCCTAAGCATGCGTCTGCAGGTCCTCTTCGAGCATTGTCCACGTCTGTGAGTGCCCGCAACAGACGAATTATGCTTCTCAACGCACATGAGCGAGGTGCGTAGGTGAAGCACGCTTATCGAGACTTCTGCTCGGCCTACAAAACGGCAAGTATGGCGCTCTGTGATGACACTGTTCGACCCGCTAGTGTTGCTTGCAACTTTCTGATTAACGGGAAGGAACTGATTCAGGAACTATGGAGACCCGGAATCAACGGCGACGAAAACAACAAAGACGCAGAGCTGAATCGTTGGCGCGACTGGGTGCTGATGGTCCAGTTCATTTCCACGGTTCGTATTCCGAGATGCTACTTCGAAGTGGCAACAAGCTCCACCTACGAGAATGCACAGCTGCATGTCTTCGTCGACGCAAGTCCTGCGGCGTATTGCTGCGTTGAATATCTACGAGTGATGGATTGCGAAGGCAACGGACAATGTTCTTTTGTTGCAGCAAAGGTTAAGATAGCTCTTGAAGAATGAATCGGGGAAGGGGAGTAAGGTGGTGCCAAGAGGAGAAATTTTTTTGTTAAAAAGAGGGGGGGGAGGAATGGGTGTTGTGGGGGGGGGAAGGTGGAGTTTTTGGGGGGGGGGGGGGGGGGGGTTGTGGGGGGGGGGGGGGAAAGAAAGGGGGTGTTGTTGAGAAAGGAGAAAGAACAGGGAAAGGGGGGGGGGGGAATTGGAAAGAGGAGGGGGGGGGGGGGGGTTGTGGGGGGGGGGGGGGGGGGGTGGGGGGCAGCTCAGAAAGAGATGTCCTCTTATAAATTTATGTTTGCTATGATACGGGGGTCGCTCCAGTGTTGCCAGATATGTTAAACCGTAATCCCATTGAATGATTTAATTATACCAGGAGGAAAGTGGACGTCCGCAATTCGACGCAGCAGTGTTCTAGTCGATGGGAGCGGAAAGCCTCTTTTTATTAGCTTGTCGTAGCCACCCTGACATGCAAATCGGATTTGCAGCGAGTCCATTATCGTTGCTTCCGACTACTGCTTCACTTGACGAACTTTTCCGGAGAGAAGCTTCAATTGATCGTCGTTGGAAACTTTTTTACAAGCAATCTCCAACGAGTTCGAATCTACGACGTCCGAATCATCTTTTGTTTTTCGCGCAACCAGATTGCCGTAGCGACTTCTCCAACGACGAATCATTCTAAAGTAGAAGATGCGATTCAATGAAGCTGAAAACATTCCATCCAATCGAATATTTAGCAAATTACCTCTTAAGCTTGGTAACTTGCTCTCTCAAACGAAAAATTTCACCTCCTAGACTAGACTGTATCTCCTCCCAGCATAGGTACCTGTTCAATGTTTTCAACAATTTCAAATTCTGGAAATCCTCCATTTGATGCAGCATAGCCTTTTACACTATTCTCACCACCGTCAATGTTCTCAACCACCTCCATTTCCTGCCACTCTTCATCCGGCGGAGTGACGGCAATTGGAATATTCCGAGTTCCATTGGCATTTCTTTTGCCGTTCGGGAAATGAAGCTGCATCAAAATAAACGTTAATTTATGAGGTTTCATTGAATTTCATTAATGCTTACGCTGCAAATTCTGCTGTGGGGGAGAAAACTTGAGTAAGAGAATGTCTTCCTCGCTTGCATTCCCAATGCAGGCCTTAACCCACTCTCGGAGAACCAGTGGATCTCTCGGGAACCGATAAAAATTAAGACCCAGATGTGGCACGTCACTGCGACAACAATTTATCACTTTGCACTTCATTTCAAACTGATTTAAAATAAACCACTGCAAAAGTGAACTTTTATTTCCGCATTTGTTCTAGTTGTCACAAACGAAAAAAGTGAAAAAGCAGTGACTACTAGCAACACGGCCAAACCAACAACAGACTGCCTGCTTGTAACATAACTCGACGGTGGCGGTAGGGTTGGTTGTCACAGCGACCAATAAAAAACGGTCTTTTTTGACAGGTAAATGGTGATGTTTTTGCACTAACAGCTGGCAGGTCCTGTTCTAGGTTTTGCGGGGCTCCTCATCTTGATTAATTGGCACTGTTAAACAAAACTTAAAAAAATGCTCATCACACGTTAGAAAGCTTTTTAACTTTTTTGTTTTTTTGGTTAGTTAAGAGGAGGGGAAAAAGGGGGAAATAGTTTGTGGTTGGTGTTTTGTTTTTTTTTTTTATTATTTTTTTTTTTTTTTTTTTTATTTTTTTTTTTTTTTTTTTTATTTTTTTTTTTGTTTTAAAAATTTTGTTTTAGAGAGTGGTTTGGGAAAGGAAAAGTGTGGGGGGGGGGAAAAAAAGGGTGGGGAATTTTTTTGCTGCTGCTGTGGTGGGGTTCTTACTATAGAATGGCATGCAGTTGGTGGAATGAGGTTACACTGGAGCCGAAATTTAATGGTTGACTGTGTGTACAGATTACTTTTCCTCAAGCCTTTTGATCTACATTTTGAGTCAACCTTTCATCCATTTCCCCTTTCGAGACCTTTTGTCAACAATTTCAGGTCCCAAATCATATTGCGTTGTAGTTCGATATACAGCAAATGCCACAAACCTAGAATGAGGAAGTTCTGAATCGATGATTTCGGAAACGATCAAGGGTTGTGAGTGAAATTTAAGTGGGTACGTAAATGGATACAAATGAAAGTAAGAAACCCGCCATCCCTTGCCATAACATTCTTCATCGTTACAACTTGTTTGGAAAACATGTTGGGTTCTCCACTTTTCAGCGGAGCAAGACGGGTATGAATTTTCACATTCACATGTCAAGCTCACGTTGAAACGGTGTTTCTTTTCATACTCCACTTTGACAGAAATATGCCTTTGATTACGTTACATGAAACTTGCACAAGAAGGACTTGATTTAACTTTTGCTTTTTTTTCATGCAGGTGTTATAATTTGTTTGATATAAGCAAATCTACTATTGTGGTTTGGTTAGAGTTATAACATTTTAATCCGCAAAACAATCATAGCAACCGGATAAAATATGTTCCACTTTTTGGCTGCTTAGTTGGCTTTTATTGGACTGTTCTAGTCTGCAGAAACTTGTTGATTACATTTGAGATTGTTTTCTAAGACACACCGACTAAATTCGCGACAGTTTTCTGAGACCAATTTTCTAGCCATATGTCGAAAACAAGATTTCGCACTTTCTGTTGTCGCGACGCCATCTTGAAGACTGTAAATTCCAAGTAAACAACATTTGCGCCTTTGCAAAGATGAATGTCTCCACTGACAGCAAAACTATACACTGGTAGAAAATTGTACCAGTCCAAATAATGATTTGAAAAAGTTTTTAAAAAATTAATACGGACACGCTTTATGTTTATAGCTTTGAAAAAGACCGATATTCTTGTTGGTTTCTACAAGTTATTTGAACAAGATTTGAACAATGTTGCGTCGATGTTGTAAATTATTGTCCAGATGTGCGCTATGAACGGTGTTCTTGGTCAATGATGAAAAGAAAATTTTAACGGATGAAATGGAGTTGAAGTGAACAGAGTTGATCGAGATTCCTATTTGGTATCCAAATGACTTTCAGAAAAGCGTCAAATTTTCAGCGTAGGCCATCAAAAGCAGTAGAAAAGTTCAACTGGAGTGTGGCGTAAGCCCCTTAACCGGCAAATATGTGTCGACTGCAGAAAAATATATTGGTGACCCTAAAAAAGGCCGCTCGATTCATTATCGACAGATTTCAACCATTTTTTACAAAATCGCTTAACCGTAGTGTTCTTCAACGGGAATTTGAATTTTTTCACTTATTCTAATAAATATTTGCTGAAATCTCATAAACTAAATACTTAGTGAAAATTTTGAGTCCTTAGATCGAAAGCTCGCGCCAGCGTCCAGCTAAGCAAACAATGAAACCGGTGTCCCTACACTGAACATTAATTTTAGTTTATATTACGAAATCAAAAGTAGGACTGACGAATCTATTCGTTGTTTTCTGCAACGAAACTGATTTGTACGTTTTATGAAGCTACGTAATCAATGCCACACGCGTAACTGTCAAAAGAACGAACCATTTGTTGATGCAGAAAGAAAAGTTGTGCATTGTACGAAAACAATACAAAGAGCAACGAATATTTTATTACTAATTAAAAAGAAACGTCTCTACACGCTAAGATGAGAATACCTAAAGATCGTTAAAAAGTATCGATAATCGCTCAAAGGTGCACATACCCAAATTATGCGTAAACACAGATTACCTAATATTAGGTAATAGTATTGAACTCTCAGCAGCGCTTTTATTTTTATTTTGGGATAAATAAATTATTCCCGCCCATCTCAGCAGTTAAACCCACATATATGAAGTACGAAAATAGAGAAGCAGCGATTGGTTGGTCTTCACGAAATACATTTCGTGCATTATACAAATAGATGTAAGGATAGCATTTCACCAGTTAAAAAGCAATATGATTGTTTCATACAATATACGAGACATTTGTTCTATGTACAAAATCCATGTTTACGAAACGAGTTAAAGCTTATATACGAAAATCAATTTTCAGTGTATGTAAATGTAAGGAGAACTTTACTCCCTCGATTCTTTATGGGCGACGACTCCTCCTGTTGAATCTACGCCGAATGGATGATTCTCCTCCACTGGACCTTGTCCTGGGCCAACTAAGAGAATTGAAGAGAAATGCTATCACTATTAATGCTTTCTCTTAAGGTTAGATTAATTATCAGTTCACGATTTTTGAGGCTAAAAATTACAAACAAAACAAAACAACCAACGCTCAAATTGCTAACCAATGGATGCTCTAGTGGAGCAAACGATTCTAGAAAATTTCACACCTGAAGTTTTAATAGTATTTGAGATTTGTGCTCAGAAAACTTCGACGCGATAGGGACTCGATCCCGTATGTCTTTAAATTCTCTAAGATCTAGCAATAAATTTGTCAAGGATTTGTCTCAGGATAAACATTTGATCTGTCGTTGAGCAGCCTTCTCGAAAACCAGCCTGGGATTTTCCGACAAAGGACTCTTCCAGCGGTCATAATCTGTCAAACAGGATTTGTGACATTATTTTGTATGCCGAATTAAGGAGTGTTAATCCTCATAGTTGGCACACTCCAGTCTGTGCCCCTTTTTGTACCGGAGGCAAATGGGGCCCTCCAGCCAGTTAGAAGGTAGTTGTTCTTTTTCCCATATTTTCAACAGAGTACGGTTAAGTATTTCGTGCAGCTCGTCACTACCGTGTTTGTAAAATTCGTCCAGGAGCTCGTCCATTCCAGTAGCCTTACTGTTCTTCAGCTTTTTGGTGGCCTTTCTAACCTTATTTAGCGTTGGGGGTTCCACAGCTTTTCCAAAAAGAACTTTACTGATCTTAATTTTTATCAATTATCATTGTGAGGTTCTTCGAATGGCAATCCAAAAAATCACCAACCAGCGTCTCCATGTTTCAGCTGGCAGTCTTTTGTGATCATATTACTCGTGGAGGCGTGCGGTAGGAACTTGTGAGGACCAGAGGTCGGTTGCACCCTCCTTCGAAGTTGTCAACTCACCATTTGAAGCCCGTGTGGCGTTTTTTGAAAAAGTACAGAGAAACCTTAAAGCATGCGTCGGGCGGGTACTGTCAACTGTCAACTGCGGAACAAAGTCATCAAGAACATTAAGGCAAACCCCAACATCTCAGACCGCGATTTGGCCAAAAAGTTTCGCGCCGCACGCAGTACCGTGCAACGGATTCGTCTCCGGGAAGGCTTCAAGTCATACTGTGCCTGTAGATAACCAAATAGGGATCAAAAGCAGAACAATGTGGTCAGAATCCGTGCCAGAATTGACAAAATCTTCTATATTTATAAAAATGGATTTCTGTCTGTCTGTCTGTCTGTCTGTCTTTTTTTTTATTTTTTAGACGGGATGGAAAATCTGCAACCAGACACCTGAAGAACTCAGGGTGTGGGGATGAGGGTGCCAACTCCTCGACCCACTAAAAACCCACCCGTGCCTTTAGCCCTGGTCCCTCCCCGGAACCACCTTTCGGTATTACTTCGGGGAGGGGGCTATTGTGCTTGTTAAGCACCCACTATGTCTAACTACTTAGGGCTTTAGTAGTTAGGTGGTCCCTGCGACCTGCCTTTGGTCGTTTCGCCATTTTTGTTGGAGATCATGGACGATCTGGGAGGCTGCTACGCATACCGCGTCCCAGACGTCCCGGTCTTGACACATCCTCTGAACCAAGTTATCCGGAGTCGTGTCGCGACCGCATACGGCCATCATGCCGAATCTCGCGCCGTCGAAGCGAGGACATGCGAAAAACACATGTTTTGCAGTTTCTTCGACTCCCGCGCACTCACTGCATGCGGAGGACTGTGCATGCCCATATTTGTGCAGGTATTGTCTAAAACAGCCGTGGCCAGACAATATCTGCGTTAAGTGGAAGTTCACTTCACAGTGTCGCCTACCGACCCACCCGGTTAATTCCGGGATTAGTCGGTGGGTCCACCGACCTTTGGTGGAGTTGTTCCATTCCCTCTGCCACTTAACCATGGATGCGGCTCTAGTGGTCTTTCAGATACCTCTTGTTCCACGTTGCTCGAGGCACTCTACGTCCTCTTTTATGACGATGCCTATTGGCATCATCCCCGCTAGGACGCAGACCGCGTCGCGTGATACCGTTCGGTATGCACTCACCACTCTTAGGCACATAAGCCTGTGTGTACTCTCGAGCTTATTTGCGTAGCTCTTGGTACTCAAGGCGGTGATCCTGTCTGTCTGTCTGACCCTAATAGGCTCGGAGACTACTGAACCGATCGGCGTGAAAATTTGTATGCAGAGGTTTTTGGGGCCGGGGAAGGTTCTTAAGATAGTAAAAGACCCCTCCCTCTTTTGAAAGAGGGGCTCCCATACAAATGAAACACATATTTCTGCATAACTCGAGAACTGATCAAGCAATGGAATCCAAATTTAGCATGCGGAAGTTTTTGGAGGCAAGAAATATTTCTATGGTAGTTTGAGACCCCTCCCCTCTCTAGAAAGGGAGGCTCCCATACAAATGAAACAGAAGTTTCTGCATATCTCAAGAACTAATCAAGCAAATGGAACAAAATTTGAGATCTGGGTTTTTCTGGTGGCAAAAAATGTTTCTATGGTGGTTTGAGACCCCTCCCCTCTTCTAGAAGGGGTGCTGTCATACAAATGAAACTGAAATTTCTTCATAACTCTAGATCTAATAAAGCAAATGGAACAAAATTTGGCTTGCGGGGATTTTAAAGGCAATAAATGTTTCTACGGTGGTTCGAGATCCCTCCTCTCTCTCTGGTTCCGCTTCCACTCAGGATTCAATTGGTGCATTGGTGTTGGCATAGAAAGCTCTGTATTAATAGTTTTGGCAGTGCAATTAGAACACTAAATGGAGAACTAGCAAAATACTTAATATGCTAAGAATGAAGAACAACCGACTCCTCTTATAACTGGCTGCCAACTGACAAGACTATGTAATAGTTAGTTAGAGAAATTCCAATCTAACAAACTTATTATCTTATTATTATTTTCTTGTTATAACGTTATTTATAACATTACCTGATACACCATATCCCTCCAACGTTCTCGGTTCAAGGCTACTTTTCTCTGATCCAGAGGGCACCTGGTACTCGCTAGATCTTGCTCCACTTTGTTTAACCATCTTGCTCGTTATGCCCCTCGTCGTCTTGTGCTAACCGGATTCCCATTGAACATCATTTTCGCAGGATAGTTGTCCGGCATCCTTGCAACATATTCTGCCTTGTGAATGCGTCAAGGCTAGACCATCTTACAAGTACTGAGTTCACTAGCGAGTTAGGTGAGGTCATGGTTCATCCTCTGCCTCCCGACTCCTTCCTCCTGCCTTTCGCCAAAGATGGTTCTTAACACCAGTCACGCAAAAACTCCGAGTGCTCGCTAGTCCTCTTCAAGCTTTGTTCTCGTCTCATGCCCGTAGAAAACTACCGGTCTTGTGATCACCAAAAACATTCTTTTTAAATCGGATACTTCTCAAATTTTCAGGAATTAAATAACTATATATTAGCTATTTTTGAATAATTTATTTATTGAATTTCTTCCCCCAAGCTGAATGCTCGTACATTTCTCTTAACACTGCTCATGAGATCTTGGGCGAGGCTTTGTCTATCTTCCTTACACAATTTATCCCAGTTTTTCTTCAAAGCTTCATCGGTTTTGAATGTTTTTCCGCTTTTCTTCAACTTCTTCTTCATTATCGCCCAAAACTTTTCGATCGGACGAAGTTCTGGTGTATTTGGCGGGTTCGCCTCTTTCGGGACCACATTAACGCCCTTCGCTTCGTACCAATCCATTACAGGCTTGGCGTAATGGTACGCAGCGAGATCCGGCCAGAACAGCGTGGGAACACGGTGAGAGCGGAGGAAGGGCAGCAAGCGCTTCTGCAAGCATTCCTCTCGATAAATCTGCCCGTTTATGGTGCCGGTTGTAACGAACGGCTTGCTGTACCGTCCATCTTTCTCTTCCGGAACTTTTCCGGAACCTCCATGCGGGACGTACCCACAAAAAAGTCGAGGCCGGGGATTTGTTTGGTGTCCGCCTTGATATTAGTCTCGTCGTCCATGACGAGACAGCCTGGCTAGACCAGCCACTCACAATGCAGCTTCCGCGCACGCAATTTGGCCACCGTGTTTTGCTTGTCAGTCCGGTTTGGCACCTTACTGACCTTAAAAACACGTAGCCCAGCCCGCTTCATGGTCTGCTGGACGAACCACTTCGACGAATTTACCTTTTTGGCCACGTCTCGGGTGGAAAGGTTCGGTTCGGGTTATTCTTAAAGTACTGCCTTATCTTCCGCGCCTTCTCTGGGTATTCCGTTTTCGGTTTTCGGCGGCAGCAGGGTAAATGCACCCTTCTTTTTGGGTTAAATGCTCCTTAAACTTTGGAAAAATGCTCCTTAGATGCGTTTGCCCGGTATAATGCAATCGGAGGTATTAACCTTCTGGTTAGCGCTTGCCGGTTACTTTGACGGGTCTTAAGTTTCTTCAAGATTGTATAGCGGAGCTTCGCTCCGCAATCTTCTAGGTAGTTTTGACGGGTCTAAATTTAATTTTGATGAGTTCTAATTTCATTTTGAAGAGTCTTAATTGCGTTTTGACGACTCTTAAATTCAGAGACTTAAAACTCGTCAAAACTATACAATCTTGAAGAAACTTAAGACCCGCCGTCAAAACACCCGGCAAGTGCTAACCAGAAGGTTAATACCTCCGATTGCATTATACCGGGCAAACGCATCTAAGGAGCATTTTTCCAAAGTTTAAGGAGCATTTCCCCAAAAAGAAGGGTGCATTTACCCTTTGCCGTTTTCGGGGGAGAAAGGGGGTGCCGTAGCTCTTCTTGTTTCGAATGCATCTTGAAAACTACTATACAGATTACGATAAATTTTTGCACACATAAACATAACACTCTAGTATTTCCCGAAATTTCATTAATTTTACCCTCGCGATAAAAAGTTACACCCAAAACAAAGTGTCGCAGTTTTTCCGAGTCCAATCTTTAGTACCGGAGCGAAGTATGTTTGACCACAGTTGCTTGTAGAGCCCGTAGTAGGTAATCCGCCTCCGGATCTCACGGCTGTTATTATTGTCCACAGTAAAAAGTGAGCCAAGATAGACAAATTCGTCAACTACCTCGAACTCATGTAGGGTAGGGAACGGCATAACTACGCCAACTTACCTAGTTGAAAATCGCACGAGGATCCAAACCTTTAATAACGTGACATGTTTTGCAAATCGTGTATAATACATTTACAAATCTTTTCCAAAACCTGGCTTGCGACATATCAAACCTCATGTTTTTGTAAAACTTTGTCTTCGGAGGACATTCTGAGGGTGTCTGACCATACTGGCCACTTAGGGAGACCTTGAAGGATCCGAGTTCCTCCAAAAAAGTGATCATATTCAAATCTTTTCCAAAACCTGGCATGTGACTTATAAAACTTTATGATTTTGCAAAACTTTGTCTTGGAAAGACATTCTAAGGGTGTCTGGCCATACTGGCCGCTTAGAGAGGCTCTGCGGGATCCGAGTTCCTCCAGAAAAGTGACCATATTCAAATCGTATCGAAAAGCTGGCTTGCGATATATCAAACTTCATGATTTTGTAAAACTTTGTCTTCGGAGGACACTCTTTGAATTTCTTACCATATATCTTATTAAATAATTTTCCAGGAAACTTTATCATACTGCTTATGCTCGTAAGATAGATTGAACAAAGAAGACCTCACCTCACTTTTATAATCCGTCCGTCCTTTCTGAACGATTTTTCTGAATTTCGTGACGCTTTGGTTCTCTTAAATGTGCGTGTCTTTTCCAGCTCGACAGTATCCTTTTGTAAAAAATGGTTTAGTTGGGGCATGACCGCTAGCCAAAACAAGCATAGTTAGAAGAACTAATGTCAAAACGGCTATTGTGGTTTCGCGATTGAAACGGGATTTTCGTTATGGTTTTTGTTTGGTTCGATAGTGTGAATTTTGTTTGTGCAAAATGTTGAGTGACTCGGTATCCCATACTTTGAGCATCGTGGATCCGGATTCAGCCTGGGTGGAAAATATTGACATTGATCCATATTGATCCAAAGACAAAGTTTTAAAATTCATGAAGTTTGATAAGTCACAAGCCCGGGTTGGGTACGGTTTGAACTTGGACACTTTTCCGGAGGAACTCGGATCCCGCAGGGCCTTTTTTAGTGGTCAGTATGGTCAAAAATCCTCAAAACTACTTTTCTTGACCTAGTTTTGCAAAATCATTAAGTTTGATGTGTCGCAAGCCAGGTTTTGGCAACGATTTAAATATGGTCACTTTTCCGGAGGAACTCGGACTCCTGAGGATCACTCTAAGTGGCTAGTATGGTAAGAAATCCTAAGAATGTCCTCTGAAGACCTATTTTTGCAAAATCATAAAGTGTGATATGTCGCAAGCCAGGTTTTGGTAAATATTTGATTACGGGCACTTTCCCGGAGGAACTCAAAATCCCGCTGGGTCACCCTAAGTGGCCAGTATGGTCAGACACCCTCAGAATGTCCTCCCAAGACAAAGTTTTGCTAAATCATGAATTTTGATATGTCGCAAGCCAGGTTTTGGAAAAGATTTGAATATGGCCACTTTTTTGGAGGAACTCGGATCCTGCAGGTCCTCTTTTAGTAGCCAGTAATCCTCAAAATGTCTTCTGATGACCTAGTTTAGCAAAATCATGAAGTTTTATATGCTACATGCCATGTTTCGCATCTAAAAATATGTTGTCCACCATCCCTGGACAGGTACTTACTCCAGTACTCCCACCTTGGAAACCAAAACTACGGAAATTTTCGGCATAACCACTACAGATCCACAAACTAGGATAAATTTTGATCTATTTCATTAAAATCCGTTGACCAACGATGGAGTATCATTAATTTTAAATTTGAATTTTTGTTTGCGGACGTACGTTTTTCTTGCATTTTTCGACGTCTGTGTTAGGAAAATATTGTGAATTTAGTAGATTCATGCAAAACATAATGACAAAATCATATAATGAACAATAGAAATTGCCTCTTTCAAAAGATACTCAAAAAATTATCCAATGGATTTATTCTTTTAGACCTCTGGTTTTTAGTTTTCGTAATTTCACCCCAGTATAGTGAGCATAGACGTACTCCTACGTCACAAAATTGCATCCAAACATGTTCCCCGAACTGTCAAAATCATTCTAATATATCATACTAATAATATAATGCGCAACAACAAACAAATTACAAACCTTTCTATCCTTCCGCTTTCCCCCAAACAGGAAACCATGCGCCGTGGGACGGTGCACGTGGATCTGGGTGAGTCAGAGGGGATGGTTAAATTTGGCTGGATCAAAGGTGTCCTGATGCGATGCCTGCTGAACATCTGGGGCGTGATGCTGTTCCTACGGCTGAGTTGGGTCGTTGGACAGGCGGGCGTCATCCAGGGAGTTGTGCTGATCTCAATCACAACCGTGGTGACGACGATTACGGCCCTCTCGATGTCGGCCATCAGTACCAACGGAGTGATAAAAGGCGGTGGAACGTACTACATGATATCGCGCTCCCTTGGACCGGAATTCGGCGGTTCGATTGGATTGATTTTTTCGCTGGCCAATGCCGTGGCCTGTGCCATGTATGTGGTCGGATTCTGTGAATCGATGACCGACATGTTGGCCTCGGTTGGCGTGCAGATAGTGGACGGTGGAATCCAGGACGTTCGAATCATTGGCCTCATAACGATTGTGATTTTGCTGGGAATCGTCGTCATTGGCATGGAGTGGGAAGCGAAAGCACAGGTTGTGCTGTTGATCATTCTTTTGATTGCCATTGCTGATTTCATGCTTGGCACAATAATTGGTCCGAAATCCGATTTGGACGTCGCGAAAGGATTTGTTGGATATAATGGTAGGTGGTTCTTCGACGGTACTTCATCGCTCATGAGTATAATATTTTAAACGTTTCCATTTGCAGGCACACTTCTACTAGAAAATCTCCAACCAGATTACCGACCAGTGAAGGGTACCCCACACGATTTCTTCTCGGTGTTCGCCATCTTCTTCCCAGCTGCTACGGGTATTCTAGCAGGGGCCAACATCAGTGGTGACTTGAAGGATCCATCGAAAGCCATTCCCAAGGGAACGATTTTGGCAATCATTTTAACATCCATATCATACATCGGTATGGCCGTCATGGCTGGAGCAACCGTGACCCGTGATGCCACTGGAAATCTCACCGATCTAGCCAACGGATCGTGGGCCTTTGCCGAATGTGCCCCTGAGCAGTGCGAGTACGGTTTGCACAATTCGTTCCAGGTTATGGAACTGGTGTCAGCCTTTGGACCGATCATCTATGCTGGTTGCTTCGCAGCCACGTTATCTTCAGCACTAGCCAGTTTGGTATCTGCTCCAAAAGTCTTCCAGGCCCTCTGTAAAGATAAACTGTATCCCAAGATCGGTTGGTTTGGCAAGGGCTTCGGAAAGAACAACGAACCGGTTCGGGGATACATTTTGACCTTCGTTATCTCTGTGGCTGTGATTCTCATTGGAGAACTGAATCTGATTGCTCCATTGATTTCCAACTTTTTCCTTGCGGCATATTGTCTGGTAAACTTCAGTACATTCCACGCTAGTTTGGCCAAACCCGTTGGGTGGCGACCAACCTTCAAGGTGAGTGATCATCCCTTCTCTTCTAAAATACAACTATTCACCAATCCCCCTCAATTTCAGTATTACAACATGTGGCTTAGCTTAGCCGGTGCCATACTCTGCATAGCTGTCATGTTCTTGATTTCATGGCCAACGGCTTTGATCACATTTGCAGTTGTCTTAACGCTGTATCTATTCGTATCCTACCGTAAGCCGGATGTCAACTGGGGCTCAACCACTCAAGCACAAACCTACAAGAATGCTCTAATGTCCGTCCAACAGCTGAACAATGTTGAGGATCACGTCAAAAATTACCGACCTCAGATCCTGGTCATGTCCGGCCACCCAAGTACCAGACCACTTCTGGTTCACTTTGCCTACCTACTGACCAAGAACCTCTCGCTGATGGTTTGCGGGCAGGTAAACAAAACGCAAACTTCCCAGAAGTACCGGAACTACCTGCAGCGTAAAGCCACGGACTGGTTCCGGCGGCACAAGGTCAAGGGTTTCTTCACCTACGTTGATGACAATGACTTCGAAACAGGAGCCCGAGCGGCGATGCAGGCCAGTGGAATTGGCAAACTGCGTCCCAATCTTCTACTGCTGGGCTACAAGAGCGACTGGAGCAAGTGCGATTCGGTGGAACTGGAGCAGTACTTCAACGTAGTACACAAGGCATTGGATATGTACTTATCGGTAGCAATTTTGAGGGTCCCCAAGGGGCTTGACTACTCGCAGATTCTTGGAGAGGACACCACGGTGAAGCACATTGCCGAAGCGCCACGAACTATGATGCACAACGACAGTTCGAACGATTTGGCTGGCCAAAATAAGATAAGTTCCCTCCATGGCAGCTGCGATTCGTTAAGTCACAACATCTCACAAGGTAGGTGGGTTGGGACTTTTAGGAAGGTTTTGTGTATATAGAGCATGCGTATGATAGGATTGGGATGAACCACCTATCGGTAAATGCAATGTACACAACACACGAAGCTTGCATTCTTTATTCTAGAGTAAGGCATGTTGGAACGCATCAGCGAAACGGTGTGAACGATAGCTTTTTAATTGCAAAAGAAACTGTCAACGCATCGATTAGGCTACTGCTGTTTGTTGCACTATAATTTTGGAAGCAAACCGCCGTGAATGTCACATCAACAAACATTACTCTGACACTTTATGCAAGGATCATGTTTGCTGGGAAACTTAATGAGCGGAACTTAGTCTCAACAAACAAATTGAGCTGATCAAAACTTCTCGTTGCTATTCTATCAATATCAGAGCAGATCAGAGCTGGTTACTACATAACCTCTCATTTCAAACATAGATAATCCAGTTTTGAGTAACTTCAAATTTGCGTTGTTCGGATAGATCGAACGTAAAAAACTGATTTGAGCTTGAGCTTAAATGATCGCACACTTCGTTGTTGCTACTCTATGATTGACCAAGACTAGCAAAATGGCACATAGGTGCAATAAAAAGTTGTACACAAAAGAAAGTCTTGAAATTTTTCATATTTTCATATCTCTGTTCCCAACCTTAGCAATGCATGCTCGCTTTTTATACTAGAAAAAGTCACAGAAGATCACAGAAGAAGAGAAGTGACGTAGATTAAAAGTGTACTAACGCTGCATACTTGGAAGAAGGTTTTTGTCTTCGGCAAAGTTGTATAATAGGTCAAGGCGCGACGCATTGAGAAAATTCTGAACTTCCATCAAACTAATAACGCCGAACGACTGACCAGCTTTGTCGAAGACAGTAACCATCCATATGGACAGGACAAAAGAGTACATTATGTTCAGGAAACTCACTTGTGTTCTAGCGCCGCGCAGCGAAAAAAATCGGAACTATTAATCATCACTGAAAAGGCCATGGTCCACTTAACAACTATATTAAAGACAGGAACGTTCCATATGGCCACCCAAGTAACAAGTTTAGTTTTATTCCAGCCATATAGAACTCTTCCCGGATTTGTTGATAAAACTACATTCAAAACTCTTTTGTCTACCAACACCTCCTCTATGCTTCTTCAAAGCCGAAATTTTTACAAAGTGGCCCACTCTATAGACGGTTTTGATAACAAGTTAATAAAACCTTTATAAGACTATACAGATTTTGAAAATGTTCTAGTGAAAGATGCTAAGACCACTTGAGAACCTTCATAAAACCTTTTAGCTGCCATGAAAACCAGCATACGGCCAAATGGCCACAGCTGTCAAACTTTACTGTAAAATCTTGGTGGGTTTTTGTTGTTTTGCTTTGTTCAATTCTTTGCTCTTCTGATTCATTTAGCTATAAATAATATCCAAGAAAAAAGTTCTGGTGTTGCGGGAAATTTTGTTTGACAGCAACATATCCAAAGCAAATTGAGTTTTTTTTACAGCGTATCATGCTCCAACTTATATGAGAATTTCATTTTATGGTGAATATTGGCACGATACAAGCAAGAAATTAATGCGCCTCGGAAATTATGCGAGTTAACAACAACAAAAACAAAGTAAAAACAAATATATTCGATAAATTAATCATGAATTTCTTGGAAATTGATGGAATTCGATAAGGTTATCTAAAAGAGTGCCAAAATTGGTCTCCGATCTACAGTTCATTTGCATTACATTTAGAATTTGGCGCATTTATTTTTCCACATTTCATTTTTTTTCTTATAACCAATAAAACGATTTGAAAAATTCACAGTATTGCCACAAAGCCAAATTTTCTTCGCAATGACTACTATAAAACTATTTGGTCATTTGATGACTTCCCACAGTGCCAATTAGCCGTTTAATACATTAACTGGAGGCAAATGATTTTTTAACTGGCCATAATAATATAATATGAATAAGTTCTAAAACGGCATTTCAGAACAGCATTTTACGAGTTACAAAGTCGAAATAAAGGGTGTCCACGATGAAATTGCCACACTATGAAATTGCTCTAACTTTTTAACCGTTGGGTAGAATTTAATGAAAATTTGGGTGGATTTAGTTCATAGTGCATTATTTACATCCTGCATGTTTTAAAGTCCTGTGATCAAAACTCGCGGAAATGGAGTCGAAAGAAAAGCTCGTGCGTGATAAAATCTTGCGCATTCATCACGAGAACAAGGATCTCTCGCATCGTTCCATCGCTAAAACGTTGGGAATCGCGAATTCCACGGTGTCGCGAGTGATTAAGCGGTTCGAGGAACGGTTGACCACCGATCGGAAGCCCAGAAGTGAAGGAAAAAGTATTCCGTACAACACCAAAAATCACAACCGCGTAGTTGGGGCCTTCAACCGAAATCCGAACGCCTCCGTTCGGGATGTGGCTAAGAAGCTGCACCTAAGCCGAAGTTTTGTCCAGAAGGCCAAAACTAAGGCTGGGCTTCGAACGTTCAAGGTACAAAAGGCCCCTAATCGCGACGAGAAGCAAAACAAGTCCGCCAAAACCCGTGCCAGGAAGTTGTACCTCAACATGCTGACGAAAGTTGAATGCTGCATCATGGACGACGAAACATATGTGAAGGCCGACTTCAAACAGATCCCCGGCAACCTGTTTTTCACGGCCAAGGATAAGTTCAGCGTTCCGGAGCATGTCCGCACTCAGAAGATGTCCAAATTTGCGAAGAAATTCCTGGTTTGGCAAGCCATCTGCACGTGAAGGAAGCGGAGTGCACCTTTCGTGACCCAGGACACGATGAACGGACAGGCGTACATAAAAGAGTGCCTACAGAAGCGGCTGCTTCCTCTCCTGAAGGCCCACAACGTCCCAACAATCTTCTGGCCGGATTTGGCCTCATGCCACTACTCCAAGGACGTGCTGAAGTGGTATGCGAACAATAAGGTCAATTTCGTGCCGAAAATGTTCAACCCTCCCAACACTCCGGAGCTCCGCCCCATCGATAAGTACTGGGCGATTATGAAGCAGCACCTTCTTAAACGACTGAAGGTAGTGAAGACAGTCGAGGAACTGAAGAAAGTATGGGTTTACATGCAAAAAACGGTTGATTCACAGGTTGTGCAGAATCTTATGGCCGGGGTTAAGGCCAAGGTGCGGGCATTTGCGTATGGACTGTAAATAAAATACGAGTAAAATGGTAAAATGAAGTTTAATAGTTATTTCTCAATCCCTGAAAATTTGATGGCCATCGGATGAAAACTCGAATTTTGCGAATCAATTTTGTGTGTGGCAATTTCATCGTGGACACCCTTTAAAACCTTTGATAGGAGTAAAAGGAATTTGCAAAACCATGTTTTAAGATCGTTGTTAACAAGCTGTGTAGGTTCTCATAAAGCTGAATAGAATATGATACCTATTGGTAACTCTTGGTGCCATAATAAAACCAAATTGTTTTCTAGTTGCTTTCATAAAACATTACTAAAACTTAATATAGCTGGATGGTTTTGGCAATGTTACTTGGGCAGGGTCCCAAGGTATAGCATATTTTGGAGATTTTCTAACACACTACCCAAGTAGCAATTCAAATGCAAATTGGTTTTATTCATGTTTTATGGTAGTTTTATCAAAGCATTATGGAGTTCATCCGGTTTTATCAGGGCATTTTCCAAGTTAAGGTGGTTTTAATTCATTAACAGCTCCTAAGAGTGATTAAAGAACACTTGAAGAAACCTCCATAAAACTACATCATTTAGAAGTGTAATTCACTTTATAAGTAATTTTCTAAGATACTTGATCCCCCTCTCAAGACATCGTTTCGCAACTTGCATAAAACCTGATAAAAGTTTTTTTTTTAAATTTGTAAAAGTTTTATGACATTCTTCTTTAAGATGAATGTATCTTGTAAATGCTGCCATAAAACTCTCTTAGAACCATTTGATTTCAAATAAGAGCACATATTCTTGAGAAAAAACAAAATGTGAAAAATAAACAAATGGGCGCCCACACGTGGAAGAAATTTAAACCTAGCGGATCGTTCAAGCGGAAATTCAATAAAAACCTATCAAATATATTGAATACTCCTTCATCTCAGCCACCAACGACAAGTTTTTTGGCCATCGCAGGATTCCATTGGATTCTCAGTCACTGGCATACTAAAAGTAAACGAAATAGTATATCATCTGAGTGAAAATGGATTTTTCTCATGATCTAAACGTTAAATCTAAAGTCGGAAGTATTGCGCTGGAGTCGCTTAGTGATCCATCACACAGCGCACTTCTTTTGACGTTAGGTATAGCGTATAGATCCAGAGAAAAATCATTTTTCGCTCAACTGATGTTTCAGCCGTCGACACAATATTATTAACTGTTCTTCTTCCAAAAACCATTGGTAGCATATTCATGTTTTTTTTTTTTTTTATGAATAAAAACAATAAATTATGACTAAGAACAACAATTATGAATAGGCATTTTTGATTTGAACGTTCACATTTTCTTTGTTTATTATGTGCCTTCTCCACACTCATTTTATGGCTATCTTACGAAAGACTTGTTTACCTTGAGCAATTCAAACAAGTTCAATTCAAGCGTAACTCATTTTTTTTAAAAAATAGAACAAATAAAGATGAACTTATCGCACTCAAAAAATCAAAAAATCTTGTTAGTCTTGTGCAAGAAATTTTAGTTTTATTCACGCTTTATGGTAGTTTCAGAATAAACCATTGAAAAAATGGCGAGCGTGGCTATTCTGGATTCCCTCCAAATGGTAGCCATTTACATATGTACCTTGTGATCAAAAAGTTCCGGTAATTTTCAATTTAAAAAGGTCGCCTTTATTTTTTCGGCGCATTAAAATCTTCAATTTAGTGTAAGATGGCAACACTAATTCTGATATTCTGATTTCAAAGTGTGAGAAGCAAATTATCCATTAGCGACAATTTTGTTTTGACAACTGCTTTTGTTAGTCGAAAAATAGTTCACGCTACTTTATTTATTTATTTCGTCAACCGATCGTAGACTACATATTAACACTTAGTTCTATCTTCTTAGAGATCGCCTAGAAATAAAATAATGTCTTAGGTTACTACGTGACATTGTTAAGTCAATTGATTCACAATGCAGATTATAGAGAGACATCATTCGGTTAATTGGTCCAAATTTCGCATAGTTTGTCCGATTGGTATTTAACGCAAACAAGTTCCGATTCCTCAAATGCCGCGAGGGGGTGTAGAAATTTAGACTACATAATAAGTTAGGGGAGGAAATGCGATGTGATACAATATCGTTAACAAAAGAGATCATGGCAAATTCTCTTCGTTCTTTAAGAGTTTGAATGTCAATAAGCATACATCGTGCTTCGTAAGACGGAAGTGGAAATGCTGTCCAGCCTAATTTACGGAGAGCATACAAGAGAAACTGTTTTTGTACTGATTCCAATCGTTCTTCATGTGTTTTCATAAAAGGAGACCATATGACACTACAATACTCTAGAATAGACCTGACATATGCAACGTACAATGTTTTGATCGTATATGGGTCATGAAAGTTTTGACCAAAACGTTTAATAAAACCTAGCATATTGGTTGCTTTATGGATAATTGTGTTGTAATGGTCGATAAAATTAAGCTTAGAATCTACAATAACACCTAAATCTCTGACTCTCTTGCATTTTTCTACAATTTCAGTTCCTAAAGAAACAGTAATTTGTGGTGTATTTCGTTTTCTACTGAGAGTAATTAAGTTACATTTCTTAACATTTATTTCTAGTAAGCTTTTTTTGCACCATATGTCAAATAATAATATTTCGTTTTTATAAGTTACATGATCTTGGTCATTCTTAATTTCCATAAATAGTTTCATGTCGTCTGCATAGATGAGAATTCTGACCTGCTTAAGAATGTAAGAAATATCATTGACAAATAAAATAAAAAGTAGAGGTCCTAGATGCGAGCCTTGGGGAACTCCAGATAATACATGAACAGGGTGTGATTTTTTCCCATTAAAACTGACTACCTGTTGTCGATTTATTAAATACGAATGTATCCATTTAAGAAATTGATCCTCAAATCCTATTTTTCCTAACTTGTAGAGTAACAGAGGAATGTCAATACGGTCAAAGGCCTTGCTAAAATCAGTGTACAGCGCTTCGACATGGTTACCGTTGTCCATTGCGTTTAATGAATAGTTCACGAATTCTAACAAGTTTGTGGCAGTTGAGCGTCCTTTGAAAAATCCATGCTGCGAATTTGTTATAACATTTTGTACTTGGCTAAACAGTTTTCTATTGACGATAGCTTCAAAAAGCTTTGGGATGCTAGACATAATAGCAATTCCACGGTAATTGCGAATATCGGATTTTTTTCCTGACTTATAAATAGGTATTAAGTATGAGTTTTTCCAAATTTTAGGGAACTGACCTGATTCAAGTGACAAATTGAAGAGCCAAAATAAAGGCGAAGTTAGCTCAAATGCAAGATTTTTCATAAATACTGGAGGGATTCTATCAGGTCCCGCACCTTTCGCAGCATCAAGATTATTCAAACCAGCAAGAATGTCTTAAACATGTATCTGACTAACTCTAATGTCATTTGAAGATGCAGGAAAGAATGAAAAATAATCTAGATCGCGATCATCATCCGAAAATGTCGTGTAAATGTCTTGGAAAAACTTTGCACAAGTAACAAATCTCACCAGGGCTTCCAGCGTTTTTGTCATCAAGATGCATTTTTGAAGGGAAGTTGTTTGATTTTAATTTTGTTCTGACATACTTGAAAAACTGTTTGGGACATGATTTGATTTCGCTCTCTGTACTGAAATTATACTCTTCCAATTTGGTACTGATTGCTGAATTAAGCTGATCACAGATATTCAGATAATTTTGCAGATTGAAACTAGAGTTATATTTTTTGTAAATTTTGTGAGCCTTTTGCTTCCGATTTTTCAAATTAATGATATTCCTGTTGAACCATATTGGATATTTGGAGTTATTTCTGCGTCTTTTTCTTTTAAGAGGTACGTTCTCATTAATTATTTCAAATAAAAACCTGTAGAAGACATCAACAGCGCTTTTTGTATAATTGACTGCCAGTTGATTGAATTCAGCGTAATTTTTATGTTCGCGTAATTAGCTTTGTTGTAATCAAATATTTCCTCATATTCATAGTCGTTGGGACGTGAATTGTTATGAACAAATAAAGAATATTCAATTGTAGTATGAAATTGTTCGTTTTTCCATAAGGGTGTCAGACATTCATTAACACAAAAATCCTCATGAATGTTTGTCAGCAAAAAATCTAAATAACAATTTTGCTGATTTTTTACATGATTAATTTGATTAAATCCAAGGCTGGCAATTTTGTCAAAAATGAACTGTAATGTCATATTGTCCCCAACGACTGGAAGCAGAATACCTTCATTATCTACGTCAGAAATGAAGTTCGCATTGCGCTGATTGAAATCGCCATATACATGAACTTTGATCTCAGGGGCAAGGTCAGAGAAAATTTCTTCAGCATTTTGGAAAAATGCTTCGTATGTGTTCTTGTTAGCATGATCAGGTGGGAAATAAACAGATACAAACACATGCATTTCACCAGCTATTTGTGCTTTAGCCCACACATGTTCAAACTCCTTAATTTTGTTAGAGGGAATTAGTTCAGTATTAAATTTAGATGAAATCGCAATGAGGACACCACCTCCAGACCTCCTTTGTGCCATTTGATGGTTCCGGTCGTCTCTGAATACACAAAAATCATTCCCAAACATTTCTTCACTTTTAATGTTCTCATTTCAACTAGTTTCTGTACCTAATATGATAGAAAAAGAGGAACTCATTAAATTTTTGTAAATTGTTTTCATCTTGGATGAGCTTTTCATACGATTAAAGTTCTGACAATATATCAGCACTTCAGTTGCATTAGAGTGTGAAGAAAGGTTTAAGAACTTGTCAGTACTATTAGAATTACTTAATTCTAAACATTCTACCTCTTCAGAGTGCGTCAGTTCTGTTGAATCCCCGTACGTTGGCAAGAACACGATGAAGAATGGTTTGAAAATGATGTCCTTAACACCGGCCGGAAGGTCCAATTTGGGGGTGGAGTTGGGTTTTTTTGAGGTAAATGCTGTTCAGCTGGGTGTGGGTTCATAATTTCTCCACGTTGAAACCTAATACCCTGATGCGCAGGAACCCCTGAGAATATTTCTTTAGCTGCTGCTAGGACGTCCTTGTCCAACGGAAGAGAGCTGCAAACGGCACGCTGAATGTTGTTGATATCATTGTGATTATTATGGGCGTTGCGGCTGCTATTACTTACATCACAGCCAATACCATGATGTACATTATGGCTGTGCATGCGACGTTTTAGAGCTTTTTTCCGCTTGTTGGCCTTCTCTTTTGCTTTTTGTGGTGGGCCCCGAATTTTTTTCCGTGAATCATAATCGGTCCAGTCTTTTCTCCAAATCTTTTTCGACCCAGAAGAACCCCCCCCCCCTCATTGTCATTGTTGGTTGGTGTTGGGCTGGGAATTGGTGGGGGGTGGGCCAGGGCTATGAGTTGGGGTGGAGGTGGATCGCCGGGGGTGGGGGTGGGGCCTGCTTGGAGGGGGTTGTTCAAATACAGAAAAACAAAAGCGCCTCCCCTTCCCCTCTTCTCATAATATTAAAACCTACGGAAATCACCAGACGCAGAAGCGATTGCCAATATATTTTCACGATCATTGTCCATTTTGTCCGATAAACGGTTTAGTGTGTCTTCAATTTTAGCATTGATTGACTCGGCAATAACACTACCATTATATGTACTAATGTTTATCCTAGTTAATTAAGTAGCCAATTTTTTAATTAGTTCTTTCTTATTATTTATTTTTTCAGGATCAATGGCTGTTTAACTTTTTTTTCTTTTTCCTCTAACTAAAATCATTTTAACACTCGTGTTATACTTTATCACTTCACTGGCATCGTTTCTAACAACTGGTGAATTATCATTTCTTTGATTCCAAAATAATTTTTTAATTACCAATGGTGACATTTGTGGTAACTTCGATCTCACAGTTCCTCCGAATTTCTCCTAACAAAAGTCTTTGTACTTTGTAGCTAAAATTAAGTAGAATCACTCAAAAGATGTTTGATCTGTCACAACTTGCTTCAATTTAAGATAAAGTTATTGAAAAAGTGACTAAATTTTATTAAAAATCTTCAATATATTTTCTTATATACATCATAGCGCTACACAATCTTCAACAAAAATGTTTTAATAAATTTAGTAACTTTGTAGAATATTTAAAAGCCTCCAATGATTGTTTACAAAGTTATTGGCCAAAAACTGATTTTTAAGGGCTTTTTTTTAAACAATGCATCATATCTTGTCAACGTTTAGAGATAGCGAGTTGCTGTCTTCGACAAAGTTGCTTGTTTTAGTATGTTCTACAACTTTTGTGAAAACAACCACTTATTTGTGCACAATCTGAAAAAATAAATTTTGGATCACCCTAATACGTGGATACATCATCACTCTTATGGTACGAAAAGATTATAAAATTCAATAAAATTCTTCGAAAACACTACCCTTGTAAAATTGCACATTTTCACGCTATTAAATAAACGTGTCATTTTAATAGGTTCGTTCCACTGTGCCACGTAGCCTCCAGTAGTTATCAAAGGAAAAGGGAAATGAATAGTCGGAGAGAATAGTTAAACATAATGCCCTGTTTGGTGTACAGAACAAAAATTTATTTATATGGTCGTTGGGAGCATCGAGTCTAAGAAGGTTAAGCGATGCTCCAATTTTTGTCAAAACGGTTGAGACCTAAGCATTAACTTTAGTCTTAGCCCTATTCGGCTTATGGATATAGCGCCATTACTCGCTCTCTGAAATGACAAAAATATCTAAGTACGGGTGTTAAAAGAGAACATATAAGATTTCTCGGACTGCAGAAATAACATTGCATTACCTTTACATATTGTCAATTTGGGTTTCTTCTCTATATTTTGGAAATTTTGCGAAGTTAAGAGCTCTGTACGAATAATATTAGGTGCGCAACTAAGTTCCCGCTATTTAGCAATAGACGGCGCCAGTTGTAAGTGCTGGTCGAATGTTGTACATCTCAAGCGTCATAAACTAAGCTCAGACATATGGTAAACAAACCGCTTTGCCAAATCAGTGATTTTGGTTTAGTGTTATATATTTTGGTTGTTTGAGGATGTCTGATTTCGTGCCAAATAATCGTCATTTGCGGGAAGTGTTGATTTTCTTCTTTCATTCGAAGAAAACGGCGGCTGAAGCACATCGAGAGCTCCAAAAAGTTTACGGTGATGCTGCTCTGAGTGAAACAACGTGTCCTGATTGGTTTCGTCGCTTCAAAAAGGGTGATTTCAGTGTTGATGATCGTCCGCGTGAAGGAAGGCCAAAAAACTTCGAAGACTCTGAATTGGAGGCATTGCTCGATGAGGATCCGTGTCAAACGCAAGAAGAGCTTGGTTCAGGATTAGGAGTTTCCCGCCAAGCCGTTTCTAAGCGATTGCATGCGTTGGGAATGATTCAAAAGCAAGGAACTTGGGTTCCTTACGATTTGAAGCCAAGAGATGTTGAGCGTCGTTTTTTCGTCTGTGAACAACTGCTCCAGCGGCAAAACAGGAAGAGTTTTCTACATCGCATTGTGACGGGTGACGAAAAATGGATTCATTACAGTAACCCAAAACGGAAACATTCATGGGGACTGCCCGGGCATGCTTCAACATCGTCGCCTAGGCCGAATATTCACGCTGCGAAGGTTATGCTGTGTATTTGGTGGGACCAAGTTGGTGTTATTTATTATGAGCTGTTGAAACCAAACGAAACCATTACCGGGGAACGGTATCGAACTCAATTGATGCGATTGAGCCGAGCACTGCACGAAAAACGGCCACAATACGAGCACAGACACGAAAAAGTGATTCTTCAGCATGACAACGCTCGACCTCACGTTGCGAAACCCGTGAAAACCTACTTGGAAACGCTCAAATGGGAAGTCCTACCGCACCCGCCATATTCTCCTGATATTGCACCGTCCGATTATTACTTGTTCCGTTCGATGGCACATGGTCTCACTGGTCAGCAATTCCACTCATATGATGACATCTCAAAATGGCTTGATTCTTGGATAGCATCAAAAGACGAACAGTTCTATCGAAATGGTATTCACATTCTACCAGAAAGATGGGAAAAAGTCGTAGCTAGTGATGGGCAATACTTTGAACAATTCGTTTGTAACCTTTGTTTTCAAAATAACGTTCCTTTTTCACCAAAAAACAACATAATTGCGCACCTAATAGAACATTTGATCGATTGAAATTGTGAAACTTGAAGAATTTTCTCAAATTCTGGCTGGTTCAGGAAATCACAAACATTTAAAGTTAGGGGAGTTTCATGGTGTGAGTTCGACACAAACCGTCCATCACAGTGAATAATAGTATCTTGTTTATGTTCAAAATCACTTTTTAAGAAGTTTCTTTAATTGATTTAGGACAAACATGGTACTTGGAATGAATAGAAGGAACCAATTTCAGAGTTTTCTAAATTATTGTTTAAGGATGGCCTCTCAAAATAATTTGTAGGGAACGCTGACGAATATAGCCACATTAAACTCCAAGCTCAATTAATCAAAATACAAGTTGTTGTGTTTCTTAATAAAGATATTGGATAGGATAGGCGCTAGTAATTAGTTTAATCCGTAGATTGCACGCTGGAAGCTGGTATGAGACAAATCGAAAAAAATGGATGATAAAGGTTTATAACATCAACTTTATTAATAAATAATAAGCATAAATTTTTAATTTTTGTTTGACATGTTGAAAAACAGCAACATCCAGAGAAAATTCTTCCGGCACCCCAAAACACGATTTACCCCCTGTTTTATAACGATTTAAAAAAATACATTGGCCAAATATTGCGAGAAAGCAAGAAATCTTTTTGAATAAAAATATGTTAACTGACTGACTGACCATTCAAGGCTCCTCCCTTAGCTCAGTCGGTAAAGGCGCAGCTACAAAGCAACACCATGCTGGAGGTGACTGGGTTCGATTTCCGGTCTGGTCTAGGAATTTTTTTCGTTAAGGAAAATTTCTCGACTCCCTGGGCACAGGGTATGATTGACTTACCACACAATCATACTAATGCAAAAATGGTACCTGACATCGAAAGCCCTCAATTAATAACTGTGGAAGTGCATTTAGAACACTAAGTTGAGAGCAAGCAATAAGCAAATGGTGAAAATAATAAGCTTGAAATGCTAAATAAGAAGTAGAACTGACAGACCAATGACTGATCATCAAATAGAAAGTGCCACAAAAAAAAAGTTGGTCTATGTTGGCGATTTGTTTCATTTTGATTTCTTCTCTTGGAAATTTCACCGAGTAATAAAACATTTGATCAGAGATTGCATTTTAACACCACAGTACATCATTTCCCAACACTTCCAGAGTGACTTATCACTGCGAATATTCTGGAACCATCAACCAAGCAGTACTAAAGACATCTTATCATGGAGTTCAAATTAGGCAGGAATAAACCAGTAAGATTATATGTAAATAGGTGGAAAACGACAAATACTTAGCTGATCGATGCGTGGAGCAATGGATCATCGTCAGGGATGCAACATTGTTACTCTTGCAGGTAGTAGTAACAAACACTAATGTAACGCGGATTCATCTAAAAGTGCAATGCACTTTTCAAAATCACACTGATCTGGCCCATCCTACTATCACGCCATTAAATTAATCCTTTTTCCACCAGACACTTCCGGAAGCTTGAAAACCAACATGTACGCAGCAGTGCAAAATAAGTTGCAAACAATTTTAAGACAAAACAGCAACCGATCGTCTCACAACACATCAATTTACACTCAGTAACAATAGAACTGAATTTCTTCACTAAAAACGATCGATTTTCATATTTTTGAAGAGCGAAAAAAAAAAATGCCACCAATAAATCAAACGTGTCCGTCCACACGCAAAGCCTACCTCGATCTCTGGTGATAATAAAGTCGTTAATATGTGAAACAAAAATCGAAAGTATAAAAGTAGAATGCATCGTATGTGTTGGTTACGTATTGAATGTGAAAGCAATAACAAAACAACTCGTTTATTACTCCAAGGGGTGTAGTGAAGGGCACACCTACCTCTTAATGTAATCATCGAGGGTTCAAATCCCAATCAAAGCGTCAAAAAATATCTGATGTATTTCAAAATAAATATGGAGGCTATAATGCTAATGAAGTCTAAAAATGCTTATTACATAACAACGAATATCGCCGTAATCAACATGTATACATGAACTCCGAGTTTGTACGGATATAACTTTTTAGTGCAATATATAACGGGTGTTCAATAAAAAATGAGAATGATTTCAATACCTTTCTGTAATTAAAGTAAAGAGCGTAAATTTTTTTTCTCTCCAAGAGAATTGTTTTCTGGACTCCCTAGAAATGGATGGCATGTTTCTTTTCGCTCGGGTGCTCTTAGTTCAATCGAAGATGGCATCGAAACAGCAAGCACTCCGCGAGCGTGTTGTACGGTTTTACGAAACGCATGGTCATGCGCATGGTGAAATGTTTAGATCAAGTCGTATAAAATACTAATCCAAATCGGTATATAAGAATGGAATTGGTCGTATATGCATCCAATTACTATCGTGTTTATAATAAAATAACTTGTACTCATATTTTTGTTTTGCGGCAAATGTATGGGTATAAAGTCGTAAAGTTTAATGAAAAGCATCGTAACAATGCATATTAAAAACATTGGACTCGTAACGAATTTGATCGTAAGAATGTCTATCAAATCGTATATATTTAGATTTTAAATCGTTGTCGATATCTAAATTTCATTCAATGCAGTTATATCGCCTCCACTTTTACACGTACAAGGAGTTTTATGGCATCATATACGATTTAACCACAGGGGATATATACATGTATATCGCGCTTGCATTTTGAGATATACGTGTAAACTGGTTTACTGGGACTATTCCAGCGACAAGTCGGCCACACCCCCCGAAGTAAAATATAAGTTGAGGAATAAATTTGAAAATAAAAGTTATGCTGTACATCGCCATATCGGACAGAGGGATTTCAAAGCCATGGTTCAAGCCGAGCGGTCTGGCCATCAATCAACAAGTGTACCAGGGGAGTGTCTTGGGAAAATTCTTCTGCCGTTCTTATAGGAGCATCATGCGGATAGGAAGTACGTAATCTGGCCGGACAAGGCGTCTTCCCATTACGCCAAGAAGACGCTGGAGTATCTTGAGCAGAAAAAGAAACCGTACGTGCCGAAAGAAAGGAACCCGACCAACTTGCCCCAGTGCCGTCCCATTGAGGATTTGTTCGACTCCCTCAGTGCCCTAGTGTACAAAAATAATTGGCGAGCCGAGAATACGAAGCAGTTGACCACGAGGATCCGGAATTGTATCCGGAAGAGGGACGTCAGTGCCGTGCAGCGCTCTTGGGAGACCATCGCTACTAAGATGCGTCGTACGGCTGACCAGGGCCCCTTCTCCAATATTCATTGACATTTTTTTTTGAAGAATAAACATTATGTTTTTAATAAAAAATACTGAATTCGTTGGATTTTTTTTTTTGGTTTTTGCCAAATGGCTGAAAAAATTCTCATTTTTTATGGAACACCCGTTACTGCTACTTTGGCGGTATATCATAATAAATTAATTATTAAATACTGAATTCGTTGGATTTTTTTTTGGTTTTTGCCAAATGGCTGAAAAAATTCTCATTTTTTATTGAACACCCGTTACTGCTACTTTGGCGGTATATCATAATAAATTAATTATTTGCAACTTGAATATAGCATCAAAAATGCTACCAGGGTGGTATCTTCGTTGATTTATTCCTCATCGTGACTCCATCCGTACCGAATACCACAAATACCATTGTGCACCACTGCATTGCCATCCATAACGCCCGTTAGGACTGTTGCCCCCTATTTCCGAGCAGCTCCAGCAAATCTATTCCCAACACTTAACCTTCGAATACTTTACCCTTGTTTCTCCCCTCTCCAGAGTTGCTCATCGGCCAACGGCGGTTCACCGATGGATGGAACGGAAAATCTCTCCTGGAATGTTTGGTTTTTCTTCACCGCCCAGCTTCTGTTGGGTGCCGGCGCCTCACCACTGTACACCCTCGGCGTAACCTACATCGACGAGAACGTCTCCAAGAAGATGTCATCTGTTTATTTAGGTAAGTCCCTGCCAAGCGGTTAATAATAAAAAAAAAGTACAGAATTGCGATAAAACAAGATGACGAGGGACTAATCGAGCTTATTTCACTTAGCCAGGAGAAGGGGACGCTTCTTTGTTTGGTTTTGGTTGAAGGTGCTAGAAAGGTAGGTAGGTAGGTTGTTTGTTATTGTTTTGAATTGCTCCTTTTAGTACGGGTGATTTGGCGATATGTTTATGGGCGTTGGGTAACTTCATGGAAGCTTGTTTGCGGCTCGTTTCATTTCATCTCTTCGTATGTTTACTTACGGAGGTTTAGTATAAATGGTGCAGCACGGGGAACAATTTATTGTGCGTAAACACAATTTTCGGGGAGCACAATTTTTGCCTGTGTTTACAGACGGTATCGCGAAGGGCTGCTTTACCATTCGATGTTAGGTAAAGTGTCCTGAACTACATAAACAGTTGTGTTTTTTTTAACGGGATGGAAAATCTGCTCACAGACTCCTGAAGAACTCAGGGTGTGGGGATGAGGGTGCCAACTCCTCGACCCACTAAAAACCCACCCGTGCCTCTAGCCTTGCCCCCCCCCCCGGGACCACCTTTCAGTATTACTTCGGGGAGGGGGCTATTGTGCATTAAGCACCCGCTTATGTCTAACTACTTAGGGCTTTGGTAGTTAGTTGATCCCTCTGGCCTGTCGCTGGTCGTTTCGCCACTTGTCCTGTAGCTCTAAGACAATCTGGGAGGCCGCCGTTTTTACCGCGTCCCAAGTGTCCTGTTCTTGACACATTCTCTGGACAAGATTGTCCGGTGTCGTGTCCCAACCGCTCACGGCCATCATGCCGTTCCTCGCGTCGTTGAAGCGAGGGCAGACGAAGAACACATGTTCCGCCGTTTCGTCCGCTTCCGCGCATACGGGACACGCTGAGGACTCGGTGTGCCCGTACTTATGCAGATACTGTCTGAAGCAGCCATGGCCCGACAGTATCTGTGTCAAGTGGAAGGTTACTTCCCCATGACGCCGCTCGACCCATCCAGATATTTCTGGAATTAGTCGGTGGGTCCACCGACCTTTGGTGGAATTATTCCACTCCCTCTGCCACCTGGCCATCGATGTAGCTCTGGTGGTCCTGCGAATACCTCTTGTGCCCCTTTGCTCGAAGCACTCCGTATCCTCTTTTATTGTGATGCCAATGGGCATCATCCCCGCTAAAACGCATACCGCGTCGCGTGACACTGTGCGATATGCGCTGACCACTCTCAGACACATTAGCCTGTGAGTACTTTCGAGCTTACCGAGGTAACTCTTAGTACTCAGGGCGGTGGCCCATGCCGGCCCACCGTACCTCATTATAGACAAGGCGACGCTTGCCAGGAGCCTGCGCTTGCTCCCCTGTACCGCTGAGCTGTTCGACATCATGCGGGATAATGCCGATATAGCCATGGAGGCTTTCTTGCAGGCGTAGTCGACGTGACTGGTGAATGACAACTTGTCGTCGATCATGATCCCTAGGTACCTCAAAGCCCTCTTCGATTCGATTGTGCAGTTACCTGCACTAATCGTCGCGTGTTGCTCCGATTTTCGGTTGTTAACAACCGTGACCTCGGTCTTGTGGTGCGCTAGCTCCAGTTTCCTGGAGCTCATCCATCTCTCCACAATGCCAATGGAGTGCGAGGCCGTTAGCTCCACCTCTTCGATGGATTCACCACATATCTCAAGGGTGATGTCGTCTGCAAACCCGACGATCTTCACCCCGTTCGGAAATTCAAGCCGTAGTACCTCATCGTACATCGTGTTCCATAGCACCGGGCCCAGGATCGAACCTTGCGGGACGCCTGCGGTGATCTGAACACGTTTCTGGCCTACCTCTGTGTTGTACACCAGCACGCGATTCTGGAAATAGCTTCCCAGAATCTTGTACAGGTATCCCGGAACGTGAAGACGTTGAAGCGAGTCAGCGATAGCTACCCAACTGGCGCTATTGAACGCATTTCGCACGTCAAGGGTGACCACAGCACAGTAGCGGACACCTCGCCTCTTGCGCTGGATTGCCACTTCGGCCGTTTTGGTGACGGACAGAATTGCGTCCACCGTCGACTTCCCTTTACGAAAGCCGAACTGGTTTTTAGACAGACCGTCTAAGCCCTCCGTGTACTTGGTTAATCTGTTAAGAATAACCCTTTCGAGCACTTTGCCCGCTGTATCCAACAGGCATATAGGTCTATATGCCGATGGGTCCCCTGGTGGCTTCCCTGCCTTTGGTAGCAATACTAGAGTCTGGATTTTCCAGGCGTCCGGGAAGACGCCCTCGTCCAGACATCTTTGCATCGCCGCCCTGAACATTCCGGGCGCCAGTGAAATAGCCGTCTTGATGGCCAGGTTCGGTATACCGTCAGGTCCTGGCGCTTTGTTTACCTTCAGCGATTTGCCTATCGCAATGATTTCCTCGATTGTAACGGTCGCTTCGTCCCCTTCGTCCGCGGTGCCATTGTTCGTGGGGCAATTCTGCCATCATAGGGGCCAGGGACTCTGGTCGTGGCTCGGAAAGAGTCCCCTGATGATGACCTGTAGTAGCTCTGGTGATTGCTCGGTTGGAGCTGTCGTGCCCTTAGTTTTAGCCATTACCACCCGATAGGCGTCACCCCATGGGTTCGCGTTGGCTTTCGAACACAGACCCTCAAAGCAGGCTCGTCTGCTGGCCTTTATTTCTTTCTTAAGTGCAGCCTCAGCGGTGGCTAGCACCACGCGGTGCTCCGATGTTTCAAGGTCTGACCGCGCGTCAGGCATCCTCCTTCTAGCTCGGTGGCAAATTCTCCGGAGGTCTGCGATCGTCTCTGTCCACCAGTAAACCGGCAACCTTCCATCCCTAGGTTTGACCTTTCTGGGCATGGTTGCGTCGCACACTCGTGTAAGAAGTGCTACGAGTTGATCACCGCGAGGATCTTGGGTATCGCTCAATCTCTGTTCCCGCTCTAGCGCCTCTTTAAATACTTCTTTATCGAAGTACGACGTCCTCCATCTGCGGACGAACGGAGTGGGTGCTCCTCCCTCTGCGCGCTGCCTAGCTCTGTGGGCGATGCTATAGCGAACCGCCAAGTGGTCGCTATAGGTGTAGCCATCCTCCACCCTCCAGTTGTTCAACAGCCCAGGGCTGCAGAACGTCACGTCGATAATCGACTCCGCTCCATTTCTATGGTAGGTACTACTAGTACCTACGTTGGCCAGGTCTACGTTGAGCCTGGCCAGGGCCTCCAGCAGAATCCGGCCCCTTGGGTTGGTAAGGCAACTGCTCTATTCTAATGCCCAAGCGTTAAAGTCGCCCGCTACTACCAACGGGCTACGGCCAGTTAGCTCCGTTGTCATTCGATCTACCATTTGTGAGAACTGGTCTACCGACCATCTCGGTGGTGCATAGCAGCTGCAAATGAATACTCCGTTTACTTTTGCGACCGCGAAGCTCTCGTTTGAGGTGGACACAACCTCCTGGACTGGGAACTTGCCCGTCATCCAAAAAACCGCGTTTGGGGATAAAGAGGCCGTTCCTGACTCGCGAACTGCCTGACACAGCAGTTGCTGAGCCGCCTCACAGTGGTTTAGGTTCAGTTGTGTTATCCGCACTGTGTTTAACTTTTGGTCTACCCTTGTAGGCCGGGCACTTGGGACCTCCCGTGATGTGCTTGTCGTCTGGTTTCCCAGAGCACGTTTGGGGAGCATTTGGGAGGCTCCTTGCAGTCCCGAGCCTTGTGGCCTTTTCCTCCACACCTTCGCAGAGAACGCTCCTATCGGGGCCTTTACATTCCCACCAGTGTAGGACTTGCCATGGTGTAAGGTTTCTCCCAATGGCAAGATAAAACTGTACATACCTGTAATCCTCACTATTTCGTTGTATGACGGGGGTGTGGACCCGTAAGCGGAAGCACTTACACGAAACCCCCTTCCAACGAAACGCTCTTATTACTGGATATGAATAGTAAGCAATACGCATTAAAATTTACGTCTGATGGTTTGTTAAAAATAGGGTTAGCAAACTCACTGTAGACTATTGAAAGACAATTAGAGCTTCGCGATCTGACGATTTCCATCAAGGAAGGTACAATTGTCATCCATGACTTGGGCCAGATAACCACAAATCCCTCATTCAGCCTACACTTCGTCTGGCACCCTGTATTCCCCCTACCCTTTCTTATTGATTGTATATATGTAGCGTAGGTAAAAGAATATAATAAATGTATTTAGTTATTTATTCATTTGTCTTTTTATATAATTCCAACTGATTAAACATCTTATTGAAATGACACGGGGGACAGCCATGTGGCGTAAAAACCCCCTATCTCTAAACCGTTCACTACATTAATCAACAAAAATAGAAGGAATACAAAGCAAGTAAAACAAAATTAATTCTAGTACACACACAAAACTTTTCAGTAAAATTAAAAATAATCTTTCGTGATGGAATCAGTCGTCTGGTATCTTCACCATTAATACCAGTATGTAGTACATGTACATGCCAGCATTTCTAAGGTGTGGCCCAGTTAGAATTGGAACATAGACTATTGCGCATATTTCGGATGTACATCAACAAAATAGTATTCTGTTTTAACAAAAATGTTCGACGTTATGTGAACTTTAGAGGGAAAATACAAAAAAAAATTAATCATCTCAATTTCGAAGAAATCTGCGGACTTTTCCCGGAATACGTTTCATCAACCGGCGCACAATATTCTCTTTTTGCAATCTTATTCCACTTCGTTCTCAATTCATTGATGCTTTTAACGACACTGCCTGGTGACTTCAGCTTTCTCTTTATAATAGCCCAAAATCTCTCTATCGGTCTGAGCTGGAGACAGTTTGGTGGGTTGAGTTCTTTCGGTATAAACTGAATCTCGTTGGTTTCATACCACTGTAGCACTGTTTTACTGTAATGACAGCTTGCAAGATCTGGCCAAAACATGACAGGTTCATTGTGGGGTCTGATGAATGGCAATATTCGCTTTCGGAGACATTCCTTTATGTACAGCTCTGAATTAAATGTCTTATCAGTGATGAAAACCTTGGTCTTCCTACCGCAGCTACAGATGCCTTGCCAAATTATGTATTTACGTGCAAATTTATCTGCAAACACAAACTTGAATTTGGCAGGAACATCTCCCCGAGCCGTAGCCAAGTAAAATTTTTGTCCCGGTAGCTGTTTGAAATCGGCCTTCATATAGGTTTCATCATCCATCAGGAGGCAGCCATTGAATTTTGTCAACACCTAATCATACAGTTTTCTGGCACGGATTCTGGCCACATTGATCTGCTTTTGATCCCTATTTGGTTGTCTACAGGCACGGTTTAACTTGAAGCCTTCCCGGAGACGAATCCGTTGCACGGTACTGCGTGTGGCGCGAAACTTTTTGGCCAAATCGCGATCTGAGATGTTGGGGTTTGCCTTAATGTTCTCGATGACTTTGTTCCGCAGTTGATGGTTGACAGTACCCGCCCGACGCTTGCTTTGAGGCTTGCGATCCGTCGACAAAGTTTATCTGTACTTTTTCAAAACATGCCACATGGTATTTCAGGGAAAACTGTAGCAAGCTTTAGCCCAGACCACGAAGAGTTTTCCAAATGATTGGGCACAACACTGACTTCAGAACAGTTGAAGTCAAACAGAGCGTAGAGTTCATTGAAACGCGATGACATGAATCGAATTGGATCGTGTTGACCGTAGTTTGCAGCACGGGATCCGAGCTGCAGAAAATTTCTTGTTCGCAGAACTCGTTCAGGAGCGTAAAGAGTTTGGTCAGAATTCCTGGAGAGTCGGTTTCAAAGACTGCTTGCATGACTGTACGCCTATGCTCCAATGTTTCAATAATCAAGAGTGAGCAACGATCCTGGTACGCTGGACGGTTGACAGAATCATTCCACGGCAGATGACGGAGAGCATAACGAACAAATTTTCTTTGAACAGCTTCAATCCTCGCAATCCAGATTCTTTGATACGGGCACCACACCAAAGCTCCAAATTCCAGGATAGAACGCACGAGAGAGCAGTACAATGCTTTCAGACAGATGGAAACGGCAGCTCCAACCGAGCAATCACCAGAGCTGCTACAGGTGATCGTTGGGGGACTCTTTTCGAACCACGACCCGAGTCCATGCCCCCCCGCCGCCGTAGATTTGTCTCATGACCAGCGTTCCAGTATCCCAGACCATAACCTTTACCAGAATGAAGAACTCATTGCGATAGCAAAGTCGCTAAAGGTGAACAAAGCGCCAGGACCTGATGGTATTCCGAACCTGGCCATCAAGACGGCTATCTTGCTGGCTCCCGAAATGTTCAAGGTGTCTGAACGAGGGCGTCTTTCCGGACGCCTGGAAAATTCAGACCCTAGTGTTGCTACCAAAGACAGGGAAGCCACGAGGGGATCCATCGGCATATCGACCTATATGTCTGTTGGATACAGCTTGAGAGAGTAATCCTCAACAGACTGACAAAGTACACGGAGGGTATAGGCGGTTTGTCTAATAACCAGTTAGGCTTCCGTAAAGGGAAGTCGACGGTGGATGCCATCCTGTCCGTCACCAAGACGGCCAAAGTGGCAATCCAGCGCAAGAGGCGAGGAGTCCGCTGGTGTGCAGTAGTCACGCTTGACGTGAGAAATGCGATCAATAGCGCCAGTTGGATGGCTATCGCTGACTCGCTCCAAAGCCTTCAGGTTCCTGGGTACCTGTACATTCTGGGAAGCTATTTGCAGAATCGTTAACTGGTGTTCAATACTGAAAATAGGCCAGAAACGCGTTTAGATCACCACAGGCTTCGATCCTGGTTCGATTCTGGGTCCGGTGCTATGGAGCACGATGTACGATGAGGTACTACGGCTTGAGTTCCCGAACGGGGTGAAGATAGTCGGGTTCGCAGATGACATCTCCCTGGAGATATGACGGGAATCCATTGAAGAGGTGGAGCTAACCGCCTCGCACTCCATTGGCATTGTGGAGAGATGGATGAGTTCCAGGAAACTGGAGCCAACCCACCATAAGACTGAGGTCACGGTTGTTAACAACTGAAAATCGGAGCAAAATGCGACGATCAGTGCAGGTAACTGCACAATCGAATCGAAGAGGTTTTTGAGGTATCTTTAGGTCATGATCGACGATAAACTGTCCTTTATCAGCTACGTCGATTACGCCTGCAAGAAAGCCTCTATGGCTATATCAGCATTATCCCGCATGATGTCGAATAGCTGGGCGGTGCAAGGGAGTAAGCGTAAACTCCTGGTCAGTGTCACCCTGTCCATACTCAGGTGCTGCAGGCCGGCATGAATAACCGCCTTGAGTACCAAGAGCTACCTGAATAAGCTAGAGAGCGGTCTGCGTCCTAGCGGGGATGATGCCAATAGGAATTGTCATAAAAGAGGATGTAGAGTGCTTCGAACAACGTGGAACAAGAGGTATTCGAAAGACCACTAGAGCCGCATCTATGGTTAAGTGGCAAAGGGAATGGAACAACTCCACCAAAGGTCAGTGGACCCACCGACTAATCTCGGAACTCTCCGGGTGGGCTGGTAGGCGACACGGTGAAGTGAACTTCCATTTAACGCAAATTTTGTCAGGCCACGGCTGTTTATACAATATCTGCACAAATATGGGCATGCACAGTCCTCCGCATGCAGTGAGTGCGCGGGAGTCGAGGAAACTGCGGAACATGTAAGGTCTGTATCCGCAATAATCCGGACACCTCAAAACATGAATAAAACATAAATTTCGCATTATATTTCCGTCGTAGTTGTTTATTTCAGATTCATGTGAAGACAAAACATAGTTATTCGGTATTTGCATAAAATTTTCGAACTTTGCGCTTAACTCCGTCCATAAGGGTTTGTACAGACTCTTCAGAAATCGTAGAAGCCGTCTTTGTCCAAATTTGCTGGAAGTGTTTGATGTCTTTGATTCCTTGCTTCTTTCCAGAAAGCTTACGCTTCATCAGAGCCCAATATCTCACGATTGGTCGTAGCTCTGGGCAATTTGGAGGGTTTGAGGTTTTTGGTACAATGTTCACTTGATTTGCTTGGTACCACTCCATCACAGTTTTAGCATAGTGGCATGATGCCAAATCGGGCCAGAACAAAGGTTTTTCTGTGTGACTTTTGATGAAGGGTAGCAATCGCTTCTGCAGACACTCTTTCTGATAGATTTCCTTGTTGATTGTGCCTGTAGTGACGAAAGATTTACTCTTTTTGCCACACGTACAAATTGCTTGCCACACAAGGTATTTTTTTGGGAAATTTCGATGCCTTATTCGTTCTGAAATGCTCAGCTGTAGCATTTCTGGCCATAGCAGAATAAAAAGCCAGCCCTGGAAGCTGCTTGAAATCCTCCAGGACATAAGTTTCATCGTCCATAACAACGCATGAAAACTTCGTCAAATATTCGCAGTACAAACGTCGAGCCCGTGATTTTGCTGCCAAGTTCTGTTTGTCGTTGCGATTTGGAACTGTTTTTACTTTATACGACTCAAGTCCCAAACGTTGTTTTGATTTTTGGACAAAACCAGGCGACATCCCTATTTTACGAGCCACCGTTCGAATGGAGAGATTTGGGTTTTTCGATAATATCCTTTTCACCTTTCGGTCCATGACAGGATCAGCGCGTCCAATGTTTTTGTCACTTCTCGGTTTCCTCTCCACCGTCAAACGTTCCGAAAATGATTTGAGCACATCGTGAACAGTGGATTTAGGCAAATCCAATGTTTTTGCAAGGTCCCGTATTGACAAGTCAGGATTTGCCGTACGCCCGTACAAAATTCGCTCGCGCACTTGTTTTTCTTTCGTCGCCATCTTGAATACTAAACATGAAATATAAACATCAATCATAGTGTTTTTCATCATAGACTTTCAGCTATATCACAGTGAAATTTTTCATTCCTACGTGCAATGTTTCAAAAGTTACAATGATTTGAAGGTGTCCGGATTGATGTGGATACAGACCTTATTCTTAACATGTCCTCGCTTCGACGGCGCGAGATCCGGCATGATAGCCGTAAGCGGTCACGACACGACTCCGGATAATTTGGTCCAGACGATGTGTCAAGACCGAGACATCTGGGACGCGGTATGCATAGCAGCCTCCCCCATTGTCCTTGATCTCCAACAAATATGGCGAAACGACCAACAGCAGGTCGCAGGGACCTCCTAACTACTAAAACCCTAAGAAGTTAGACCTAGTGAGTGCTTAACAAGCACAATAGCCCCCTCCCCGAAGTAATACCGAAAGGTGGTTCCGGGGAAGGTCCAGGGCTTAAGGCACGGGTGGGTTTTTAGTGGGTCGAGGAGTTGGCACCCTCATCCCTACACCCTGAGTTCTTCAGGTGCCTGGTTGCAGATTTTCCACCCCATCTAAAAAAAAAGACAGGTGAGATCACGAAACTCGTCGAAGATCATAAACATGAAACCGAGCTGTCTGTTGGCTATCATATCCGTGTAGTGTTGTCTAAATGTCAAACCGGAGTCAAGCGTGATTCTAAGGTCACGAACAGTATCAACGTTTAGCAGAGGCTGGTTGTTTATTATGTAATCAAATGCAATTGGGTTCAATTTTCGGTGGAATGTGATATTGAAGCATTTGTTAACACTCAGAGTGAGGAAATTCCTAGAACACCACTCTTCAAAGCTATTCATCAAGTGCTGTAGTCGTAAGCAAACAGCGAAGCATCGCACAACCACATTAATTTTCACATCGTCTGCATAGAACGACCTGCAGTTAGGTGGAAGTATCAGTCCAACCTCTTTGATGAAAATTGAGAACAGCAGTGGTCCCAAGTTGCTGCCTTGATGTATGCCCGACATATTAGCAAAGTAGTTCGATTGAGCTGAGCCGATCTTCACACAGAGTTTCCTGTCCGTTATGTTAGATTTAAACCAACGAACTAAGTTATTTGACACACCAAGTTTGTCTAGCTTTGCCAAAAGTATAGCATGGTTGACCCGGTCAAAAGCAGCCTTGAGATCCGTGTCAACAACGTCGACCTGAGATCTAGCTTCCATATTCCGGAGACACGAGGAAACGAAAGGTGCAAGATTGGTTGAAATCGATCTTCTCGGGGTGAAATACATGTTGTTCAAGAGAGATGTAGTGTCTGCAACTAGCAAACAACAAGTCGTTGACGATGATCTCGTAGACTTTTGAGCAGGCACAGAGTGATGTAATTCCTCGATAATTTTCGGCATTTTGTTTATCTCCTTTCTTGAAAATCGGGAACATTAACGAAGATTTCCAATTTTCCCTGGCGTAACATGATATTAAAAAGCTTCAAAAGAGGAATCGTAAGCACTGCAGAGCAACTCTTTAGTACACGTGAAGGAATTCCGTCAGGGCCAGCCACGTTTGAGAGTTTCAGCTTCTGGATTGCGGATTCAACGAGGTCCAATGTAATCTCAGGAATATTGAAGTCGAATGCGTCTCTGGGAGTAACTCTGAGTGCTTCGCTGACTTGTTCCAATGTTGGCATGTTGTCATTGAATGCACTTTTGAAGTGCTCAGAAAGGAGATCACATTTGTGCTGGCGATACTGTCGCCAAGATGAATTTACAAGTATATCTGCCATCCACTGGTTTATCTTATCTTAGTCCTGGAAAAGCTGAAAAATAGAGTTGATCAGTCAAATAAACAAGAATAAAATTTAAAAAAATAAGATATTTGGTTTATTTTAGAAGCAGCAGATTATTCTTTAAGATATGTTAGCATAATTTATTGCTGTTGATGGCAGAAACTCCAAATAAGAAGCATTTTCCCTTTTTCTCCATGAAAACCTACTAGATTGAAATTTATGTAGCGCTCCACAACCTCTTAACATTTTCACCAACAGTTTGCCGACAACCAACCAACTAAGCATAGCTTTTGCTCGTGCCTCAACAACACATGTGTTACTATGCTCACACCCACCTACACATCTCTTCTTTCTCATCCTGTAAACTCTGTGATTTTAATAAAACCAAATTTTTGCTCCTCTCATCCACACAGGCATCTACTACACGATGGCCGTAGTAGGCCCAGCTGCCGGCTACGTTATTGGTGGTCAGCTACTGCTCTTCTACACCGACATGTTCGTAGTGGATTCCTCAACGTAAGTACCGATCCGAAAAGCATTGAATTATTCAAAACCACATTGCAATCCATCTCTCGGGCCCCAACCCCTGCTTGCAAAATGCGAAAGTGAAATAACGACACTGACTGATCTGTTTATAAACCATTTTCCGCATTGTTGACATTCATTCACACCTCCCCTCCCAGCCACTTTTGGGCCACCATCAGCGAGTTAGGTGTATGTTTCGGTAATATTTGCATTCCCAGACGCACGTACCTACATCTCTCATCTAATATTAATAAATTCAAATTGCGTGAAAATATCTCCGGGATGTAACCATTAATCGAGTGTGACGACGACGACGACGACGACGAAGCTACCTTTCCCGAAGTCACCTCCGGAGGCAATTTGAGAAGAAATTGTTCCATGGCTTTCTGGTGAATGCTGCGGAAAGGGGTGAAGGGATCCCACTAAATCGCAGCGGAGGATAACGACTCACATTGCCTGCGGTAACATTTGCAGCATAATATGGAAAATGATTCAATAAGGGTATTTTCTTGTCTTCGCTGGCGATACCGGTTGCTGCCCCGGTTGTTGCCATTTTACGCTCACCGGCGTCGTCGTCGGCGCTATTCCTCATCAGCAACAGAAATGATGAATATGATGAGTAATAGCGGCAGCTTTGTGGTGCGGTCGACAAGAGGAATGTCAGAGGGAAACTAGAAAAGGCTTTTTCCTTGGCTTCCATCATATTCTGTATCACCTGTGAGATAAACGGCAGGGAGAGAGTCTTTTGTTGTAGAAACAACAACAGCACCCACTGTGCAGGAATTCGCCAGAGGAGCGAGCAGTCGCATACTACGGACCATAGGTAACAGGTGCGATTTCATGTTGGGAAATGTGGAGTTTGAAATTTAACAATCCAGAGAATAGATTTTTATAAACATTAACCCCTATGAGTTGTATTTTTCGTAAAGCTTTACATTGGATGGCTAAGTGGGATTTCAACTAGAATATTATTTTTGGGAACCACCGGCAGCCCTAAGTTTGCACCTTTAAACTGAAGAAATGATCCATGAAAAATTGAAATTCGTTCCATAAAAAACGTTTTTCTGACCCATAAGGCTATGATGAAAATACATTAAAAATGAAAATGATCCACAAAATACATCAATGTGATCCATACTTTATGTAAGTTTTAGCAATAAAATGTCAAAAATGTACCGTAATTTATCTAGGGTATGATCGATAAAATTGTACGGATTACCCATAAACATGTTGCAAATATTCCTTCCTTAAACATGTTAAATTGATCCGTTAAATGTGACCTTAGTGAACTAAAATATATGCATATGATCTATAAATTATTGAAAATATTCCATAAATAAATCGCCAATGATCCATAACAGGTTTGAAAAATAAACCATATTATGCCGGAATTATTCCAATATTGGGTTAATTTTATTTTTATTTCAACCACAAAGAAATCGATCGTTGACTGCACGACTTCTGAGATTTATTAACGTGTCCGTTCCTTTAGCTATGCAGCTTTAATATTGGTCCCGGGAGTAGCCAATATGGTCAAGGGCCCACTTTAAGTTAATAGTAAGGTTTGTGAAGAAAAACCAAGAAGAAAGAGCTGTCACATGGCATGTTTTGAGTAAAACAAAGAGTTAACCGCATCCAGGACCCATAATCAGAACATGATTAAAATGGCCAATCCGGCAATAAGGCCGACATAGCATCGCGAAAAATATTGCTACGGCGTACGAAAAAAGGCAATGGACGACAAACACCAAACACAGAAGAAGCCCCCTGGTGCACATATGATTATGATGCACCGAGATATAAGAAGAACATGAATGGTCAAGTCGATTGCTACTTGAGCTAACTGATATCGGATAATATTTCATAAAGTTTATGAAGAGCACTGCAAAGTTTATTAAAAATTTGCCGCTCGATCATTTTGTCTACTGTGTATAATGTTTGGATTCCCTTAACATATTGCAATGATACTTTAAAGTTTCAATAACTGTCTTTAAACTTGCAAAATTGATCTACAGAATGTAACATTTCTGCACTAACATATGTGCATATTATCCATAAATTATTGTTAATGTTCCATAAATAAATTGCCAATGATCTCCAATAGTCTGTATAAGAAATTGTTATCTTTAAAAAATGATTCATTACAAACCAACTTTGTGCACTTAACATTATTTGATCTCCCCGCAACTGCGACACATGTTTGTCCAGAAATATGGAAAGGAGCTCTCCTGAACATGAAGAACTGCAGGTCAAATTTATGACTTGATTAAACTGTTGTTTCAGAAAATTTGATTTAAATTATGCCGGGCAAACACTTGCTGTCCAACTCGCTATCGCTCGTCGGACCTAACTACAAAAAAACATCCTCCGTTTGCCTTATACCGAGCAAATGCTTGAATCAGTCGTTTGCCTGGAATCTAATCTACGCTATGTTAACACTTCGGATTCGGAAACATCGATCGCTTTCTGTCGCCTTAGTTCTTCAATCCTCAATACGGCTACGCAAAAACCCCGCAATCCTTCTTTAGCAGCAATATGTTATCCGGGTAAAGAACGGACATGTGTGTGTGTGTGTGTGTGTGTGTGTGTGTGTGTGTGTGTGTGTGTGTGTGTGTGTGTGTGTGTGTGTGTGTGTGTGTGTGTGTCCAATCTAACACCCATCGGCCGGCAATGGCATTATGGAAGAAATCTGTTTACAACAATCATTCAAGTGACCATTGGAAGCAGCTTTAATCCGGGAGCTAGAAAGTGATAGCTCTACTGCAGATCCAGCAACCCATTTCAGAATGTCTGGAGAGTCACGCCCATTCCGAGGTTACTTTCACATACAATAAGCCCCGCATGTAAACATTACCGATATCCTTTGGATAAGGGCACTGCAACACACTTCCAGATTTGGAAATTTTAAATTTCCAAACCAGGCACGTATTTAGTATTATTTGAAAATAAGATTATTGTTATATAGTTATAATCAGATAGATCTCACCCATGTCCACCTCCTCAATCACACTATCTTGTTCATTCGTAAAAATAAAAATTTTCGACGTTGATTCGTAATTAATTTCATGCACTCGCGATTAAATATGCGCAAAAATTAACGTTGCTAAGCCGCCCGCTAGATATGCAACCTGCATAACAAAACTCTGTACACCCCGTGGTGAATGCACCTAAAATTATGTGCAAGCTTTTCACCCGCCCATGCGCGTTGTTTTCGTTTGCTGCAAATGGCCGTTCTCTACATTGCACTAGTCTTCTTTTTTTTCCCCCCACACTCTGCCAAAAATGCAAACCCCCGGTTAGGGGCGACTCTATAGCGAGTTTCAAAACTGCTAATATATCTCTTCACACTCACAAAACAGAAAACAAAAACACTTTATATTTTTTTATAGGTGTCGCCATTACTTTAACACCAAATAACAAAAAGTGAATTTTTCTCTCCTTTTCAAGCCAGCGGCCAAACAAACGAAACAAAAAGGGCAGCACTCTACCGACACACGCGGGTTTTGATGGGGGGGGTACGTGAAAGAAAGGACATGTCACAAGAGGTTGAAACAGAAAAAATGGACACAGCTAAACCTTTGTAACCTTTGAATTGTGAATCTGCGTTGTAACGCACTGAGGGATCCAATTTTAAATTCATAATTTATGGAACAAAATTAACAAAAAATAGTGCCCCAACCTGCAAAATGCAGGCATAATTTTTAGACCATATAGTTTAGAGAACAAAACTGATTTACTATGTATCATTTTCATAAGCGTATGGTTCATTATTCATCAATTTATGGATCGTTGGCAATTTATTTATGGAAAATATCAAATAATTTATGGGACATGCGAATATATTTTATTGCACAAAGGTTACATTATATGGATCAATTTTACAAGTTTAAGGACAGTTATTGAACCTTTTATGGATCATTTGCAATATGTTTATGGGTAATCTGTACAATTTTATCGATCATACCCTAGATATATAACGGTGCATTTTCGACATTTTGTTGCTAAATTTTATATAAAGTATCGATCAGAGTGATGAATTTTATGGATCATTTCAATTTTTTTATGGATATTCAGCAGAGTCTTATGGGTCTAGAATGCGTTTTTCTTGACGCTATTTTCAATTTTTTTATGGATTGTTTGTTACTTATTATATGCAAAAGTACGTTTGCTTCCAAAGTTCACCAACTAGCCCCGGTTCAAAGAAAGTAAAACAGTTACTATCTAATGAAAGCAGGAGCTGGCAATTGAATTCATTCATATGTATTACAACGCACGTATCTCGTGACAGGATCTCGTACAACTGCTCGAGAAACAATAACTACAATGCCCCATAGCAGTAAAGAGCACGAGCTTCGAGTTGGAAGCTTCTTTATTCGTTTACATTTGCTCCTAAAACATTATTGCTTTTCCTGACAACGGAATCAAATGTAACATATCGTCCATGGGTGGTTCATGGGTGCGCCGGGTGGTAAAGAGATTGAATGCATGTAGCTGGAATCTCTCCACTGGAAGCTGCAGGTACCTTCATGTGGGCCCCATGAAAGCCGAGTGAGATTGCTTCATTTCATTTCGTGTTTGCCAGGCTACGGTTGAATTCATTTTATTTGTTTCTTCTACTCTGATTTCAATTTGATTGAATGTTTAACTTTGAATGAAAAACTTCGTTTGTTGGTTTCCTTTTTTTCCAGATGGACGCTACCAATCTCCAAAGTTTAATTAATTACCTACTCAAAAGAGACTATGAATTTTAATTGAGCACGGCTTAATGAGTGATAAATGGTTGCCAGCCGATGAAATTTGCATCAATCACTGCCAAAAGGGAATCAATCAAGCGTGAATTAAATTAATTCAATTTCGTCCTTCCTTGCAGATACAAGTTTGTGAGGGTGGTCGTATGCATTTATCAGCCCATTTACATTCGTTAATGGAAAGTACCTCTAGGCGAAAATCATGCAGATGGAGGATAAAAAGAAAGTACGCAGCCAAAATGATAATTCGAGTAAGTGCCATTACGTAAAAGTAAAAATCAATTTAGTTGACAATATTCCTCATGTGCCTTCTATTCTTGCATTGAATATCTGCAAAACTTTTCATCGGAATAGACCACGCTGTATAAATCAGCATTCTAGAGCCGAACTTCAAATTGTATCCAACTTCAGCAACTCGGGAGAAAACTATAATCAATTTATCAAACACAAACAATAAACTTTACATCATCCACTGGCTCCTTTCCCACTCCCCCGACCAGACAGTAGAACGCTTGTGAACTCTCCCGTCCCATATGAAAAGTTTCCGTGTTCAGCGTTTTAAACTTTCCCACATTCCGCAGCAAAAGCAGCAACCTTCCGCCCACAACTTTTCCTTTCTCAGCTGTATTTTGCTCCCACACGACGGCGACTTTGGCCTGCACAAATCAGAAATATGCAAATACAAGTTGCCCGGAAACATCCACCAAATTTGACCTCTTCCCCGATCCGGTCTGTTGATTTCATGCAAATGCCTAGGACTTCATCGGTTGTTGTTGTTGTTGTTGTGTTAGGAAACTTCCTTGAACGTGTGGTTTGGGAGAGTTTCTTCTCTTGTTGTTAGAAGAATTTGATGAGCGGTTGAGATTTCAGCGAACAAGATCCAACAAGAAAAAAACATCGTTTCATCACTGCTTTGTATATAACTGAAAGGAATAAAAAATATTGATAATGGATCTGCACAGAAGCTTTCTCAGGGATTTTGTAAATTTATAGAGTATCCTGAGCATCACAGAGTCACTCATTTTTCATGTCACTTGGTCCAAATTTGAGCCAAATCGGTCGACATGAAACCCGTTTCCAAAGCGTCTTTAAGATTATATGGGAAAATTGATCGAAAAAAGAAAGACCACGGTTTCAGCTAGTAGCCCAAAGTAGGATTGTAAGAGTCCAAGTACAAAAAAGTCCGAGAATCCTATAGGTTATTATATGCCTGATAACTTTGCATAATTTATTTTAGAAACACTTTTGCGAGCGTACAAGAAAAATATAATTGAACAAGTAGGAAAAATTTAATCCGTTGCTCCCTCGTTCCTTCCGGCATCTCATCCTCTTTTTTTTCATTTCTGAGACAAAAAAGCCCTTTCTGTTTAGAAATACTTTTTTTGGTGGGGGATTAAAACAATCTTTTTTCTTTTGGTTTTTTTTTTTCTTTATTTTTTTTTTTTTTTTTTTTTTTTTTTTTTTTTTTTTTTTTTTTTTTTTTTTTTTTTTTTTTTTTTTTTTTTTTTTTTTTTTTTTTTTTTTTTTTTTTTTTTTTTTTTTTTTTTTTTTTTTTTTTTTTTTTTTTTTTTTTTTTTTTTTTTTTTTTTTTTTTTTTTTTTTTTTTTTTTTTTTTTTTTTTTTTTTTTTTTTTTTTTTTTTTTTTTTTTTTTTTTTTGTTTTGGTTTTTCCCAATTTTTTTTTTTATTGGTGACGGAGAGGGAAAATGGCGCGTGTTTGCGGACAGTCGGATTAATCGCGGAAATAACGTATCAACCGGGACTGAACCATTGCGGCAGCGGCGGTAAAGTGAAGTGCTATAACCGGTGCAGTGGAGAGTGTTGAAATTGTCGTGAAAAGTGCCCGATCCGGGACGAAAATGATGATTGAATCATTTCGGGGAGCTCACTTCTCTAGGAAGGCTTCTTTGCTTTCGTTTTCCTGTTGATGTTGCCTTTTTTGCGCGACCAACGATTAGCGGCTAGTCGGCACCAATACTATTGCCGTTGGGTCGATTTGTGATGGCACCAACACACTGGCCGGGTGTTTTGTTGTGAAAACGGATGACCTCTCCCACATTGATAAACAGTTTCTTTCAGGTGTTTTGTAAACATGTTATTAGGGGGAAAAAAGTGCAGAGGTCTTATCGCTAAGTTTGTGTGTTTTTTTTTTCGATCGTATGAAGTGAAAAGTAAAAGGACAGTGTGGTGACGTCTCGAGCTGGATTCAGAAATCGAGTGGTTCGATCAAACTGCTGCTGTGGGGAAGTTTTTCCCTTCGAATTTTTGACAACAGCAGTGTGCCGGGGAAAACCGCGTCGCCGGCGTCCCGCCGTAGTTTTCGCGTGCGTCGTGTCGTGAAGGTGCGTTCGGGCGAGAAACCGAATTTCAGTGTGTGTGTGTGTGTGTGTGTGTGTGTGTGTGTGTGTGTGTGTGTGTGTGTGTGTGTGTGTGTGTGTGTGTGTGTGTGTGTGTGTGTGTGTGTGTGTGTGTGTGTGTGTAAGTGCGACGACGGCGGTTGGAAAATTGTTTTCCTGTTTCGGATTGTCACTTTAGCCCGACTAAAAAGTGCTGACAGTTGTATAGTGTCTGGATGATCCCGAGAAGAAATAAGTGAAATAGATTGTTTGGCGATAATTATTAGGTGTTGACGAAAATGTGATCGTTGATAGTGAGAGAAATAAGTTGAAACTCCGTCGGAGAAAAATGAAGGAAAAATGTTGCAACAAATAATTTATTTCTACCAAATTTTGAAGACAATATCTAATACTCGGTAGTGAGGTAGTAAGTGCTCTCAAGGACTAGGAGCAGGACAGGTAATTGTTACCCATTATGTATCTATATTATTAAAATTTACTTTTAATAGGTTTGCGTCGACCATCGGTTGAGTCGGTTGTGTCGATACTTTGTTCCGCAATATTTTGTTATCGGGCGTAGCGTTTTGCCTATTGTTTCGGTTGCCTATTGTTCGTTGCGCGAGTGATCGAGTGAGCATCGGAAGTCGTGGTTCGCCGGGTAAGATCGGTCGGTGGTGAGGAACATTATTGATTGTGATCCAAATTTTTCGTTCGTCATGCTCGTCGGGCCACCCTATCATGGAGCAAATAAATCACTGTCCCATTTTGTAAGAGACTCCAGCGGCATCCGTACTGTTGGTGTAGATCGGTCCAAGTTGGCTCTCCAGCGTTGAGATGAAATCCGAATGAAATACCACTATCACACTCTGTGAGTGGCCTCAATAGCATCAATAAAGAATAAAGAATAAAGAATAAAGAATAAAGAATAAAGAATAAAGAATAAAGAATAAAGAATAAAGAATAAAGAATAAAGAATAAAGAATAAAGAATAAAGAATAAAGAATAAAGAATAAAGAATAAAGAATAAAGAATAAAGAATAAAGAATAAAGAATAAAGAATAAAGAATAAAGAATAAAGAATAAAGAATAAAGAATAAAGAATAAAGAATAAAGAATAAAGAATAAAGAATAAAGAATAAAGAATAAAGAATAAAGAATAAAGAATAAAGAATAAAGAATAAAGAATAAAGAATAAAGAATAAAGAATAAAGAATAAAGAATAAAGAATAAAGAATAAAGAATAAAGAATAAAGAATAAAGAATAAAGAATAAAGAATAAAGAATAAAGAATAAAGAATAAAGAATAAAGAATAAAGAATAAAGAATAAAGAATAAAGAATAAAGAATAAAGAATAAAGAATAAAGAATAAAGAATAAAGAATAAAGAATAAAGAATAAAGAATAAAGAATAAAGAATAAAGAATAAAGAATAAAGAATAAAGAATAAAGAATAAAGAATAAAGAATAAAGAATAAAGAATAAAGAATAAAGAATAAAGAATAAAGAATAAAGAATAAAGAATAAAGAATAAAGAATAAAGAATAAAGAATAAAGAATAAAGAATAAAGAATAAAGAATAAAGAATAAAGAATAAAGAATAAAGAATAAAGAATAAAGAATAAAGAATAAAGAATAAAGAATAAAGAATAAAGAATAAAGAATAAAGAATAAAGAATAAAGAATAAAGAATAAAGAATAAAGAATAAAGAATAAAGAATAAAGAATAAAGAATAAAGAATAAAGAATAAAGAATAAAGAATAAA
>JAHHFK020004866.1:142500-144196 GCA_024533555.2 Aedes koreicus
TGTCCTATAGTTTGAATTATTTATGACAAGGGTTCTGATGCATGGTCAGTATCGGAGTCATAGTTTGTTTTCTTTGCAATGAATCTGATTTTGACGGATAAAGTGGCGCGCCTTTGAAGGGTACTCTAACTCTTCAAAGGGTCTAAATAGCGGAAACTTTCAATAAAAATCGATTCATTGCCAACAAAACAAACAATGACAACTGTAAGAACACGGAGTACTGCATCATTTCTCAATAGTGATGAAGTAACTCGACATGCACTAAACAAAAGATACGAGATATACTACAATAGATCAAATTACTGGTCACTGTGGTTTATGTACCGAAAAGTGGAAAAAAACAATTAAGGAAGAACAGAAAAAAAGCGAATGAAGAAAAGAGAATACGAATAATATAGAGAGAACTGAAAGTAAACAATTAATTATAAGATAATGTTAAATAATGGATAATGTTTATTACAAGATATTGACAGAAATAAAATAAGAGTAACGAATAAAACTGAATTAAGAATAGAGAAAAAAATCAGACATAATGGATGAAGAAAAATAAGAAAACAGATAATTTAAAAAGGAGTTAAATAAATAAAGAAAAAAAATAAAGAAAGTATTAAGCAGATATGATTAGGATGGGGCGACCCCGGCGTAGTGGTTAACATCCAACAAGTTACGAAAATACCCAAAAAGAGAATTTGAGTAACTACGACGGGAGATGAGCCAGCCCAAGGCTGAAAATCTCGATAATCAAGATAAAAAAAAAAATGATTAGGATTTAAGAAGGAGAGAGGCAAAAATAAAAAAAAAACTAAGATTAAATAAAATATGCAAAAGGAATACAGAATTGAGAAAAAAAAATTGAGCAACGAAGAATTTTAAATACAGAATGAAGAATATTATATACATAGTGTAAACTATATCTTGGTTAAAGAAAACACAATAAAGAATTTAAAATTTATTGAATTAAAGATAGAGAAAGGTGATTAAGATTAAAGAAAATAAGAACGAATCAGGAGAAATAAAGATGTTATAAATAAAGAAAAAAATTGTAATAGCAAAGTATGTTTTCTAAAGCACTAATATTAGACAAAAAATGATGGAATTAAAAAGAAACAAAAATTTAATTAGGAATAATACAAAAGAAATAAAGACAAGAGTGTCATGAACAGAAATTTAACAGCAAATGATAAATAATCACGAATATTTTTGTAACCGATAGGTAAAAGAGAATAAAAATAAGCAAATAAATAATTAAGCATAACCAATACAGAATAAAAACCAACTTAGAGTAATGAATGAAAACTATGGTTAAAAAAATAGAGAATAAAGAATAAAGATTAAAGAATAAAGAATATAAGAAAATTAAAAATTTGAGTTTGAAGAATAGGAAAAATTGTATAAATATAGTGGGCAGATTAGGGACCTTTTTTAACTCAGTTGGCAAAGATGTGCTACAAAACAACACCATGCTGGAGGTGGCTGGGTTCGATTCCCGGACTGGTCTAGGAATTTTTCGTTAAGGAAAATTTCTCGAATCCCTGGGCAAAGGGAGTGATTGTACTATCCACACAACCATATAAATGCAAAATTGATAACTGACATCAAAATCTCTCAATTAATAACTGTGAAAGTGCATTATGAACACTAAGTTGATAGTCAGCAAGAAGTTAATGGTTTAAGCAATAAGCTTGAAACGCTGTGA
>JAHHFK020004867.1:0-80479 GCA_024533555.2 Aedes koreicus
AAAAACTATAAGGGACAGCCCAATGGGGTTGTACGCAAAGTTGACGTAGGACTACGCAGCAATCGAATTTCCATACACGTCAGGGCCATCCGCTAATTGATTTAAGTCAGTCCTGAAAAGGGCCAAGTCAATTCTATTGTACACTCTCTAGAAAGCATTTGGTGGCTCTTAATTATGATACGGCCCCGGTTGTATTTTCTACGATGGTTGAGAGGGCCACTATCTCTAACGCGTAGAAGATAGTTATGGATCTGTTGGTTCATTGGTTGTTCAACACGCTTTGCTATTTACTCCGGGACGCGGCGTTTAAAGCAATGCCATGTTCAGCCGGGGCGCGTTAATGGAAATTTCAAACAGCACAAGAGAAAAATTCATCCAAACGAACTCTCCAGTTGGCAAACTAATTTGGTCGTCCTGAAAAGGACGGATTTAGTTGACGGGGGAGAAACAGTTCGCGATTGAACTTGGGCTTTCTCTCTTGGTTCATCTCACGGGATGATTGATTCTTGACTCGTTGTCACGGGCGGCTTTTTCCCGCCAACTCGTAGGCTTCAGCAGCCATGTTTCTCGCAGCAAGGTTGACGGGAGCATCGGCAACAACAGCCAATCGCACCAACGTCTCTCTGGGCAACGACTGCTCGCCGCCGCCTACTGCGATCCAACAGCCACTGCACAGCTTAACGACTGTCGTAAGACTGAATCAAAATGTTCTGCTAAAAGCTGTTAGGTAAAAGTATCGGATGCTAGTGCACAAAAGAAGGCGGTACCAACGAAGGCAATGTGTTACAAATAGCATCAAAGGGGACGAACTTCAATTATTGCGCCACAATAATTAGTTTTAATTATTACACGCAAGACGGATGATTTTCTTAACCGAACCTTTCCTAATTTGCTTGGCACCGCCAGCAACTAATCCGCTATGCATAGCTAGGAACTACAACGAACTCAACCACATGGTCGGTCTGAAGTGACGCAGTTCGGCTCGAATTCCGTTCGTTGGTTGTTCAACCTTCTTTGTCATTTACTACGGGACCCGACGTTTAATGAATGCTATGTTCAGCCGGGGCGCGGTAATTGAAATTAATTTCAAACATCACAAGAGAAAATTTCAACCAAATAAACTCTTTAGTTGGCAAACTAATTTGGTCGTCCTGAAAAGGACGGATTTAGTTGACGGGGGAGAAACAGTTCGCGATTGAACTTGGACTTTCTTTCTTGGTTCATCTCATCTTCATTGCGGGTGGCCATCTGCAGGTGACGTGGGATGATTGATTCTTGTCTCGTTGTCGCGGGCGGCTTTTTCCCGCCAACTCGTAGGCTTCAGCAGCCATGTTTCTCGCAGCAAGGTTGACGGGAGCATCGGCAACAACAGCCAATCGCACCATCATCTCTCTGGGCAACGACTGCTCGCCGCCGCCTACTGCGATCCAACAGCCACTGCACAGCTTAACGACTGTCGTAAGACTGAATCAAAATGTTCTGCTAAAAGCTGTTAGGTAAAAGTATCGGATGCTAGTGCACAAAAGAAGGCGGTACCAACGAAGGCAATGTGTTACAAATAGCATCAAAGGGGACGAACTTCAATTATTGCGCCACAATAATTAGTTTTAATTATTACACGCAAGACGGATGATTTTCTTAACCGAACCTTTCCTAATTTGCTTGCCACCGCCAGCAACTAATCCGCTATGCATAGCTAGGAACTACAACGAACTCAACCACATGGTCGGTCTGAAGTGACGCAGTTCGGCTCGAATTCCGTTCATTGGTTGTTCAACCTTCTTTGTCATTTACTACGCGACCCGACGTTTAATGAATGCTATGTTCAGCCGGGGCGCGGTAATTGAAATTAATTTCAAACATCACAAGAGAAAATTTCAACCAAATAAACTCATTAGTTGGCAAACTAATTTCAACCTTTTCAGGGACAAAACCCCCAACCAAAGAGAGTCGAGATATGGACATATATTTCGTTTGTTGGTTATTAAACATGTTTAGCCATTTACTCCGAGACGCGACCTTTAAAGCTATGCCATGTTGAGCCAGTGCGTGGGAATGTAAATGTTGATGAACGCAAGAGAAACTTCAAATTAACAAACTCTTTATATAGGCAAATTATGTTGTTCGTCCTGAAAAGGACGGATTTTAGTTGACGGGGAGAACATGGTTCCAATTGAACTTGGGCTTTTCACTCGGTCTTCTTGTACAGCAGGACAGCCTGAAAAATACATCACTCTGTGAAATGTTCACACCGGAAAAGTCTCATCAGCTCTGCGTCGTTGCGGATGGCCAGCTACATGTGACGTGGTATGATTTTGGTCGACGCGTTGTCACGGGATGGTATTTCCTGCCATCTCGAGCACTTAATCGGCCAGGTATTTCACCACCGCAGCGAAATAGACGGGGGCTCCAGCAGCAACGCACTCGGTGTGGCGCAGTTACCGTTCCCGAGCAGACGGTGAATGCGACTGGTAACAGCAAACCGGTGCGATTCGTGCGGGACTTTGGCTTGCTCTTGAAGTTTCCTCGAGCTGCTACGTATCACAAATGACTGCTAGCCATGCAAGGGCCTTTTTTATATAATGGCATCGGGTACCATTGAATGGAAGGAAGGTGGTAACACAAAGGCAATGCGAAACAAATTTTACAAAAGGGGACGGGCCTCACTAGTTGCGGCAGACAACAGCGAGGAAATGAAATCATCACGCTGTATGGTTTCGGATGTTAAATTCACATCACCTTATGTAAAAGAAAAATGCCCTTTTCAGGGACAAAACCCCCAACCAAAGAGAGTCGAGATATGGACATATATTTCGTTTGTTGGTTATTAAACATGTTTAGCCATTTACTCCGAGACGCGACTTTTAAAGCTATGCCATGTTGAGCCAGTGCGTGGGAATGTAAATGTTGATGAACGCAAGAGAAACTTCAAATTAACAAACTCTTTAGATAAGCAAATTATGTTGTTCGTCCTGAAAAGGACGGATTTTAGTTGACGGGGAGAACATGGTTCCAATTGAACTTGGGCTTTTCACTCGGTCTTGTACAGCAGGACAGCCTGAAAAATACATCACTCTGTGAAATGTTCACACCGGAAAAGTTTCATCAGCTCTGCGTCGTTGCGGATGGCCAGCTGCATGTGACGTGGTATGATTTTGGTCGACGCGTTGTCACGGGTTGGTATTTCCTGCCATCTCGAGCACTTCATCGGCCAGGTATTTCACCACCGCAGCGAAATAGACGGGGGCTCCAGCACCAACGCACTCGGTGTAGAGCCCTTCCATAGCAGACAGTGAATGCGAACGAGTGGGAGCTGCAATCCGGTGACGGTTCGTAGCCGAGCACCTACTCAACATCTTTGAGATCGCTGAAAGACTGAAGGAAAATTTCAACGTGTCCCCCTTAAATATCTTTTCCTGATGCATAGGAGACGTTCGTTACTTAAATATGAAGTCTGTGCTAGCAAAGTACTGTGTATTTGGTAAATTTACTCTGAAAAATCGGCATTATAAGACATCACCTCATATTTGCGTTAATTTCAATAGTTGAATGTTAAAAATCAATAGTTTTTAATATTTAAATCGAAGCGTAGAAAATGTTCCGATCGATTGGTGCAAACATTTTGAAAATCAATCGTGGAATGACTTAGTTATTAACGTTCAAAACCTATATATTTTTCGTGACGCTCCAAATTTTCGCAATTCGAACGTGTACCCCAGTATTGAAAACACAGACGTAGTCCTACGTCAAAAAAAATCCAAAATTATCGGGACTTATTTTTTATAAGGGGGTATTTAAAAAGTGTGATTTTTTTTTTTTATTTTTTTTTACAACATCTTATCTTTTTGTTTTTTTTTGAAAAAAAAAAAAGTGTGGGGGTGTTCTTCAAAAAAAAAAAAAAATACACTGAAACTAAAAAAATCGTAAATTCATGCTTAAAAAACATAAAACATTGGTTTTCTCAAAGGACCCCACCTTGGATCCTCCCTAACGGATGGGATGGTATTGACTATGGATTCACTTTCCATATCTACAGGTCTCGTTGATTGCACACCACTGATAGAAGGCACTTCCTCATCCATTTCCATTTCCGAAACCTTCCATTCCATTCGAAGGTGGTGGTTTTTGTTGGGGACGATACACTAGGGGACGACACTTATTGCAGATTCGCATCGAATTATCCAATGGTATCTTACCACCTAAAGATCTTAATTTTTCAATAACAGCACCTGTCGAGTGTCTAGTCTCTAAACCACACTTCTTCGATTTGGGTAGAGGTTTACAACACTTTCAACCCATGTTTGAAAATAAACTTGCTTGTTTAACTTGAAAAGCTATGAAAGATAAACTAAATTGATGAGGCGCAGAACTTCCCAATATATAGCACTTTGTTGACTTTGTACCTATGTTCATTTCAAATGTATGGCAGACTTTATTGTATTGAAATGTACCTATAAGATTTTGTTTCAAGACACGGGTATAAATAAAAGTTTACCTGACTGCTGTCTTCTCAACGAGAGGCTTAAAAATCCCGATACATTAACCTTTTTTGCAAAAGTTTTGAGTTTGATCAGTTATTTCACATAGCATCAGTTTGTATCGCTTCCGTTGCGTCTAAACAAAAACGAGTAAGGCTGACAGCCTCTCTCTGAGAAAGATTTGTTTCTTATTCAATAATCTATTATGTAACATACATTTTTTGAGGACATCGCGACTGACATTTGAAAATGGCTGTAAATATTGTTACAACCAAATTTCCTTTTAATAAAATTCGCAATAACTTCAGAACAGCTGGGTTTACGAAAAAAAATATGTGCCTTTAATAACAAATGAATACATAGAGTCTATTTTTGGTAAAGTATTATTTGAAAATACGCGATTTAACTAAATTCAAAAAATCCATAACAATTTTAAAACAAAAATTTAAAAAATTTAAAAAGTGACCGTTTTAAACTCTTTACCAGATTTTAAGAAATAATTTCAAGTTTTGTAAGGAAAAAATTTAAAATTCGGAGGGGGAAGTCCTCCAAAAGATTAATGTTTTACGTGTTTTAGCATGAATTTACATTTTTTTAGTTTCAGTGTATTTTTTTCTTGAAGAACACTTGATGACCTACAACTTCTATTCAGACGACATTTTAATTAGAATAATCGTTTACATGTTATGGTTTTTTGAAAAATATAAAATTCATATTTTACATAAGCCCTTATAGAAAATTAGTCCAGGAAGTTTTAAGATTTTTTTATTAAAAATGTTATCTTGGGTTGAAACATACACATAGAAAAAAAGTCATTAAAACCGGAAACTGTCGAGACAAAATCAATATTTTTTTAACGTTTCGGGCTGGAAATGCTCTATAGCAAAGCAATCAACATCAGTGGTAAGCTTAAAGCTAAAACAAAGATTTAGTAGTCTGATATGAAGCATAACTTTGCAGAAACTTACATATTTTGGTGAACCTTCGAATACGAGGGTATCCTATCTTGACTTTACGGGACAAATCTTTGCACTTTCCGAACTGTAGTTATAAAATGTATCAATTCGCATGCCTTTAGGAGTAGTTATGATAACGTACTCTTAAGTTTGCGATCTGGAGCTCATGCGTGCTTTCTCATCCAACACAGATCAGAATATATTTATCTAGATTCAAGAAATATTTCATTTTGGGGGCGACCCCGGAGTAGTGGTTAACATCCATACCTCTCACGCCAAAGTCACGAGTTCGAATCTCACCTCCGAACAAGTTACGAAAATACCCAAAAAGGGAATTTGAGTAACTACGACGGGAGATGAACCAGCCCAAGGCTGAAAATCTCGATAATCAAGACAAAAAAAAAAAAATATTTCATTTTGGTTATGAATTCATTGAATTGTTGGTAACATTATCATACTTTTGCACTACTGATTGTAAATAATATTTAAATTTACACTTCCAAGAGCTAGTTTTATCACTTTCGTTTAACATTATGTAATTTTAAGCCTTACTTAATGAATCCTCTTATTGAATAATCTAGGGAAACTGCCCCCATATTAATCTCATTGTTCCTATATTCATCCTACGATGAATCAAACAATTGGGCAGTTGAAGGATCGGTTTCGTTATCTAATAATGTTTGCTTACGTTAAATAACTACAACAAAAATTACTAACTAATCCTGTCACGTGTATATCGTTTTATTTCAAGTAGGATGAATTACAAAGTGATGAGATTAATATAGGTACATCTTCCCTATTTCACTTATAAAATAACATCAATTATAATTTAGAATAAGAATTGCATGCTAACTAGCTACTGCACTTCAATACGCTTAGTCATTGTTGCGTTCAATTCGTTTGACGTCCATACATTATCTTTCTCCTTTTCAGTTATTTACAACAATCACCAGTTGATCGGTCATTGTATTGGTTGAACGTCGACTGATCACCATGATGACAACAGGCTTTTTTGGCCACAGCTGAGCTGTGGCAGGGGAGTGTCGTGACACTGAGAAAACAATCAGCTAAATTTTTCATAATTTTTATTTAATTTCGTCTCTAAAAAAATTCGAATGATAACATAACAAACAATGAGTGGCTAGATAGAGCAGCTTGAAATAAAAAAGTTTAGGATGACACATTTACTTGAAATTTGACATTTTGTACCAATAGGGGCATTTAAGAAAAATAATATGATTTTTTTTTCAAATATTTTCAATTAAAATGTTTAAGGACAGCAACTTTTTTAGCACAGCCACTTTCGATAAAAAATTTAAAACAGAGTTGGTAGGGTTGTTCACATTTTTTAAATGATACATTTTGATAAGTCTGTCTTCATTCTTCATCATGAATGAAATGTTTTAGCATAATCAGTATTAAATTTTCAAACAATGTTTATTATGATTTTTAACAATAGGCTGAAGTTCTTAAGCAATTGGCTGAAATATACACGGAGAAATAAAAAACATATAAATGTTTCATTGTTAGAAAATTGAACTAATTTTCTGAATTGAATTAAATCACCTGCCACGTGAATACTATTTGAGTGCTACAAGCTGAACTGTGGGATATTTTATGTTAATTTTGGGAAACTTATCGTAGCAGATAGAAAATTAAGACCTGAGTCATGCTAATTTTTAGCATTTTGGTTGAAATTATTTGAAATATTACAGTTTATTACTAAAATGTGTTTTTTGATAATAAAATATAACATTTTTTTAAATCCCTATGAAGTTTTTTATTCAACAACAAGAAGCTAATAACTTTAAACAATCAACTCAGGTCCATTCAGTCGGGTGATCTGGAATTTTTTCACATCCCCCAGAATTGAAATGTAAGAAATGTTATGATTATACATGTAAAATAAATTGAAAATCGTCCGACTATCTGGCTTCACCGATGACGTTCATATCATAACATGCAACTTTAAGACGATGCTTACATGATTGGACCCATCATTAATGCATCGAAAATAAAATACATGAAAAGAAGAGGTTCAGATCGATGGTGATGAAATCGAGGCGGTAGACGAAATCGTATCTGAGCTCATTGGTGACCGCCGATAACGACACCAGCAGAGCAATACAATTACACATTATGGCTGGAAACCACTTCTTTTTTAACTCCGAAGGCTGCTATGACCAAACAGAGTTCCCCGCACTACAAAATTGATCATCTATAAAACGTTGATTCGAGCGGTAGTCCTCTAAGACAAGTGGAGTGCAGATTCAATTTGAAACCTAGAGCAGGTGGAATGAACCACGAATTGCATGAGTTACTGGGAGAATCTCCTATCACCCACACCGCAAAAACCGGTCGTTGTCGGCTTTTGAACTTTGGGCATGTTGTAAGGCTTTCGGACGACATCCCGAGGGAGAATAGTTTCGAGAATGAACCGATTGGTACAAAAAGTAGAGGCACGCGACGAGAAAGGTGGATCTATCAACTGCCGACTCTTCACAGACTGCGAGATTATAATCATATTTGCCTTATCCCATTAGTTACCTACCACCTGATTTAATAAGTAATAATATAGCTAATGCTATCCGTTTTCCTATATTATAATATTCCAAGCCACAAAAATAAAAAAATTCAAACCATTTTGCTAGTTCCGTAAGCAAAAATGTGCCAATAACTGTCCAAGCTAGCAACTTTCGGTTTCACTTTTTCGAATAGCGACCATTAACCAACGTTTTCATTTCCTGTCATTTAAATTACACCCGAAGCTCTTGGCAAATTACTTCAACCCCCATACGATGTAATAACTCCAAATTCTTGGCACCTTACTTCATGAAATAAACCTCCCCCTTCCACTGAGGAAGAAAAGCGAATGACCAATTAATCAGCACCTGAATTCCAATTGGTCTACGCGCATCGCGACATTGTTGTCCAAAATTTCTGAAAGCAAATTGAGCTCACTATCATCGGCACTTTCCACGACTGAGATCCGATGCGAAAGCATCGTTGCACGTCGTAACGCCGTCGCGACGTTGGAAACGAACAACGATGATGATCATGTTGGGCGGAAAGAGTCAACCCAAACCCGCCAAAACAAAGCATTAATAAAACAACAACGAATTATTGTCGGATAGAATGCGTAACCGGGTGCTTGGGAAATGTTCGGATTTACAGGTTGGTTTGGATCGTAGAAACCCTGTCTATAGCTAGGTAGGTAGAAGTCGTTTCTCGTGAGTATGGCACGCGACTACTGCCCTCCTTTCTTGTGGGTGTGGGAGGGCTCAGCTCAGATTGAAAAGTTTCCGATTCATATGGGTGCATCGATTATTGATCAAAATTTTGGTTATGTGCTCTGCATACTTTAGGCAAGCTTTCTCAAATAATTTAGGAAACATTTTTTCTTTGTTTATAACACAATATTTGTCTTCGTGTTCAATCCACGCAAATAGGGTAGTTGAGATAATTTATGGTCTCTTTTAAAACGAATGTCAACCCAAAAGTGAGTCTAGTTGATACAGATAACTATTTACCGTACATTAAGTATAATTAAAACGTCACTATTGCGGAGATTTTGTAAAAAGTTCACCATCTATCTAAAACCTTCACACTTAGAAATTATGAATTTTACACGAGACGTAATTCATGTTTGTAAAAGTCGGGGAACGTAAAGAAAGATTCCGTGTAAAATAATGTCCCCTGAAACTGACACATATGCAATTCGACGAAAGATGTGTTTCATTGAATTTATTTTCTCATCTCTTCCAATTCATTCTTGTGTACTAAGGGACGCTTGCATGTGTCGGTCTCTGGGGACAGAAATTTACATGACATTTGGGGACAGAACTTTACATATGTTGGCTAAAAATACGAAGAAATGCATACGTAGGCCCATTAATGGAACGAAACAATTAGTGGTGGGATATATCAGGGATATAACCGCAAGGTTCACGTAGGACCGCATTGGTGTATAATAATAACGGTATCATCTAACTTAAACATATTATAACACATGAGTAATTCTCGCTGGAACCAGGCCGCCATTGGCACATATCTTTTGATTTCAAATTTTTCATCGCTATTAGTTAGAATATATTGAAACAAGATAAAAAACGCTTTGGTTGAGCCAAATTGATGGACCCCTCGTTTTCTAAGGGACTAAACATGTTGTAAAAATGTCGATTTTTGGATAATTTCAAGGTAAGTAAACATGTTATATCACAAAATTTTACATTGAAACATCTTCAAAACTCGTTGCTGTTGTATAGAGGATAAATAAAGCTTTCAATTGATGTTAAATAAAAATGTGGCGGCCATATTGGATTTGGCCGCCATCTTGAATTTTATCAATAATATCGATTTTTCACTATGAGCGCACCGCTCAATCCAAATTCTGAGCACACCATCTGAAAGCTGAGAATAAAATACATAAGATGCAGTCGAGAAACTAGGTGTGCATTGACATTTACCCGATAAAAAAATATTTTTTCTAAAAAGAGTTTGACGTTTTTTTGCGTGTATTGCGCAATATCAATATGTATCATATTTCTATACGCAACAAGGCATAATTTTGCAATCACTGTTTTTTTTTGTGTTCTGTAGAGTAAAGAACAATCATTTTAACAATTTAACAATTTAATTTTAACAATCAATTCGGTGCATACGTATGAAAAATGATTCTATTCATGGCTGTCAATGCGCAACAGGGAATATAGTTTCATTCACTGGCTCACCATGACAATTTGATGTTTCGAACCAAATAGAAGAAGAAGACTCGTTTACGATAGCGGAAGTTTGTTTGTTTTGTACATCCGATTAGTTCAAAGTTCTTGAAAATGGCGAAGAACCGTACTGTACGGGTACCCAAAAAGGAATTTTGTTGCAACCCGTTTGCCAAAGCTGATCATAAAAGCTGGAGAAAATCTTCGAAACTGACAAGTGTAACACAAAAAATCGTGAATTTTTTAGAATCTATTGGATCCACGACCGTTCCGGAACTTCATGAGAAAATATGTACGACATGCCGCTTGCAAGTGACCCGTCAGCAGTCAAACCGTACTTTTCAGCCGATGGAAGTTGTTGAAAACGGAGATGAGGTTTACGTTGAAGAGGTTGGAAACATTAGTGAGCATGATTTCCAAAACATGACGGAAATTCTATCCGGAATGTCAACAGAAGAGAGCTGCGACGGGAAACCTTCCGCTGCGAAATGCTCAAACAAGCCGTGATTGCAATAAAACAAATTTTGAAGGTTGATTGCGAAGTGTACTATGACGATACTAACGTGCCAGTTGTCAAAGATATGCTTGACAATTGTAAGATCGCTTCAAAACCGGTCAAATTCCAAATTTTAACATTGCTCACTCCTTCGTGGAGCAGGCAGAAAATGATGGATGAAACAGGATGCAGTAAGTATGGTAAATGTCATCAACATGCGGAAGCTAATCTTCCACAATTCTGCAGGTAAATGGTTCGTCGAAAAGGCTCAACAAGTTCGTGCTTCGAAGGGAATTCTTAAACTTCCAGATGCGGGTACATCGGTAACAGAATTGGAAAAGGTCGCTCAGGAAGAGGCAAAACAGTACTATTTGGACTGTAGTACGTTAATGCCAGGTATTCGGGATAAAATCAGTGTAAAGACACCCGCCGGTCGAGAAAGTAGGCAAAAACGTTTGCTTCTTGGGTCACTAAACGAAATTTTTGCAAACTTTAAAGAACTTTTCCCAAATTTGAAAATCGGATTTTCTACGTTCGCTAAGCTGCGACCTTCGGAATGCATACTTACCGGAAGCTCCGGTACGCATACAGCGTGCGTATGCATGAGGCATGAAAATATTGAATTGTCATTGCGTGCGGTGAAAGCCTTACCGATAATACGAGACAGCTGCTTGAGCGAGCTGATTCAGGAATATTTAGTATGTAAAAACCCTTCTCCTCAATGCTACTTTTTTGAATGCACAGAATGTCCTGACTTGAGTGATTTTAGTAGAAAATTACTGGATGAAATTGAAAAATTTCCTCTAGAAATCATCAAGTTTAAAAATTGGATTCCGATAGAAAACCACTATCAACTTGTTGATAACACGACAAGCGCACCTGAAGAGTTTGTAGATAACTTCAGCAATCTGCTCAACGGCTTCTTGCCACATTTTTTCATCACAAAGGTACACAACTGACAAAAAAATGACCCATTAATACTCATTTTATGTTTATATTCTTAGGCACAAAAAGACTATCTATTTGAGCTGAAGTCCAATCTGAAGTCAAATGAAGCTATCGTTTACGCAGACTTTTCAGAAAACTACAAAGTAACCATTCAGAACGAGATACAATCGCACCATTTCGCAAGGCAGATGATTACAATTCATCCATTCGTGATTTATTATAGAATCGAAGGAGAGATTCTTCATAAAACATTAATTATTATTTCACCTGTTCTTGAGCATAACTATGTTTTGGTTCACTGCTGTTTTGTTAAGCTGTTTGAGTTCATGAAGATCAATCTTACGCAGATAACAAAGACCCACGTGTTCACCGATGGAGCTGGGAGTCAGTACAAGAACAAATATAACTTCACCAACATCACATTTATGAAGAAAGATTTTCAAATGGATGTAGAATGGAATTTTCACGCCAGTTCTCACGGAAAATGTCCATGTGATGGAGTGGCGGGAACACTTAAACGTGCTGCGCACAAATACAGCTTAACGCCAAATAGAGACAAGCTGATAACAGATGCTTCCTCATTCTATGCATGGGCTGTAGAGCAACAAGGACAAACAATGTCTTTCAGTTACGTGGGACAGCTCGATTACGATACATCGTTGGCTAAACTGCAAATTCGAATGGAGAATGTTCAAACCATCAAAGGGACTCAAAACTACCATTATTTTTTGCCACAAAACGAGTACATATCTAAAAACTATTCGAAGAGCTCTGAGATAAAATTCCACAACCTTAGATGTAAAACATGAATATGAACTTTAGGAATCTAAAAACGATTTCATTATATTTATTTTCATTTGAAACAACTAAATTATATTGTATTTAATACTATTCTAACTCATATCGGAATTTGAAAAATAAAAAAAATAAAAAACACGCTAAACTGCTAATAATCAAAATGGCGTCTTAAACGAAGATGGCAAAATTTTTTTTACTTAAAATGATTGTTCTTTACTCTACAGAACACAAAAAAAAAACAGTGATTGCAAAATTATGCTTTGTTGCGTATAGAAATATGATACATATTGATATTACACGCAATACACGCAAAAAAACGTCAAACTCTTTTTAGAAAAAATATTTTTTTATCGGGTAAATGTCAATGCACACCTAGTTTCTCGACTGCATCTTATGTATTTTATTCTCAGCTTTCAGATGGTGTGCTCAGAATTTGGATTGAGCGGTGCGCTCATAGTGAAAAATCGATATTATTGATAAAATTCAAGATGGTGGCCAAATCCAATATGGCCGCCACATTTTTATTTAACATCAATTGAAAGCTTTATTTATCCTCTGTACAACAGCAACGAGTTTTGAAGATGTTTCAATGTAAAATTTTGTGATATAACTTGTTTACTTACCTTGAAATTATCCAAAAATCGACTTTTTTACCACATGTTTAGTCCCTTAGAAAACGAGGGGTCCATCAATTTGGCTCAACCAAAGCGTTTTTTATCTTGTTTCAATATATTCTAACTAATAGCGATGAAAAATTTGAAATCAAAAGATATGTGCCAATGGCGGCCTGGTTCCAGCGAGAATTACTCACATATGGTTGGTAGATAAAATGTTTTTATTATTTTGCTTTGACCAGACCCTTATGAAGTTTTCTACATACTGCACATTCGTTACATGGAAGCCGAAGCCGTGCCCACCACTACCATACCACTAAACAGAATATTTAAATATACTTCTACATTTCTTATAAGCACATGCCAGTCTTTTAAGACTGTATTATTTGAAGTTCAGAAGTGCAATTTTTAATAAAATGTTTTGCTGAAATGCTGAAATACAAATTGAGCCTTTGATGCCTGTCATGTTGCTCCAGGCTCTTACATGGTTTTGGAATGCAAAGATGATTCCAAAGCGTGCTGAAATTATTAATAAAATGAGAATGGAAAATATACCATATGATTTAAAGGTACACGATCTTCAGTCGCACCCCCTCACTTCGCTATTGTCAGATTGACAACATTGCCAAGCCTACGCCAACCAGCGTCTCCATGTTTCATTTGGCAGCCTTTTGTGATCATATGACTCGTGGAGGCGTGAGGTAGGAACTTGTGAGGACGAGAGGTCGGACGCACCCTCCTTCGAAGTTATCAACTCACCATTTGGGGGCGACCTCGACGTAGTGGTTAGCATCCATACCTCTCACGCCAAAGTCACGAGTTTGAATCTCACCCCCGAACAAGTTACGAAAATACCCAAAAAGGGAATTTGAGTAACTAAGAGGGGAAATAAACCAGCCCGAGGCTGAAAATCTCGATAATCAAGAAAAAAAAACTCACCATTTGAAGCCCGAGTTATAGCCATAGCCATAGCATCAAACTCGTTCCGGCCCTATACTGGAATCAGATCAGCTATTCCAGCCAGTGTATAGTGACAAAACCTCCGTTGGCCAGCCTAACTTCCAGCTTTGCTTGAGCTGCCAGTAGGCTGTACCCTCTTGTTATGGTAGATCTGTTTCCTCACTCCTTTGCCTAAGCATTGAAGTTTCCTTCGATGATGAGAAGTCTCTGAAGCAGCCTGGACATCAATATTGCTGTTAGAGAATAGATTAGTGTTCTCAACAAGGATTTAAGCTAGTACATGAGGAGGGATGGTTCAAGCAACCATTTTGTCACTATACACTGGCTGGAATAGCTGATCTGATTCCAGTATAGGGCCGGAACGAGTTTGATGCTATGGCTATGGCTCCACACTTTTCGCAGAAACGGTCTCGAATCTATTATTGACGTCACCTTCTGGAGTTCGTCGCTCGTGGGAAACTGGAGTCTGTGCGAGGGATACACCCATAGTGACCATCAGACAATTCAATACAGCACTGGCAAACGGAACCCGGGGAAACATTGAGAACGAAAAAGAGCGAGCGGAAATGGAAGACTAAAGAGTAAGGACCTTTTCATTGAGGCAATCCATGCAGATAGCACCCCCTCGAACGCGGACGAGTTGAAAGCAATGACTACATGTGACACAACCATGCCGAAAAAGTTAGATCTAAGTAATATACGGCGCCCAGTATACTGGTAGAGTGAGACACTCAGCAAGCTTCGTGCTAGCTGTCTCGAAGACAGACGACGGATCCGAAGAGCAGGAACGGAAGTGGAGTAGCATAGAGTGGTCTTCCGAGCGGCTAGGACTGTAAAAAAACATGAAATAAAGGGAAGCAAGTCGAACCGTTTCAAGGTGCTATGCTGAGATACCGTTGCCATTCCCTGAAGTAATGCTTGAAAGAGACAACACTGAAGATATGCGAGTCATCAACGAGCTAGTCGTGGCCGTGGTAAATAAAGCTGCGGGATCCAATGGAATTCCCAACGTTGCCCTGAAAGCTGAGGTGCAGGCATTTTCTGACAAGGCAACGAGTGCTACAAGCGGAAAAAATCAAAGGATTTTGGAAGATCGTGCAAGCGTAGTCGATGGCGAAGTGGCAGCAGGAGCAAAACACGATTAAGAACAGCAGGTGACACAGGCTGATACCGACTCTGTCGTGCTGGGTGAACAGAAAACATGGCGGGGACAACTTTCACTTGGCGTGGTTCTTGTCAGGTCGTGGACAGGAAGTATCTGCTCAGAATCGGCTTTCCTCTTCGGCTCAATGCGCAATGATTATCATCAGCAGAGTAGACACCATCTGGTTAATAAAAAAAACACCAGCCCAGAAAATGAGGTACATAGAATGTCGCGATGAAAAAACGTGAAACGCGATTAACGGAGGCATAATATAAATTATTCCTGCTCTGCAGCGAAAATGGCGTGAAGATCAAGCGAGCTGTTGAATGAGACCTTCCGGGAAATGTCGGGGATCGCTCGAGTCACCTGCAGCTGAAATAAAAGTGAAATGGCTCACCATGGATCGACTTCGTAAGAGCTTCGCCTGTCGGGGATTGTCGATTGTGTCGAGGGTGGAAGCAAAATGGGGCCTGCAACAAGTAATAGCTAAGAGGTTCATGAAAAAGCCGAGAACAGCAAGCCAACTGTAAGCCGGATCCGAGCTGTAGCGTAAATAGAAAGAAAACTAGCGGTCCGGTAACGCTGCTGCATAAATCAGGTGCAATAGGTTAGTACGTAATGACGGTCAACAAGTTAATATCGGTGTACGTCTTGATTGGTTCGCAAAACGGCTTGTAGCAGAAGAAGGGCGCTTGCAATTAATGCTGAGAAATGAGGAAAGAGAGAGAGAGAGAGAGAGAGAGAGAGAGAGAGAGAGAAAGTCGCTAAGGTGAGTCCCACATGGTGCCAACAATACTATGGGTCAGGCTTTTGAAGTTTGTTGAACCTTACAATAAAAAAAAATAGAAAAGTTTCACGGGTGACCGGCTTAAATGGTAACAATCAAATAAAGAGAATGTTTTCTAAGCGATCGCAATACCCTTCTTTGTAAGAAGGGTAAACCTCAGAGTTGCCAGTTTTTCCGGAATTCCAATTGAAAGACATCATCTAGTTCAAAAACTCATTACTTAAGAACGAAGCATCGATGAACAAAACATTTCTACGTGTCGATTCCAATATTGCAAACTATTGATTTTCAACATTAATCTATTGAAAATAACGCAACTATAAGGTGATGTCTTATAATTTTGTTTTACAGAGTAAATTTATTAAATGCCAAGTATTTTCCTATCACAGACTTCAAATGAAGGTAAGGGAGATCTCATATGCAGCAGTGAGCTATATAACAGGGATACATCTCCGCAAAATTCGCCTCAGGGACGAATGACCCGAAGGGTTAAGGTGTGTGTTGTGTGTGTGTGTATACAATCCAACTCCCACTGTCCGGCAGTGCTTTTATGGAAGAAAAATGTCTGCAGCTATCATGCTTTTATCCTAATCCCAAACTGTAAACATTTTTAGCCCGGGTGTTGAAAGGTGATGTATGTATTTTGTATTTGTTTATAATTGCTTAGATCTCACCAGTAATGTTTGATGTTTCCTTGCTGATCCTGCTCCTTTTGTTCCACTTTTCGTATTTTTTTCGTATCTTCCGCTGTAATGAAAATATTTGTATTCAGTTCGATCCTGCATCAACTTCTTAGTAGTTTTTTTCACTTCTTTTTTTTTATCAAGTATGTTAAAACAGGATATTAGATATTGTCTTCAAAATTGGGTAGAAGTAAATTATTTGTTGCTTTGCAAACCAGCTCTCCTCGATGTCCTAGATCTCGGCCAAGTTCTGCTGGACCCGCAGCTGCTGCAGTCGGCACTCGTCCACATCAAGCCGGCCGTCGCCGACGTGTCGGATATCTGCGTCTAATACACTCTTCTTATACCGATTCATTTACAAACTAAGCCTGCGCACCGAATCAAAATTCACTTTGGCAAGGTTTTGGTATTTTGTTCTAAAATATAGTTCTAGATATTGGCACTTTATTTCTGCTCAGATTTTCCGTCGTCAATATTCTTTTTCAAACGTAGCCACCGCCAGCTCAGGTTCGATGCAAGCAGCAGCAGCTGTCATGCCTTTCATTTTGAACGACCAGACAGCAGACCCCATACAAAATTAAAGTATCATAGAAGACAAAAATGCTATTAATACAAATTTCCAACTTGAATGCTGTACATGGCATTTTAAGAGACAATTAAATTACTTGACCATGTAAAAAGCGTCTACAGTAAGTCAATACGAGAACATAATATGCGTATGTACAAAACATATCTGACATCCACTGGATTGTTACTGAAAAAATATAATTAGATATGTATTAAAATCCTACTAGTTCTGGAAAAGCTGAAAACAGAAAATATCATTCCAAATATCAAAACTATAATTTCAATGAGAGATATTATGTTATATTATAATACATGTTGTAAAAACATGTCTTTGTATTGTTCTTGTTACATTTCTATGATAGCAATTGGAGCGATCGCAGAGCCCAGTGTGATGTTTCTGAAATAAATGGCTTATCTAATACTAATACCACTAAACACAATATTAAAATATAATCCTATATTGCCAATAAGCGCATGCCAGTAATATAGTAGTTAATGTTCAGAAGTGAAAATTTAAAGTAAATGTTATGCTGAAATGCTGAAAAACAAATTCAGCTTTTTATCCATGTCATGTTGCTCCAGGCTCCTGAGATAAATGGTTTTGGAATGCACGATGATTCCAAAACCTGCTGAAATCATTAATTGATATGAGAATGGAAAATTATATGATATGATTTACAGGTCGCACCCCTCACTTCGCTAATGTCAAAATGACAACATTGTCCAGGCTACGCCAACCAGCGTCTCCATGTTTCAGCTGGCAGTCTTTTGTTATCATATGACTCGTGGAGGCGTGAGGTAGGAACTTGTGAGGACGAGAGGTCGGTTGCACCCCCCTTCGAAGTTGTCAACTCACCATTTGAAGCCCAATGACCCGAAGGGTTAAGGTCCCTATCAAAAATAAAAGAAGAAAAAGTAAATTTTCTGGGGGGGGGGGGGGGGGGGGGGGGTGGTGGGGGGGGGGGTGGAAAGGGGGGGGAAAGGGGGGTACGGTGGGGGGCCCGGGGGAAAGGGTGGGGGGTGTGGGGGGGGGGGGGGGGGGGGGGGAGGCAACATCATATGGTATATGTGTGTAAATGCATAATGAAAAAACAGACATAGAATGTTATTTTCGTAAATTCTGGCCAGTGAATTGTCGCACAACAGGTCCAAAGAAGATCAATGAAACTGGGCACTTGAAATCCGTCCTTTTGAGGACAACCAATTTTATATTCCCAGATAAAGAGTTTGTTTGGATTGGAATATATCTAACATGCCGTTCGAAATTCCTGTCAATTGGAGGCCTGCGGTGGTTAAAAAAGTTCAGCTTTCCCTTCACCACATACCTTCAATTTTTTGCACAATTTCACGGCTGAAATTTAAACGGTCTCTATATTATTCCGAAGCGCAAATGTAAAGCAAACTTATGCCAAGAGCAACTGCCAAATAGAAATTTTACAAATGGCGACCGTCACAAAAAATTGAAACAAATGATCATAACATTCATTACACATTCCTTTGTAGTCCCTCGTCACCTTTTCGAACAACCTCATAGGGCTGTCCTTAGTATCGGAGGGTCAGAGAGTCGTATTAAACATTTTTTTCCGAGGAAGGGCTTCTAAGAATGGGCGATATCAGTGCAATTTTTACAGAATTGATATTTTTAGCTCGATAAATCGATTTTTTTCATCTGATCTTTTCTGTTCGATGTTTGACAACAACGATATTTTTAAAGATGAAATCGATGTTTTATTAATTTGAAATTTTTCCACATTACTGAGTGCAAGAAATTGATGGATATTGATCAAACCTGCCAAAGAGAATATATAATCGCTTGTTTTTATTATTTTGACAGCTTTCACTCTAGCTCAACGCCCCACCTAATTGTAGACCTTTCTCGTATGCTACACAGAAAAAAAATCTGAATTGTCATTGTGTCATGTCAGAGCATGTAAATTTGTATTTCATTCCACACGAAGGAGCCACTTGCATGAAATAGTTCTATCAAAGATGAGCTTTTACGTACAATATTATCGGCAATGTATGGAATGTCCCAGAACATTACACGATGTATAACGCAAATTCTTATGTTTTGTGACGCTCCATTTATGTGCATGATATTGAACAGAAATTCACACTACTTTTTCGAGCTGTGTAGTTGGCATTCACGCACAGTCTGACAGTTGTTCATGGCATTTTTCGTTAGAGCGAACGAAAATAAGAAAATGCGCTTTGATTTTCCTGCAGGAGTCAAGGTGGATAGATTCATATATTCTGCAGTTGTTGCTTTGTATATATATAGACGGGACGTCAACTTGCAAAAACTTGTCAACATATGTGAAATATTAAAGCTTGCTTCAGATAGAATTGGAACAAAAACAATTGCCTGTATTTGAGTTATTTATTATTGAATTCAAAATAATTTTTTATACAAATGTAGCGTTTTCTTCATACTTTTAAGAAAAAATACGGATAAAATTATTCGTCACGGTTTCGAAGGAATTCTCGAATTTTTCCTGTAACACGGCTCATTAGGCGGCGCACACCTTCTTCGTCCATCGTTTTAGCTATCTTATTCCACCAGGTCTTCATCTGATTGATGTCTTTGACAACCTTTCCCTTTGCCTTGAGTCTCCTCTTCATGATTGCCCAGTATTTCTCAATAGGGTGGAACTGGGGGCAGCTGGGTGGGTTAAGGTTTTTCGGAACAACCTGGACCCCTTTCTCTGCATACCAGTCTTGAACGACTTTGCTGTAATGACAGCTTGCCAAATCTGGCCAAAACATTACGGGATGGTCGTGGGATCGAATGAACGGCAAAATTCGTTTTTGGAGACACTCTTTTTGGTATAGTTCCGACGTCATTGTCTTATTTGTAACGAAAACTTTCGTTTTTTTGCCACAGCTGCAAATGCCCTGCCAAATTATAAATTTTCGTGCAAATTTGTCGGCAAAAACAAATTTAAATTTGGCTGGAACATCCCCCCGAGTCGTTGCCAAGTAAAATTTTTGACCTGGGATTTGCCCGAAGTCAGCCTTGACATAGGTTTCATCGTCCATCAGAAGACACCCGTCGAACTTGGTCAGCACCTGGTCGTATAGCTTCCGAGCACGGATTTTGGCCACACTATTCTGTTTTATGGTCCGATTTGGCTGTTTGCTAGCTCGATACGACTTGATTCCTTCCCGGAGTCGAGTTCTCCTCACGGTACTATGGGCAGCACCGAATTTTCTGGCCAAATCACGGTCCGACAGATTGGGATTCCTCTTAATCGTCTTCAAAATCTTAACACGCAGTTTCCGGTCGACAGTTCCACTCCGACGATTGGCTTGAGGCTTCCGAATCGTCGTCAATGTTTCCTTATACCGTTTGATAACGCGCCATACGGTATTTCTGGGCAATTTCAGCTGTTTAGCTAGCCTAGATGCAGACCACAATGGATTTTCCAAATAACTGTGCACAATTGTTTCCTTCTTTCGGCTTCCATGTTGATTGTTTACAAAGCACAGTTGATGACGGGATGTGAAAAATACAAACGTGAAGCTGACAAAATTCCCGACACGTGGGTGCCAAGAACTTCCAAATCCGTCCACCAGGAGCGCCACAATATGAGCAAAAATTTGTTCCAATTCTAAATGAAGCAAGCCTTAATAGTAGAATGGGATGACTGTGCTGAGAACTATCGTAAATAATCAAATTACCAAGAATCAAACATAATATGGTTTAAATATTGTTTCTCAGCTTCTTACTTTTGGTGTTGTTTGTCTTAGTGTTTACTTTTGATACATTTCTTGTCTTATGCTAGTTTGTTGATCCTTTTGTTCTTGCGTTAACAGGCCATGCAATAAGTCCATAGGGTAATTTAAAAAAATTATTGTGACTGTGTTCTGGAAATTAGTTGTGCTCGAGTATAACGGGTTTTAATTTTCCTATCGATTGCTTGATATGATTCTTAAAAAAAACGTTCATATGGCTTGGTTATAAGATGCCCTTGTAAACTTGCTCTTGAATAATTCTTTAGGCCTTTTCTTTAAAAAATATAAACAGAACGATTAATATTCCATTATCTACCACCAATTTCTAGAATGCAAATATTGTTTTAAAAAAAATCGATTTTTTTCCGTATCGAATATTTACTTTCAATATTTTTGTGGATCGATTTTTTGGAATTTTCAAGATCGATGCGGCTACATCCATATTATTTTCCAAAATGCCCATTCCTAAGGGCTTCCCGGTGCATGTTCTGTATGGAGCTTTTTGACGTTTAATCCACACATACTTGTGCACCGTCCGAGTCCACTGAAGGCATACAAGAAAGGGAACGTTGCAGCTTGTGTGTATGGTATGGGGTGTCCAGAAATAAATGTTGTATCATCACATGAACTTTATAGGCTTAACAGAAATCAGAAACAAATCTTTTTCTTAACATTTATTTTCCTCAAGTATGTTCCTTTACACTTTTGCAATTATCGATTTAAATTTCCCCTCCAAGTCCAAACTTTCGGATCTTTGACTTGACTCTTGCCATCAAGGTTTGGACTCTTCTGGTTTTGTAAGCTTTTGTCCACTTCTGCTTGAAGTTTTGAACCGATTTTGACACTCCTCCTATTTTCCAACAGTCAGCCTTTATGATAGCCCAACATTTCTCGGTCGGTCGGAGCTTTAGATAGTTTAGAGGATTAATGTCACGAAGTACCACAATGCCATTATTTTCCTAGTACCATTTCTTCGTCACTGTTGAGTAGTGGCAAGATGCCAAATCGGGCCAAAACAGGATGTTTTGGGAATGCTGCTTTAAAAGTGGCAATAGGCTTTTGAAGGCACTCTTTGATGTAGAGTTCACTGTTAATATTCCCAGTTGAGATTAATGGTTGGCAGATTTTACCGCACGTGCAGATGGTTTGCCAAACGAGATAATTTTTTTCGCAAATGTTTCTATCTTCTGTTCTTCTTCTCTCCTTCGTAGTGTTGATTTTATTACCAGGAATTTGTGAAAAGTCATTTCATCGATGTGTAAGAAACAACCTGTATACTTGGTTAACAACTAATCATATAGCTTTCGGGCCCGAATTTTCGCCTTTTCAAGCCCTCTTTCATCTTGGCAAGGATTCTTCTGGGCTTTTAATGACCACAGTCTACATCTCACTTTAATGTCCTGCACAGTTGACTTAGCTACATCCACTTTTTTGGCAACATCTCAGCCCAACATATTGGACTTCCTCTTGTATACTTTCATAACTTGTTTCTCATCTTGTTTGTTGCGTGTTCCCTTTTTCGACTGCTTGGTACCTCTTGGTTCCTCTGAACCGTTTTGGTTTGAAGAAACTTGCTGATGACATTCGACATCGTTTGGTGCGTCACCTTAACTGAACTCACGATTGTTTTCTGTGAATGATTTTAGTTTTCTAACCACTTGTCCAAAATAATATTTCACAGCTCCTGTTGTCGAGACGCCATTTTCAAAACTTTAAATCAAAAGTAAGAAATATGCAAGTCGGCGCGAAGGGGGAAGAATCCAATGACAGCTAAACCACACACTGAAAGAAATTCTTACGTTGACTCAGACCACTGACTCGACAAACCTAAAAAAAAAATCTGGACACGCTTTATTATGTACTATTTTCCTTCGATCAGATTTTGAGAATCAGGCGGAGGAACTTCATTGTATTCGTTCAACTAACGATTGTTCCAGAAAGTATAAGCACACCTTATTTTAACGGTCACTTTGAATTTAATGAAATATTTCAACATGTTTTGCTGCGTCCTTTTGTTTGCACAATTTTGAATGACATAGCATCAAAAATGTGCTCAGTTTTGTGTTACCTATCAAAATTCGCGGTCTTACTCCGGAACAAAGAAAAAGTATCGTGCACAAATAGTGCACTGTGAGCGGACTCTCCTTGAGAAAATTGGCCAAGGAAGAAGGTGTAAGCGTCGGAGCGGTACGATCTGCGATTCGAAAATATAGAGAACAGTGTACGTTTGAAGATGCGCCGAAGAGTGGTCGGAAATCCGGTCCTGTTAGTCCGGATATCGATAAAAAGATCAGGGATGCCTGCAAGCGAAAACCAGCGACTTCCGTTCGGGATGTTGCGAAAAAACTAGGGACCTCGTCGAGTAACGTCATGCGTGCCAAAGAAAGACTTGGGCTAAAAACATACCGGATGCAGAAAAAACTCAAAAGGAACCCAAAACAGGCCACGTCCGTGAAACCACGGGCCCGCAAACTCTACGATTCGTTATTGTGTAGAAATTCTGGGTGTATAATAATGGACGATGAAACGTATGTGAAACTAGATTACAAACGCTTCCCGGACCACAACTCTATACTGTTAGCGAAGACAAAGACATCCCCGAAACGGAGAAGGCAATTTTTACCGAAAAATTCGGTAAGAAGGTTATGGTTTGGCAGGCAATATGCGAGTGTGGTAAAACATCTAGTCCGTACATCACAACGGAGACGATGAACACTCAGAAATACGTTAAGGAATGTCTCCAGAAGCGATTATTGCCGATGATCAGGCAGCACGAAGGTCAAGCAGTGTTTTGGCCTGATTTGGCGTCATGTCATTACGCAAGGGACACTTTAGAATGGTACAAAAGTCAAAATGTATGTTTCGTGCCGAAAGACATGAATCCGCCGAACTGCCCGGAGGCATGGCCAATCGAGACTTTTTGGGCTTTAACCAAAGCAAAGCTTCGAAAATTCATAAAACCAGCGGACGACATCCAAAAATTTAAAATAGATTGGCCAAAACTGGTCAAAATGGTGGGAAGTACCACTATGCAGAAGCTAATGGGTCATTTTCGAGGGAAAGTTAGAAGTCTTGGCTATGATTAAATATTTTGATTAAACGAGAGTAAAATATCATATTAAACACAAATTCAAATATGATTTGCCAAATAAAATTATTAAAACTGAAAAAACATTACTTTTTTGTTATTTTGAAAGTGTACTTATACTTTCTGGAACAGTCTATACTAGCTTATTGGTGAGTGCTTTGTGAAATGAATAATAAATACATGTATGTGTGTTATGTTCTTATTGTTGACTAATCAGAATTTGCACATTCGATGTATTTGGTTTCAGCATTTTAGATTCATTGGATTAATTGTTTTGTTTTGTTAAGTTTTACTTTCCTCAGCTTCGTAATTATTTTCATTTTCAGCAACGCTTTTATGCTCTTTGTAAATTTTAGCCCACCGGTAGCTCATCGAATCTTCCGGTCCGCATTATGAGGTACCAGGTGGTTACCGACCGATTACCTGTCGATCTACCAAATTTTGAGGACGTCTGCGTTGAGTTATCTCAAATTATAATATTGCGACACTAAATCCCAAAATTGCGAATCGTTGAGTGCATTGGAGATAACGAAATCATTGAGTATAAGACTAAGTCTCCCCCGGTTGGTACGGCAAGTCTGAGTTTTGAAATCAATAGAAGTATAAAGTTGCCAGAAGACACGAAATGCTTCTAGAGACTCTAATTTCACCAAATTCTTCAATCGTAATTTTAGATGGATTAGCATATATTGCTCTTTTAGCATGGAAGATCATGACAAATATAAAACGCTAAAATGGTTATACAGCATTTCAATATGGCGTTTACACAATGTTGTCAATTTGGCAATAGCGAAGTGAGTGGGTGCGACTGAAGATCGTGTACAATCATGGTATATTTTCGATTCTGATTTAATTAATAATTTTAGCACGCTTTGGGATCATCTTTGATGATGATGATGGTCCCGCCCTTACCCCTACAAAGGTTTGAGCTAGACGATTTTATCTCTAAGATAATTAATTTGGTAACAATTCAAACCAGTTATGCAAAAAAAAACAACGAACTGATTTCATCTACAGATATAAATTTCTTCAAAAGTATCCATTTGCTTCACAGCGACATATCGTGAACAGCTTTGATGTCAACCACAAAAGTTCGCAAGTATTCCCAGCGATGAGGAAATTTTGTTGCAATTCAGATCACAGAATCCAGTAAAAGGACATTATCAAAAGACAAGCCAATATCCGATCCTGCCCGCTACAGAGCCAATGCCGTTTAAACACACTGATAAACCCACCAGCTTAGTTTAGGGTTGGCCAAGAATATCTCACCAGGGATGCATACTTGTTTCCAAACCGAAAAAATCCTGGACCGGCATAAGTCAAACATTTACTTTCAACCACAAAAGAATTGACGAAGAATTCCTCGACATTCAGCCAGACAACTCGCTACTATTTCATAGTACCATCTAAAGCATCAAAGGCCATTTTTTTAACGAATCCAAAAAGAAGTCCATCATATCTGTATACCGCGCGCGTGGCTCAAACAATTGTAGACTGCTTTTTTTATTTTATTTTTTTAACTGCCACAACATTATACAAATTTCCATTATCATCACTGTGACGAACAAAATAGTGAATATTGTAGTATTGTAAACGTGAAAAAATAAAATTTAACAAATAAAATAGCCAACTCATTATAATCCGTTTGTAAAGACCTTCGTCAGATACATTCTTCATTTTTACAAACAAAAAAGCAACATAAAAGTACAAGAAATTGTCTACACAAAATAATCCGTTTTATAATAGTAAAACATCATCAGGTACAATCTTCATAAATATTTGAAAAAAAATTTCGCTTGCTGTTCAGAATACAGTTTTAACGTGTGAAATACATAGTCTTTTAAATTCTGAAAGTGTTGGTGCACGTTTAATGTGTCTTGGCATCGAATTGAAAACATTTATTCTTTTAAAATATAATGAGTTTTGTGAAGCACATGTCAAGAAATTCGGTGTTCTTATTTCATCCGCGTTTCTAGTATTACCTATATCCATGAAAACCACTTCCTCTTTCAATTCGATCACACAAATATCGGGGAAGCAAACCATTAACTACTTTAAAAATGAACACCATAGTTAAATACACAATTCTTTGCTTCACTGATAGCCATTGTAAAGCGTCTAACGTAAAAGTCGAGGAAGTGAATCTGTTACATCTTAAAATCAAGCGCATTATTTTATTCTGCAAACGCTGTAACCTCAATATTTGTGTTTGGTTGGCCAAGAATAAAATGGAAGGGCAAAACTCTAAATGAGGGGAGATGATTGATTTGTATAGCTGTATTTTACTGCAAGTAGTTAAATCGTTTTTTAAGCGGCATAGAATTCCATACTTCTTGGCAATTTTCTTGATCACATTGTCAATGTGAGCGTTGAACTTTAGCTTGTCATCAATAATCACGCGAAGATATTTAATCTCCCGAACGCGATCAATTGTCTCACAATCAATCGTAACTGAGACATTCTCATTTACTCGATTCTGTGAAATTACCATAAATTTAGTTTTACTTATATTCAATTTCAATTGCATACATTTCAACCATCTACTTAGAAAACGCAAATCTTCGTATCGGCTTCATTTAAATCTTTAGCTGCAATGAACAACACAGTGTCATCTGCAAACAGATTAATGTCACAAAATCGTAAAACACGTCGCATGTCATTAATATACATAATAAACAAAAGGGGCCCTAATACACTTCCCTGGGGCACACCAAGGTTATTCCCCACGGGACTGGAAACAGAATCATTAAAAACAGTCCTTTGAGTTCTGTCAGCCAAATAGCTTTCAAACCATCTGTATGCAGTACTCGAAATTCCAAAGCCCTTTAATGCTTTCAACAACAAGGGCCTGGAAATTGTTTTAAAAACGCGAAAAAAAAAAAAAAAAAAAAAATTTTTTTTTTTTTTACCTTTTATTTTTCTTTTTTTAAAGGGTGTATTCGATAAAAATGGCACACAGAGAATCTTCTGTAACTTTTGAATCGTATGAGTAAAAAAACCTATAAATTTGAGTAGATCTTATCCATAGTGTATTATTTACATCTGCCAAGTTTCATAGTTATACATTTAGTAGTTCCAGTCATGTCATCGAAACAAGAAATTGTCCGTGAAAAAATGTTGTGCACTCACAATCAAAATCCAGGGGCGTCCCACCGGTGGATTGCTAAAAGGCTTGGAATTGCAAATACAACTGTGTCTCCTGTAATAAGAACCTTCAAGGAGCGTCTGAGTGTCCAAAGGAAGGAAGGGAGTGGTCGTAAAAGTGGTCCAATGGACAGTAAAATGGCCAGGAAAGTCGTACAACAATTCAAGAACCGTCCAAACATGTCAATTCGAGATGTCGCTAAAAAGTCTAAGGTGTCAGTCGGTTTTGTGCAGAAAACCATGAAGCGTGCTGGGTTACATGTTTACAAAGTGCAAAAAGCCCCAAACCGGAATGAAAAACAAAACATCACTGCGAAAACCCACGCCCGGAAACTTTACACGAAGCTGCTCACCAAATCCGGTTGCATCGTGATGGATGACGAAACATACGTCAAGGCCGACTTCCGTCAACTTCCTGGGCAAGAATATTTCGTTGCCAAGTCGAAGTTCGATGTTCCGGAGGATGTTCGAAAGAAGAAACTATCGAAATTTGCAAAGAAGTTTCTAATCTGGCAGGCGATTTGCGGATGTGGTGAAATAAGTGCTCCCTTCATCACTTCCGGAACAATAAACGGTGCGATTTACACGGAAGAGTGCCTTAAGAAGCGTCTCTTGCCATTCATTAAGAAGCACAAAGGATCAACTCTGTTTTGGCCTGATCTAGCATCCTGCCACTAAGCTCGAAACGTATTGGAGTGGTACCGATCCAACGGAGTCAATTTTGTGCCAAAGGATATGAACCCACCAAATTCACCGGAACTTCGTCCAATTGAAAAATTCTGGGCAATTATGAAAACGGAACTTCGCAAACATCCCAAAACTATAAAAACAGAGCTAGAATTGATGAAAATTTGGGTAAAAACAACAAAAACACTGGGAAAATCGGTTGTACACAATTTGATGGGTGGAGTGAAAAGGAAGGTGCGGGCATTCGGGATGGGAGACGAAATTGAATAAAACAAATGTTGTAAATCAAAACTCATTAGTAGTTCTTCATTCCCTGAAAATTTCAAGAAAATCCGATAATCAGTTTAATTTTGATGAGTATATATGTGTGTGCCATTTTTATCGAATACACCCTTTAATACTAAATTTAACGCGGTTTCACAAGAATGGCCTTCCCGGTAGCCAGATTGTTCCGAAATAAACAAAGAATTACTCTGACATAGTCTTTTCTTTGTATTCTCCCATACGCGGAGTAACGATCTATGATGATGTTGTTTTTTGAGAAGGAAATAATCTCTCATTACACGTGAGGCTCTAGGAGTAGACGGCACTTTTTTTTTTGCTAGAACAAAGTTTTTAAGAGAAAGTATTGATAGTTCCGTTAGCACACGGCAGGCTGTGAAGATTGAATAGAAGTAGCTTTGAAAATTGAGCGGAGGGCATTGCGAGGTAGTATTTCGAAACAAGCACACAATCTTTTGCCAAGCATCCCCTGCGCGGTAGGTCAAGGCAGGAACGAATGCAGCCAGACAAGGTGGTGGATTTGAAGATCTTGTTGCAATTTCTGATACAAGAGAAAATACACACAGATAAAAAGAATCATTGCATTTCCTACGTTATCTAATGCAAATGAAGGGAATGCTAGATTTGGCAGAAAATAATGGAATATTTCATGTAAATTCAAGCCAGATCACGCCTGAATCTAGCCTGTTGTATGAAAGATTGCACACAATTTCGTTATTTACGCCTCCTTTGGCTTGGAATTAAACGAGGGGAATTTTTACGCGCCTATTAAAATTAATTATTTTATTCTGTGCATGTATGTCAAAAAAATAAGAGAAATATCAGAGTTAAACAACAAATGAATCAACTGTCACCTCCATAATGTTTGTGAAATAAAATTTAAACTAAACAAACTGAATTAAGAAGTGCATATTAAAATTTACCAACAAACAAGAACACGTGTTAATTTGTTGAAATGCGTGACTGGTCCTTAGTTTTTTGGACATAACTTAGGAATAAAAATAAGTCCATCGTGAAATTTTCACTAATATATAAATTTTTGTAAATTTGCAATGTTTTAGTTGAAAGTTTGTTTTTTTTTAAATATTGTTTTGGAATTAAAAGTCCAGCGTGTTGGTTAAGTGAAATTTTTTTTACAAATTATGTATATAACGTTTCATTTTTATTTTAGAGAAAACCTGATGCTTCGTTCTTGAATTAAGAAATTTTGAATTTGGTAATGCCTGGGAAAATCAAAACATTTCAACTGGGGTTTTTCTTGAAAAACTGGTTACTCTGATTTTTTTAATTTTGTTTTTTGGTCAAAATTTCAGAAAAATCTGACACTCTTCGGCCATATTTTGCGGTACTAAAAAAACCCTCCCAACCCTTTCGTTCAAGATTAATGTAAGATCTGCGAGACGTCTATCAATATCCAAGTTTAAATTGATTTCGCAGTCAATTATTTCACTAAGCAAACGGATGGTTGCAATCCTGCCTATCAAAAATATAGCACTTTAAATAAAGCACCATAATTGAGCAAGTCGGTCATTGACTGAATCTTAATTTCAACAACAGCTAAAATTGACCTTTAGAAGAAATAACTGCTTCAGTTTGCCAAAAATAAATACATCAATACAACCGTTTCAGTGATTGATGTTGACAGCGAGAAGCATTTTGTTGGTAGATATTAAAATCGAATAAGTGTCTTAAAATTCGTCTCAATATTATGGTTGATACCTGACTCGATTACGAATGCCCAGTGTTCATTGTACGGTATTTTAAAATAAATTAAAACTACATAGCCTCGAAACGGATATATCCAATGGATTGCTGAAATTTATATCCACGCTCATAAACATCAACCCAATTTCGACTCATTAAGCAAGAGTACGTGCCCACCTGCAGCAGGACTTCCGCGTGTTACGTAACCAGGATCTCCTCTGATGTGCCTTACCCAAAACAAACCATTCCAACTCTTCCCGGCAAAACTTGGAAAAGCTGAAACTTTCTTCACTGGCGCAGGTGGGAGAAAGTGATTCTTGCAAATGCGGCCGAAATTCTTCCGTACCATAAGCGCACCATACATAACTAAGTCATCGCCATTGATAATTGTGAGGACCATGAGTGCAAGGTAGCATGGGGGCGGACATGGAAGACCATCAATCGCCACAAGAATACTAATCAGCTCGATAAAATGGTACATTAGCGTTCAGCTGAGCCACACGCACACACTTGTAATCTCACCATTGGGAAGGTGAAAGAAAGACTCGGCCAGAGTGCGAAAAATGAGTACACTCCATGCGATACGATTGCAGCCCGACGCCGACGCAACTAAGTCGATCGAACAAAAGCTTGACCAAAAACGGCCCAACGCGCTTATTTGGTGTTTCGCTTTTCCGTGGTCCGGTAGTGTCACCCCGGGACGGACTGCTTTTGGACGGATTCGCGGGTCACTTTTCCAACGACTTCGTTCGGGAGTGAGCGGTGGTATAAAATACTCGCACAGTCGCAAATACACTATCATTAGCTTGCTGTCATTTGTTTAATCAACACGCACTGAATTAATTGCGTTCGAATCCGACTTCGAGTAGCTGCTAAGGTCCTCCGGCGCACTGGTCTGCAAGACGAAAAACAAAAAATAAAAGAAGAATTGGGGGTGGAAAGTGAGTGAAAAAGTGAAAAGCGCGAAAAATGAAATCGGTCACGTGTCTAGTGGTGTTGAGTGCCGCCCTATTCGGTGCGGTCTCCTGTGCATCGATTGCCTCAAACCTGGTGATAGATGCCACGCCGAGGATCGCCACCAGCGAACAGCTCCTGTCGTCGATCGTGAACGAATGCTTCTCGGACGATTCGGTGATGAACTGCCTCAAGGGCAAGGTGCTGATCTACCTGGACGGAGTCCTGGGACTGCGTGAGGAGCAGGCTCGTGCCTTCGAGGAACAGAACGTCGATAAGGTGATCTTCGATCGGGTGGCCCGAGTGCTTGCCACGCACGAGTTCAAGGTGCAACTGCCGGAGGATGCCGTCGTGACTTACCGTGCCGATAAGGGCGTTAACTTTGATGTGGTTCCAGCGGGTCTTGCCACCGGTGGGTATTAGTACGATGCGAGTGTTGAAGTGGTGTGTGGTTTGGTTGGTTGAGGTGTGATGTGAGATGGGAAAGAATGCGTTTGAAATGGGTTAGTGGATGCATGTGCGGATGGTCTGAAATGCATGAGGAATAGAGCATCCGGTTGGGAGTAACTTGAGTGAAATCATAGAAAGATTGAATTGTGAGGCGGTCAATTTCAGATCTCTGAAAGTGATGCAAATTAATTGTATTTTATGAACTGTTTTGCAGTGAACTAAACTGTGCCAAACATTGCCGTTCTTGAATACTAGCGAATATATTTTGATTTAAATTAATATTAACAGACCTCAATTTGAACCTGGTACTAGAAAATAAAGTATCTGTCAATTTTCATACGCTTATGAAGAGATTATTTCGACTTCAACCAAGCCTTTATCATGAATCGAAAATAAAATTTATAAATTTTATGAAGTAGTTCCATGAGTAATAAGTAAATAGATAAATGACGAATGAAAAATATAGTTACTGACCTTTTGATACTGACTAATTTTAATAATTTAAATAATTCAAATTAAATTTAAGACGAGATCGAAAATAATAACAAATAATGTGGGATATGACGTTAATTTACAATACTGTAAGAACTTTCTGGAACTTTCAAGCCCGTTGGACCATGCTTCGGCTAGTGGCATTAAAACCATGATAAAATTTTATTAGAAACGTTATCAAGTCAAGACAGATTAAAAGAAAGTCTCAGGTTTTATATCTGAGCTAACCACTAGAATATATAATTTTTCAATATTGAAACGTAGATAACCTATAACTATTGGGTGGGTTTTCTGCAATATTAGAATGTGGCTTACCTTGATTCATTTACAATTCCTTATTCGTTTTAATTTTCTTTCGAGCTCAGCTGACTATGGCTCATCCTTTTTTCTCTAACTCATAATAAGCTCCTAGGGTGGAGCACTCCCTTGTCAACAGACCAATTCCCGTTAATAATTGCTATTACTCAACCATTCTCAAACCAAATGATTTGAAGTGTAGCACTATACAGGTTCAAAAAATCAGGTAATTTGATTTGAATAGCATTGATTAACGGGACTTGGTTCACTGCCAAAGTAGTGCTTCACTCTACTTTAAAGGGTTTCTGACCCAGTTCTCTCATTGCCCTTTTTTTTCACTCGGTTTTAACGCAAAATAGATTACTTGCAAATTTATTTACTCTTCCATTTGTACATTTCAATTTATGGAAATGTCACAATTCTCGGAGATGTTGTTAAAAGTTCAACATATTCAATTATTAACGTTTGTTTTGCATAAAAAAATTCTTCACTAACTTAGATTGAATCTTCTTATTTCTGTATTATCGAGATTTTCAGCCTCGGGCTGGTTCACCTAAAAAATTCTTCACTAACTTACATTGAATCTGACGATTCATCTCTTGTTTGTGTTTGAAATTATTTTCGTCTGTTCGGGACATAAACCACTGTGACCAGTAATTTGATGCATTGTAGTAAATCCCATTTCCTTTGTTTAGTGCATGTCGACTTACTTCATCACTATTGATAAATAATTAAGTATTCGGTGTTGTTGCAGTTGTCATTGTTTGTTTTGTTGGCAACAAATAGAGTTTTATTCAAAATTTCCGTCATTAAAACGCTTTGAAGAGTGAGAGCACCCATCAAAGGCGCACCCCTTTATCAAACAATACCAAATTAATTGCAAAGAAAACAAACTATGACTTCTATGCTGACCATGCACCAGAACCCAAACTATAGAACATAAAATAAAAATGAGAATTCACATAAATGAAGACTAATCATGTTTTCCTTATTCCATGCTCAGCCTCGGTGGCTCAATCCGAGTATTGTCACTTTTCACAAGAAATAAAATGTAATAAGGATTAACATATGTTCCTTTGACTGCCAAAAAAATAAATATGTTCGCTAGCTTGAATTAATTAGAACTAGGGTTTGGTAACGTAACGCACCTCGAAAAGGTTATCTACCAGCGTTAGGTCTTGTATGTGTATTAATATCTCAAAGCAAAGATGCAAAATCTCACGATACTCACAAGGATGGTTGGATCCATCTCAGAGCAAAATAAAAAGGAAAAGAGAATTCTCGACTTAGCTCATTTAATTAAAAGTTCTCCTTCTCCGTTTTGTTTCGGCCACTCCTCCTGCTGAGAACGACTAGTCTCCTAGCAAAGGAAAATAACAAGCTGATATCATATGAGTAACAAGTTCTGTTATCCCAGTTATCGTTTTGATTTCCGACGCAACATTTTGTCGTGCATTGGCAAATTAGGTTATCATGTAATCATTGTGAACACACTATGTTTCACAGTTTTAGAAAACATACTTTCAGTTACTAATGCCGACTGAGAATTTGATTTCAAATTGATAGCATAATATGCAACTATTTCTATAATTTGCTTACAATACAGGATTTGTTATCAAGTTGTTCGCAGCGCTAACAAAATAATAATTATATTCAACGAGTATTTTTTTGTTATCGATTCTGTTATTTTGGCTGTTTATTCAGCCTCAATGATAACATATTCAGTGATCACAAAATGATAACCTGGTATTAGAGCTTGTTATCATTTTATAACCCTTTGCTCGGGAGCCCCCCTTGCGGGATTTCACAGTTTAGATAACCTCTTCAGTTACAAATGCCGACTGAGTTATAACGGAATATTATGTTTTAAGTAGTGCAAATTTTGACATTTTCACTTCACAATGCTTAGACAGTTGCAAGTTGCCCATGATTGACCTCTTAAAATTGGCACTCATTTCGTTAAAATTTGTTAAACTTCCTATTTTAAGTTAACATGAAAATAACTTGCTTATGCACAATTTATTCTGATGAAAAATTCTATAACTCAGATAGAACTATCAAAAAAAAATTCAAATAAAAAAATAACTATTTGGTTCAGGGATTGATAATCTTTTGACATGATCAAGCAGCTGCTCAGTCAGCAACACTGTATAGTGCAGAATGACATAGTTGCTATGTTTTTGAGGCTCTATTCTAAATGCCAACAATACTTCAAGTAAGCTGATTGAGCTAAATTATAAGCCTAAAGCGACTTTCCGTATATGATTTTGTTGTTCTTTTTCCTTGCCGTTTTCTTTTGCGCTTGTCATGATTTAGCAAGAATAATACATGAACAGTTGTCAATACACTACCCTAGTAGCACACATGTTGCTATTAAGTTGAGAAAACATAAATGTACCTTTGTTAGTCATAATCAAGTTGTTGCAACTAATTATGATCGTGGTGTGCTACTTGTGTAGTAATCGTTTTTAGGTTCAGATCAGGCGATATGAAGAAAACAGAATGAGTAAAATTACGCCCTTTTTCTTATGTTGACAAATTTTAAAATGTTCGATAATTACGTGAGAATATGTTGATAGCTTAATTAAAAACGCACTAAGTTGATAATCTATGATTCTGAGTCGTTAGTATCCACTTTTATATTTAAATGCCATATAAAAAAAATCTTATATATGCAGTAATAAACCATCGATCAACGAATTTTTAACCAGCGTAAATGCATGCACACTTAAAAATTATTCACGGGCTCGGTTAAAAATTTAGCTGAATCCACTCGGCATTTTCATATTTAACTGATAACTCGGCAAAAAATCGAACGATGCCGAGTCTCAGCATCACTTGAAACAGAAATATCGGGTAACTTTAATATTAAACCGATTCTCGGCAACAGTAGGAAACCAAACTTTAACCAACCTCAGCTGCCTATCATGCCGAAATATTGGTTTAGCAATGTTGCAAGCCGAGGCTCGGCTTTTTATTTGTCAACCGCTATGCGCCATATTGTTTTCATTCGCAAGTGGAATAAGTCGTATGTTGTTTGTGAATCGGTGAAAAAACATACATTTATTGGCACAAAATCAATTACATTGATAAAACCTCGTCAACAATTGCACACCGATTCACCCGGTTCATGGCTGCGTGAATTAATGGCATGAAATATTCATTATTTCGATGAAAATCTAATTCAAAATTTCGAATATTCACACACAATTTAACCGAAATCTCGGTTAACCTCATTTCTGTTTGTGTCGAATTTTAACCGATATATCAGTTCGCTCATGCCGAGATTCCCAGTTAACTATATGAATTTTCAGTTTGACCCAAACCGAGATTATCGGTTAACGTAAAAAAGCCGAGATCAAAATCGAGAGGTCGGCTGTGCGGACCTCGGTTTCAGAAAGCCGAGACTCGGCATATAATTCTAAATGTGTGTGTAAACCATCAGCTGATGGCAGCAGCAATGTTTCGTCACCTGTATAATCACTACAGAAATATCATGACTTTTTCTCCCGAATCGATTTTTCATGTTTCTCAATTCGCAATGAAACATGTATGTAAATAATATCAAAATTGAGTATATTTACCATTAATGACCAGGAATGCTTGGCTCCCCATCACCTACGACTTTTACCGAAATACGTCTGAAAATCGTATTGGGCGAGAAAACGATGATGGAGATTTTCTTCTAAGTCTCGTCGATTTTTTCGTCATGACAGCACGTGACAGTCTTTTGTGCATCGCTACAAACAAGCACATTTATTGATATAAATGTGAGTTTCATTTTAAAAGTTTCATTTCAAAAACAATTTACACTTTGTCGATAACATATTATTGCTTGGCTAATTTTAAGTAAACCAGTAAGAAATTTCTGAAACATCGTATGCGGATAAATCTTGTGGCGGCATGATGGTGTGAGAATGACAAGAAAGATCATGATACACAGAAAAAAATAATGAATTTTAACAGTTGCGTAAAATTTCCCCTCGTTTAATTTTAAGCCAAAGGTAGCGTAGACAACGAAATGTTGCACTTTCAGCGCCATCAACTATGTTGACAATTTCATACACCAGACAAGACAGGCGTATCTGGCCAAAAATACACAAATCCCCATCTCTCACATACCCTTGCCAAAAAAAAAAATTTTTTAGTTCGTTTCTTCTCGTGACAGTGAGATGGCATTTTTTATTCATCGTCACACGATGGCCACGAGATTTATCAGCTCTGCTCCCCACATTTCCACTTCGATGGAAGCCAATGCCTTTGAAGCATACTATACGAGCCTAATGTTGGTTGTTTTTTTTTGCACAAGCTCTGCTTCCGAAGCTGTTACCGGAGTATCAGCGTAAAATACCGTATTGTCACCTTCCACAAAGTACCACAGAGAGTGCAATGCCAAATTTCAATGACTGTTTCAGTGAACTATCAATCAAACACAGAAAGCCCGTGCTTATTGAGCGTTATTCAATGTGAAATAGTTAGCTGTAAGAAAATCCATGCACACCAATCTTGAAGCATTGTTCTCTGCAGAACTTTCCTTGAAGTTCGCTGCAGAACTTCCCTAAAGTTCTCCGAAGAACTTCCCTGAAATTCTCTGCAGAACTTCCCTGAAGTTCTCTGCAGAACTTCCCTGAAGTTCTCTGCAGAACTTCCCTGAAATTCTCAGCAGAACTTCCTTACACTTCTCTCCAGAACTTCCATCAAGTTCTCTGCAGAACTTCACTGAAGTTCTCTGCCTAACTTCCTTGAAGTTCTCTGCAGAACTTCCTGAAGTTCTCTGCAGAACTTCCCTGAAGTTCTCTGCAGAACTTCCCTGAAGTTCTCTGCAGAACTTCCTTGAAGTTCTCTGCAGAACTTCCTTGAAGTTCTCTGCAGAACTTCCCTGAAGTTCTCTGCAGAAATTCTCTGAAGTTCTCTGCAGAACTTTCTGAAGTTCTCTGCAGAACTTCCCTGAAGTTCTCTGCAGAACTTCCTGAAGTTCTCTGCAGAACTTCCCTGAAAGAACTTCCTTGAAGTTCTCTGCAGAACTTCCTTGAAGTTCTCTGCAGAACTTCCTTGAAGTTCTCTGCAGAACTTCCCTGAAGTTCTCTGCAGAACTTCCCTGAAGTTCTCTGCAGAACTTCCCTGAAGTTCTCTGCAGAACTTCCCTGAAGTTCTCTGCAGAACTTTCCTGAAGTTCTCTGCAGAACTTCCCTGAAGTTCTCTGCAGAACTTCCTGAAGTTCTCTGCAGAACTTCCATGAAGTTCTCTGCAGAACTTCCATGAAGTTCTCTGCAGAACTTTCACTGAAGTTCTCTGCAGAACTTCCCTGAAGTTCTCTGCAGAACTTCCTTGAAGTTCTCTGCAGAACTTCCCTGAAGTTCTCTGCAGAAATTCTTCCTGAAGTTCTCTGCAGAACTTCCCTGAAGTTCTCTGCAGAACTTCCTGAAGTTCTCTCCAGAACTTCCTTGAAGTTCTTTGCAGAACTTTCTTTAAGTTCCCTGAAGTTCTCTGCAGACATTTTCTGAAATTCTCTGCAGAACTTTCCTGAAGTTCTCTGCAGAACATCCCTGAAGTTCTTTACAGAACTCTCTTGAAGTTCTTTGCATACCTTCCTTGAAGTTCTCTCTAGAACTTTCTTGAAGTTCTTTGCAGAACTTCCTTGAAGTTCTTTGCAGAACATTTCTTAAGTTCTCTGCAGAACTTCCCTGAAGTTCTCTGCAGAACATTTCCTGAAGTTCTCTGCAGAACTTCCCTGAAGTTCTCTGCAGAACTTCCCTGAAGTTCTTTGCAGAACTTCGCTGATGCTCTTTCCAGAACTTCCCTGAAGTTCTCTGCAGAACTTTCATGAGATTCTCTGAAGAACTTCCATGACGTTCTCTGAAGGGCTTACCCGAAGTTGTGAGAAGAACTTTTCTGAAGGACTAACCCGAAGTTGTCAGAAGAACGTACCAAATACCCATATTAAGTGCACAAGCGATGAACATTCTTTACATAGGCAGACCAGCGCCACGCAGTGAAGTAATTCTGAACTATGAAATCGATCATGGTTACCCGAAAAATTTCCTGAAAATATTGAGTTCATGCATGATTTTGATATCTAGATCAATATACAGATATAACAAAAACTTCACGTGAACACTAACGCCACGTAGCGGACGAATTCTGATCTAATGTATTTAACCACTTAAAAGCCCTGACCCTTCGAATATCTTTTTCGAAGATGCCATCTTGCTATATGTCAATAATTTCGAGATCCAGATAATATTGTAAGTTTATATACACACTAGCGCCACGGAGTGAGAAAATTCTGAACTGTTGAGTCGAGCGTCTGGAAGCTCATAATTTTACAACTAACTTTCCTCAAAACAGTAAATTTAAACACGATCTAGATCTCAAAATACAGGTAATACACAAAGTTCACCTGTACACTAGCGCCACGTAGTGGACGAGTTCACAACTAATGTTAACACCATCCGAAAGGCTTCAATCAACCAAACATATTTGTCCAAGACGCCAATCAGCTATATGTCAAGGATCTAGAGTTTCAGGTTATAAAGTTATTTTACATGCACACTAGCGCCACGTAGTGAGATAATTCTGATTTTTTTAGATTATCATCCACTCACTAAAATAACTACAATCGTGTATGGTTGACATCAGTCTCTTTATTTCTCGTTCTGATACAATCGATGTAGTTTCTTAATACTAGTACTTCTTTACCTAATTCTAATCAGTTATTCTGTAGTGGGAGTAAGTTTAGAAGCAACCACTTACCAATCGTCCAACCAGGAGAAAGTAAATGGAAAAAGCAAATACCAATACGTGTACTGGCCACTGGCATGCTAGCTGTGCGCTGCTTGCCTAAGCCATAAATAATGAAAATACCTAAGTGCCCAACGCACTGGGAATTCTATGCAACTCGATGCCAATGGGACCGTTCTTGTGTGTCACAACATGGGTATCGATTATTGACTCGGCACATCGAGGCATGGAAACACATGGTTCTAGGTAGGATTTCAATACTTTGTGTGGTATGGAAATGTTTAACAATTGACTTGTGAAATGACATGACCCAGTAAGGATTTGTCGCATATGAAACATGCATTCGCTGGATGCGCCTAAGTATGGAAATGTAAAATGAACTAGTCAACTGAGATTTCAAGTGGTACTGAAATTAGTGATCGACATTAAAATAGCTAATTTATGATGTTTGAGAAGATCTGAAATGATCATTGGAAAAACTGTCATAACGGGTGTTCCGATCAAAATTTGGTCAAACACTAATGTGTGTGAGTCGATCAAAGTTTTAATTAATAAGTCAAATTCTTCTTCTTTTTCAAGTTCAGTTAGTATATAATACAGGAGAAATATTCAGCTAAGCTTCCATTTACCGAATGCGAATTACAGAGTCTTTCGTTTAACACCTGTCATAAGATTTTGTACAGTCTCTTTGTCCACTTTATTAGCCGCAGAACGCCAGTTTGCCTTGAACTGTTTTTTCGCTCACAACAGCTTTTTGAGTCTTCTTAAGGTTCCGCTTGACAATGGCCCAATATTGTTCGATTGGGTGGAGCTTTGGCGTGTTGGGAGGGTTCTTGTCCTTGGGCACCACTTGAACGTTGTTGGCAGCATACCACTCCAGGGCCTTTATCCGTAATGGTAAAATGCCAAATCCGGTCAATATAGAACGGAACAATTGTGTCGCTTCAGGAAAGGCAGTAGACGTTTTTATAGGCACTCGCTCGGATAAATTTCCTGGTTTACGGTTCCGGACGCAATGTAAACGTTGCTCTTCAAGCCACAGGTACAGATGACCTGCCACACCAGATATTTCTTCGCGAACTTTGACAGTTTAATGTGCTTGAAAATATCTGCCACCTTTCCCCGTCCGGTTGCCGTATAAAATTCCCGTCCAGGAAGGTGTTTAAAGTCTGCCTTGACGTAAGTTTCATCGTCCTGTACCACGCAATCAAACTTCGTCAGCATCGTCGTGTACAACTTTCACGATCGTGCTTTGGCCGACGTGTTTTGTGTATCGTCGCGATTTGGAATCACCACTTTCTTGTAAGTCGACAGTCCAGCTCGATTTTTAGCTCTATCCACGGTCGAAGATGCCACTCCCAGCTTCTTTGCGACATCTCGGACGGAGAGGTTCGGGTTCCGCTCGAAACAGCGGGCAACTCTTTTTGTCGTCGCTGTGGCCTCCGGCTTTCGATTTCCCCCCGATCCAGCTTTTCTGGCTGTCGACAAATGTTCACCGAACACTTTTAATACGTTGGTAACAGTTGATTTAGCCACATTCAACAATTTCGCCAACTTGGCATGAGAATAGTTTGGATTTTCGCCATGCACGTGCAAAATTTTGATGCGTTGCTTCTCTTCCTTTGACGACATTTTGATAACTGAAGTGTTAATCTCAAAATCAAAATAGAGGCTACACGCACACATCTTCAGAATGAGGGGTGTGCCAAATTTTTTAATGCACAATGAAAGGAAATGCGTCAAGTTTAAGTCGACCAAATTTTGATCGAAACACCCTTTAGTACACAATTCTGATGGCCTTGATCTACTGAACAACTTTGCTAAAGCAAGTATCTTCCTATATACGAAGGATCACGAGATATTATCTGATGAAACAACAAAGGTCCATGCCCATATATCATTTGAGACAACTATCAAGGCAATCCGCGCATTCGGGGGGTTTACTGTACTTTGTTGTTTTTTTGCTAAAATATGATGCCTTTCAACGGTCATAACTTTGTCTGGTGAAGTCGGATCAACACACTTTACCGCAGAGTTATTTGTAAAAGTCTGAGAAATTTCAAAAAAAAAAAATCATTTGCATTAAAGCTGAGGCAGTTATTTGAGTGGTTCTCAAAAGATTTCAATTTTTGATCCCAATTTGTGAAGATAAATGCAAATCGCATGAGGTCAAAATACGATTTTTGGTGGATTTAGGACCCAAGTTAACGGAAACTGACATTGAGCTCTGGGCCTAAAAATCTCTGTCGTCCAGTGTTATTGAACCAGCTATGTTCTGTGGTTATTGGCTGGATTTACCTATTCTCGGCCATCTAAGCATCATTTTCTATAGCTTAAATGGTAAAATCTGCCTTTAGGGTGATTCAAAGTATCGATTTAACTCCACCCCACCCATTTAATTCCTTTGTCTCAAATTTCGTCTTGATCATTCTCTCAGAATTTGCGATTTTTTGGTTGCAAACTCGTACTGCACCGGCTCTTTGAATTTTAATGAAAACTACTATTAGAAACCATATTTTTAGTTCGCATACTTCTAGCTGTTCGATATAATCACTAACGACTTGGCCAAAATCACACGTTGAAATGAAATCATCAATAAAACATTATTGCACCTCAGTTTGTCTAGTATTACTTCCAGTTGGCACCAAACAAAATGCGTCGAATGAAATCAGTTTTATCAAATCCTGTTTTGACTAAAGATTAGTGATTTTTTTAACGTGCCTTTAAAATGTTTTTTTTTTTCTCTAAATGCTGAGAATTGAACTTCATAAGCTCTTCAAAACTCTAGATAAATCTATAATGTTATGAATAAAAAAAACTGTAATCTGTATCATCACAGAAAAAGCTGAAAATGTGACATCGCTGCTTCTTATTGGTACCGCATACTGGTAAATTTTTGAGAGCTTCAAAATTTTAAATAAAAAAGTCATACAATTACAAGACCGGAAAATCCGGGGACCGTAAAAAACGTGGTCTATAAAAAAAAGGGAGTAAAAAAGGAAGAATGAAACTGCTGATCACCAGATGTTGGTTCTTAAAAATGCAGATAGACAAAAAGACTGGAAATGTTGTCATTAAATAAAAATTGAAACAGTGTTGGAAAAGTTCACCAAATTCACAACGACTCGAAAACTTTTTCCAAGAAGTATTTTGTAAATCCTTGCGAAATTTTGCAAAGCAGTATCGATATATATCCACGTGATACCTCGAATGTAACTTGAAATGAAATTCACTACGATCTTATAATCAATACATACCCAGGTAACTAATAAGCAGTTCCAAAGCGTCTTTACGGCAGCCTACAAGCAATTGAGTCACCTTAAATGCAACATAAATGCCGCTTTTGGCCCAATATACGGTTGCTTTACTGCAATGCTATGATAATGCTTCATCCATGCTATTTTGCATTCAAAATGCTTATTACATGCTACAAGCATTTAAACAGCATTTGAAATCCAACTTTACAACAGATAGTATTCAAGATGCTGATATAATGCTTATGTAATACTTGTAGCATCTGGAAAGCAGATTTAGGGTTAATTTGCTGCATATGCTAATGCCTATCGGTTACCTGGGTAGTTATATGAGCAAACTGATGAATTTTAGAAACGGTAGTAGATTCCTCGTTCGATCAAGAATTAATCATCAAGCATCCGAGTTCTAATGAAGTATCATAAATAAATCATAATTCCCTACACCATATCACCTTAAATATAAATATCAAAACTCATCTAACTTACTAATCCGCAACCCTCTCATATTCCTTTTTCTCTGCGCATCGTCCTGCATCTCACCACCACCACAACCCTCAGAATCGCGTGGTCATTTACTGAAGAAGAAACTCCTGCTTCCAGTTCTGCTGCTGCTGAAACTGAAGATGAAAGCACTGATGCCAATCTTCGTCGCTCTGATCGGTCTCAAGGCCATGAAGGCTCTGATCCTGTCCAAGCTTGCCATCACTCTGGTGCTTGGATTCCTCGTTGCTCAGCTGGTTAAGAAGTCCGGACTCGGAATGCCCATGATGTCGATGATGCCGATGATGCCTCCAGCGGCCGAGTATGGTGCCCCCGCTCCAGCCACCACCGAGTCCAGCTACAGCGCTCCCAGCTGGGAATCGCAATCCGGCGGACCATATTCCCGCGTCTGGGAACCATCTACCTCGTCGTCGTCCCACAACTTGGCCTACAGCTCCTACTACCCGAGCTCCAGTGGATCAAGCAGCTCTGGTTCGTATAGCGCCACCGCATACAACTCGGGATCCTCGTCCAGCTCGTCGCCTTCTTCATCGTCGTCGTCCTCCAGCTCGTCGTCGAACTCGGCTCACGCCTACTAAAATCCACCACCAAAAATGAACCAAAAAAGGAAACCAACCATCTTCTTTAAGTAGTCAAATGAACAAATGTACAGAAAATATTCAAGCCAAAAATTGAACATAAAAAAAGGAAACTTTTCAAGAAGGAAACCTTCAAAAAATCTCATCGACATCCTTACCAATATCGGTCTTGTTAACCTTGCCGATTGGGAACGCCCAATTGAAGCCGAGGGATGACTGCACACCGATAATGCGAAACGCAACAACAAACTGAAAGAAGAAGACAAATCTCGTTAATGTTATTTATTTATTTTCGCATGTGCTCACGCTATTTATTTGTCTCGTCAAAGAGTGTATTTAATAAACGAACTATTTCAAACGAACTTTTACATTGCTCTTGTGTCCGAAAGATTCTGACTCAATATTCGCATTTCTCGCCGTTAATACCAAAGCATCCGAAACCATATCCTTCCTATTGAATTACAAGCTGACCCGGTAAGCAAGCTAAATCCTGAAAATGCGCGGTGAGAAAATAATCATGAAAATCTTGCTTTTAATCGTTACATACAGACACCATTACATTCTAGTTTTTACCTTACATCACAAGTAATAATCAATTTGAATTAGTAACTAGGGAAACTGCCCCCATATTAATCTCATTGTTCCTATATTCATCCTACGATGAATCAAACAATTGGGCAGTTGAAGGGTCGGTTTCGTTTTCTAATAATGTTTGCTTACGTTAAATAACTACAACAAACATTACTAACTAATCCTGTCACATGTATATCGTTTTATTTCAAGTAGGATGAATTGCAAAGTGATGAGATTAACATAGGTACATCTTCCCTATAGTAGATGACAGATTTATCTAGATTGACACAGATTTTTTTCATTTCTTTCATGCAGATATCTGAATGTAAAGATTACTGAATTTGAGTTTAATCAAGATTTTTAAGATCTATGGCAATTGCTTGACCACTCAAAGACCTCAAATTTAATAACTTAGTACGTTTAAGGATCTAACTTTTTACCAATTCTACGTTCAGTGTGCTGTTTTAGGCCCATGAAGCAAAATAAAACAATTGACACTGACACAACACTGAAAGAACTTAAATAAAAACTTTTAAATAACTCCTTAAGTAATTCTTGGAGAAAATTATGATTTTTTGGACAAATCTTAGAAACTTTTTTTGCACGAATTCCATAATCCCATATATTGGATTACTTACTCTAAAATTCCACAATGAGCTTTTGTAGAATTATGTTTTAACTTTTATCTGATGTCTGTATGGATACTAACATATAGTTCTCCAGAAAGGAGGAGTTTTGAGAATTCAGAATAATGTTCTCGATAGTTATTTTTGCTTTTCAAAGCATAGTTATTTCGAACGTGTTTGTTTGTTATCTTTAATATAATCTTGATGATGATGATGATATAATACTACCATCTATTGTAGCAAGGTAACTTCCCATAGCAGTGGAATAATCTGAAAAACGATTTGATCAGGATTCTATTATTGTTTGTGATCATCAAGCTCCTGTATGAAAACCTTGTTAAACAGTTTCAGATCGATAGCACCGATTACAAAAAAAAAGTCTTGTGGGCTTTTTATGTGATAGAGTACTGGTAATCATGGATTCTGGCCGATTCGCCAAGAAGCTGCTGAAACGTGACTGTCCTAATTTGATAATTATCAAATGGATTGGATCCAAGAACAAGCTACGCATGTGAAAAGCTACGTGGTACGTGGAACAGTTGATCTGATTCGATACGATCCGAGAAATTCCAGATGATACAAAGATCTTAGAATTGAAGCCTTTGGAAGCTCTGCCACCAGATGGCTATCGTTGGAGTCAGTTGTCAAAAGGTATTTGGAACGGTTTTCCGAGCTCTTGTTATTTTTCTCGTTTCAATCGAATTGCGACAACAATCTGACTTCGACGACGCAGCCACTTCTTCACTTCTTCAGCTACGTATTGTCAAAGATAACATAATGCAAAAAGATACACGACTTTTGCGATTCACAGGAGACACGAATAGCGCTGCCTGGTGAGCAAAAATTCAACTAGTACACAGTTAATATGAAGCATGTGAAATGTCAATCTCAACGTCAAACTCAATTGACAGTTACACCTTCTTCTTACCTGATACACGCTCATCCGGATTTACTCAAAATTCAGTAAAAGTTAACCAAAATCATAAAAAAATGAACTACTCAAATTGAAGTAAACTTACAATTTATTTGGTTTTGAGTTAGATATACCCATTATTATAAAATGTAGTTTTTATGGATGTTGGGTAAAATAAAGTTTGTCAACTCTGTAGTTTCAATATTTTATTTGTGATATGGTTATACATGCTCAATAAAGTTCACCTGTAATTGAAGTTGATTAAAAATCGAATGACTCGAAGTATTTATTGAGGGTTATTCCGAGAGTCGATGTGACGTTTGTCACTTGGTGAAGTGAGAAAATTCACCTGCAGTGACGTGACTCTCCATTTGATTTACCCAGAAGAGTCACGTCACTGCAGGTGACTTTTCTCACTTCACCAAGGGACAAAAGTCACTTCGACTCTCGGAATAACCCTCATTGCCTACCAATATTGGGCCGGAGTTGGAAAATCACGTTCATGCTTTCATTTATTCTTTCATAAATACACACATGCACACATACATATCTACATACAGCGAGCAAGTTGAAGGGTAGCCCTCCTCCAGCAGTTGATCCTCGACAACACTCATCACAGTGTCCAGAACCCGGTGCTGGTGCGCATCGCTCACGCATTCCGAGGATTCCTTGGCCGTGTGTCCGATCAGCTCGAATAGGCTCTGCTGGAAGTGGTTGGTTAGCTTTCGCTGATCGAACAAATAGAATTTCGAGAATGGAATTTTTCGGGTATTTAATAGAAAATAGAACAAAAATTATAATAACTTTCAATTTGCGGTACGTTACCGTATCCACCGCCGCCGCTGCAATCTGCTCCATTGGCTGAATGTTCGTTTTTAAATTTGAATTTTTTAAATTTCACACCTCGCTCGAGAAAATGGCGACTGACGCTGACGGGTATTCACTACTCAAGTAACCACAAGCATTATAATATTGCAGTTATTCAACCCAAAATCAACATCAATAATGCGGGATTACATGGATCCAACAGTTGTCAAGTTTGAAGCGTAAGGTTGGCTTTAAGAATATGGTGACGCATTAACAATGTAATAGTGCTACATTAGGAATGTCTTATGGCATAACAAAGATATGGCATTAGTTCGATCTTGGTGGGGCCTTTTTCAGCTTTAACACAACATCAATGATGCACTAGACGTAATGCATATGCCCTATATATGCATGCTGTTATAGCCTCATGGTTACTTGGGTATACTCTAACAGCTTAATAGAGGTTTGAACCAGATTTATGAAGAACCGAGAAAGATTTATCCACTTTCATGAATCGCCTTAACCATGGTTTGACGTTTCAACCTGTTTTATGAAAATGGGTACAAGTTACTTGACATGTTCCAGGTACGGTGATATCTCGTAAATCAAATAGGAGACTATCACTGCTTGAAGGTTAAAACGATTGTGTTTAGCTTTATTTATCAATAATAATTCTACAGTTTTTCCTACTGGAGGTACTTGGAGTCATACATAGTCATTATGTAAACGATCACCAATCGTGATCGTTATTGGTAGGAGAGAGCATGATAAGAGAGTGAGAGAATGTGGAGAAGGCGAGTAACGACTTATGCACCTGACGACAACGCGACAGACGTTCCTTTGCAATGAACGAACGCCTGACAACGGATGTGCAATTGCATAAGCGCAATATGATCAGGAGTACTAGAAGTCATCGAACCACTTTGTGCACGCATTGCATTTGTTACAAAAGTAGTTCGATGGCTTGGGAATAATATGTTTCTCACGATGCGGTGCTACTGGTATGATTTATTTGAGTTGGTTACTGAGATTTATTGACATGTGAGATGCACACGTCACATACTCAATATTGGGTAAAGGCGAATGAGCGTGTAAAGCAGCGCCACAACATTTCCGTAACAAGAAAATTTACTATCTTTTTTCAAATAAGCTTATCTGCTTTGATCTATTTTCTTCGCAGACTTTCTTTTTCGTCAATATCTCAGCTACAAAAACATTTTTTTTTTTCAATATCTTAAAGTTTAACAAATGTTGTTATCAAACTTTGTGGCCGGTGAAACGAAATATTTTTGAATAGCTGTGGTTATTAAAAGAGAAAGTCGATGAAGAAAATCCATTAACCAGATAAGCCCATTTGAATAAACTTTCTAAAAATAAAATCGTTCAGAAGCAACATCAATGTCCTCGAAAATTTTATCCGTGCTTTTACATTCTGTTGCTCTTTCGTACTACATCCGATCAATGTCTTCAGGCAATAATCCAAGCTTTAATTTCAATAATAACCATGCTGTTGAATGATTGCCCAAAACAAGCTGCTGGATGATGGTGTTTGTTTACATATGCGCGACCACCAAAATGGAATAAAATCTGATTTGTTTTCCACTCAAAATTCTTCTCAAATTTTTTCTCCCTTTTCGTGGGGAAAAATGGTACATCGAAAAAAAATTATTCAATCTATTACATTAAAGTGAGAGAAATTGTACTGGATTTCCAATATATTTAAGAGTGTTTTCGCTGCGTGCATTTGTTTGTGTGTCTTCTTTTGTAGCATGATCTCGGACATACACGATCAATCCTTTTTATTTACAAGTTCAATTTTATGAGCTTTTTTCTCAACAGATGGCAGTCTTAATTAATGCAGAGGTTGTCTCTTGCACAATAAATGAGAAAAATGAAAGTCGTGTATCTTTTTGCATTATGTTATCTTTGCCATTATTTTCGGCCAAATCTAGCATTTCCTTTATGCTAATGCTCATAACGAAGAAAATCACAGGTTTCTTTCTATCTGTGTAGACTCTTTTGATATGGTACGCTTGCTTGTTGTTTTGCAACCACTCATAAAGCAACAAAAACATGCTGCTTGGAATAGAAAAATCAGTGCATCTTCCAGGGACGACCTCAATGTTTACGTTGCGGGGCGACATCTGTGAACATGTCGCCAGTAGCGCGGTGTATTGTATCCAATGAATCTGAGAATAATTTAAGGGTATCAATTGGCCATAGAAACCGTTTAAACAATAATTTTTTTTGGCGTTTTTTACGAGGCACTTCATGAAAAAGATTTAAAAGGTTTGAGAGGAAGCGAGAGTAAACAATCATATACAGGGTGCGGCAGAAAATAATGCGAAAATGTGTTCTATTTCTTTCAAATCCCATTTTCAACTAATTCAAGCAATAATATCAACATTTTCGAGTGCAGTTATCTATATAAAGTCCTTTTAAACAAATTTATTCAATGTGTCCTCCATTTTTATTAATAACATCCTCGAGCCGACGCCGGAAGCCAGAGCATGCCTTTCGGACGTAGTCCTCCGACATTGACTGCCATGTGCGTGTTATGGTTGACTTCAGGGTTTTCACACTAGGGTGTGATGGTTTGCAGGCTCGTGCTTCAACATATGTCCAAATCGAATAATCCAACGGACACACACGCCTGTTAAATTCATTATTTTTTTCTGTGTAGTTACCGAAGATTGAACATGACGTGTTTTGGAAGCAAAATATTGCTCGGTTTTTTTTTTGCTACTGAGTGTATTATAGGGAAATTGCCCCCATATTAATCTCATTGTTCCAATATTCATCCTACGATAAATCAAACAATTGGGCAGTTGAAGGATCGGTTTCGTTTTCTAATAATGTTTGCTTACGATAAATAGCTACAACAAACATTACTAACTAATCCTGTCACGTGTATATCGTTTTATTTTAGGATGAATTGCAAAGTGATGAGATTAATATAGGTACATCTTCTCTATTTATGAATATCACTTCCTCTTTCGATTCATACACAAATATCGAGGCAGTAAACTACACAGAAAAAAATAATGCATTTTAACAGTCGTGTTAAATTTCCATTCATTTAATTGTAAGCCAAAGGATACAGCCTTTCATACGCCATAAAACAATGTTGGCAATCTTCCATACAACAGACTACATTCAGGCGTAATCTGAATTAGATTTACATGATATATCCCATTCATTCCTATCAAATCTAGCATTCCCTTTATGTGCATTAGATAACGCAGAAAATAAAATGTTTCTTTTTTCTGCGCATTAACTACTTTAAAAATGAACACCATAGTCAAATATACAGTTCTCTGCTTCAGCGTCTAATATAAAAGTCAAGGAAGTGAACCTGTTTCGTCTTAAAATCAAACGCATTATTTTACTCTCCAAACGCTGTAGCCTCAATATTTGTGTTTGATTGGCCAAAAATAAAATCGAAGGGCAAAAGTCCAAATGCAAAAGGGATGATTGATTTGCATAGCTGTATTTTACTGCAAGTCGTTAAATCGTTTTTTCAATCGGCATAGAATTCCATACTTCTTGGCAATTTTCTTGATGACATTGTCAATGTGAGCGTTGAACTTTAGCTTGTCATCAATTATCACGCCAAGGTATTATGGTTCCAGTTGAAAACCGAATTTATCGACTAGCGACAATCGATTTCACTCTCGTTTTGTACGTTATACCTAATGTCGGAAGTAGTGCGCTGTATGGCGCATCTGTTGCACTATACAATGCGCTACTAAAGACATTAGGTACAACGTGTGGATCGATAGTTAAACCGCTTGTCGCTAGTTGATAAATTCGGTTGTCAACTAAAACGATAATATGTAATCTCCCAACCGTGATCAATTGCCTCATCATCAATCGTAACTGAGACATTCTCATTTACTCGATTCTGCGAAATTACCATAAATTAAGTTTTACTAATATTCAATTTCAATTGCTTACATATCAACCATCTGCTAAGAAAACGAAAATCTTCTTTCAAATGGGAAACGGCTTCATTTAAATCCTTAGCTGCAATGAATAACACTGTGTCATCTGCAAACAGATTAATCGTAAAAAATTGTATAACACGTCACATGTCATTAATACACATAATAAACAAAAAGGGCCCTAATACACTTCCCTAGGGCACTCCAAGGTCATTCTCCACGGGACTAGAGACAGCTTCATTAACAAAAGTCTGTTGAGTTCTGTCAGACAAATAGTTATCAAACCATCTTTTGCAGTACTCTAAATTCTAAAGCGCTTTGTTGTTTTCAACAACAAGGGCCTAGACATTGTTTCAAAAGTGCGTTTCAGATTAAAAAAAAAAACAGCAACAATTGTGTCTTTACTCTCTAAGTTATCTTTCCATTTGGTGATTACTAAATTCAACGCGATTTCACAAGAATGGCCTTCGCGGTAGCCAGATTTTTCCGGTATCATCAAAGAATTACTATGTGAAAATTCTTGCATCTGGCCTTTAACAAGTTCCTAAGTTTTCTCTAATGTGTGCAGTTGATAGGACGAAACTCATTCCAGCAATCTTTTGAATCGGAACAACCAACGATTCTTTCCACACTTCAGGCACGTGCCAAGTTTGTAATGATTCATTACTAAGGTTCAGTAAAATGTGACCAATGACATGAAAGCAATCTTGTATAACTCTAGCATTAACATTGTCTACTCCAGCCGATTTTCCTAATGAAAAGCAAATGTTTCTAAGTTCATCTACACAGAAAAAAATAATGAGTTTTAACAAGCGTGTAAAATTTTGCCTCGTTCAATTCCAAGTCAAAGGAGGCGTAAGCAACGAAATTGTTTGCAATTTTTCATACGCCATACAACAATGTAGGCAATCTTCCATACAAAAGACTACATTCAGGCGTTATCTGACTTGAATTTATATGAAATATACCATTTTTTTCTGCCAAATCTAGCATTCCCTTTATGTGCATTAGATAACGCAGAAAATTCAATGTTTCTTTTTATCTGTGTAGGTTTTAATAAAGATTTAAAAAAATTCCATAACTCTTTGCTATTGTTTTGATGCTGATCAATTTTCCTCTGTATATATTCACAACGAGTTTTTTAATGCATTGTGAATATTTATTCCACGCGATTGTATACTTATGCCAATGATTATCACACAGATAAAAAGAAACATTGAATTTTCTGCGTTATCTAATGCACATAAAGGGAATGCTAGATTTGGCAGAAAAAATGGGTTTAATATAATAAGAGGGTGAGTAGTTGTGGGTGTGGTGGGGTGGAAAATTTGGGGGGGGGGGATAAGGTTTGTGGTTATTGTTTTTTTTTTTGTTTTTTTAAAAGGGGGGGTGTAAAAAGTTGGTAATGTGTGGGTTGAGGGGGGGGGTATATGAAAAGAAAAAAAAAAGTTGGAATATGACTACACAGTTAAAAATATTTTGTAAATTTAAATGTTTTTCAACGCACACTTTTGAACCATGTTTATTCCTCTATAATTACATTCAATGTGAAATTTAAAATTGCGAAAAATTCAATTTGCATGTGATTTTAAACTTCGATTCAGAATTATAACTCTTGTATTCAATTTACATTGCACTTTAATTTTACATTACACTTTAAACTTCAATTCGAGTGTTTTCGTCAATTGTAAAACGTGTAAAAATACATTATTGATTATTGATTGAGACTCTGAAATTGAGTTCCAGAATACCTGTGTTTCGTAATATTTCATAGTAAAACAAAAAAACGGCCAGGATGATTGTAAGTTATTAAATATTTAGTTTATTTCGCTTATCAAACATTGCATCTGCACAAGTTTCTTTACTTAATTTGCATTAACTTTTTTCATTTTAAAACATCAGACACTTGATGGTCCAGCCTGGGAAATTTGATGGTTAGACAATGCAGTTATGACTTTCTTTACAACACGCTGCCGTTGGCCGACCCGAACTGCATTTGATTTGGATCCGGAGAGCGTTATAATTTTTAAAAAGTACTCCTGGATGAGCTCGAGAAATTTTGAAACACATTTCATATACATGAAATTGTGCACAAAATGAATAGTCATAATGTCTTGCATAGCAGTAATAATGTCAGTAGTACCTTCGGAAAGTTTCGCTCTCTCAGCAAACACGTAATATATACTTTTGGCACCTCCGATATCTGTAAAAATGCTGATTAGTTTTTTTGTTCACATGGTTCACATTTACAACTGAATTTGACTGTCACCTATCGCAACTAATACTGGGCCAGGTCCACTCAGAACGACATCTGTGATTCGAGTACCAATCTGCAAAATAGAAAAATAAACTATTAAAAACTATTTTAGCATAAGTATCATTTGAAATTTACCTCCTTCCAAATAACAAGATGTTTGAATTGTTCTCCAACAAGCGAGCAAAGAAATTCGAAGAGTTCAATATCTTCATCCGTTTCCTTAAGGTGTTTATGTTTGCGGCAAGTAAGCGAGTAATCAATTATTTTGTTCCTTTTGGAAATAAAATATTCTCGTAAGCAGCCAACGTCTACACCCGTCGCTCTTTGGAAATGGAAGTTCAGTAGCTTACGTCGCCTTAGTACAGGAAGTTGAGTAACGACCGATTCCAATTCGCCTTGCTGATCCAATGTATATCTTACAAATGATTTGGGAAATGACATGAAACTTATTCGGCATGACGGAAATGCACACTCGGTAATTTTCCACTGTTTGTGTATGCGCAAGTGACGAATAAAATATTCGACATCACAAAATAGCATTTCACAAAAATTACAAGCAATCGCGGACATTTTTTTCACAAACCTGCTGCACGCGCGTTCGAAGTAACAATGACACCACGACTGGTAAAAAAAATATACTCAGATTTGGATGAAGCTTGCTTTAACGTTACAGTGTTGTGTGCTTTTATAGTTCCATTTCTATAAATTTACATTGAAATAAATTGAATTTCACAAGATGAAATTTAAAAAAATCATTTGCGTAAAATTCAACCAATTATGATTGAAATTCGAGTGAAATAAGATAGGTTTAAGAACGCGTGAATTTTTATTTTAAATTAAGTGAAGAAAAAGTTTACAACACTATTTATTTACATGTTTGCATGGTTTACGTTGTATGTAATTTTCATATTTTATTACTGTGTAATTTCAATCGACATTAGCATAAACAAGTTGACTTATTAAATTTTATCTCTATGCTGATGTGTTAGAAGAAAAACCCGGTGAATTCCAACCAAACGTTTGCGTTTGGATCGGTTTGATTTCTTTTATCATAGCTTGTCTGTTAAACTCACGTCGACGTATCCTCTGTCGAGACTGTACACGCTAAGATCAGAATACCTAAAGATCGTTAAAGAGTACCGATAATCGCTCAAAAGTGCATATACCTAAATTATGCGTAAACACAGGTTACCTAATATTGGGTAATGGTATTGAAGAAAGATAAACATTAAATATTACCGATTTTTTACTGAAAATTGGGTATTTTTTTACAAGGTGCTTTAAAAAAGAAATGCAATTTAAAAATTTATCCATTCGGATTAGTATTTCAAATTCTGCAGGAGAAACAAATGTTCGAATGTATTACAGAAATATATTTTTTGATTAAAAAAAAAGTATCAATAGAGTATGGAGGAATCCAAGTTAAGCTAAAGTGAGAATCAAAAACGTAGTATCTAAAACTGAAATTGGTCATAACTTTTTGGCTATTTTTTAAACTGTATAGAATTGGCCATTATCGACGATTTTATTTACCACAAATTACTTTGCTTAAACCGCTCGATCGACCATTTTTCAAGAGCATTATCTACGTCGTTTTAACATCACTTTTGCATTAGCTGGTTTCCTCCATTCGTCTGCATCGATTCAACATTATGACACGTTCATTATTTTGTTCTGGATTGATGCCGCTAGGATTGATGAGCAGAAATAAAAACAATACTTATTGCTTCGAATATTGGAACAATGAACTATTTATTATAAGATTAATGAGCAAAATAATTACGTTTTTGCTAAGAAAAATATGGCGTCCGCATCGCTTCAGTGACGAAAATTTTATTAAATTTTGGATAAATAATAACGTCCAATATCGAAAAATTAACATTACCCAAAAGTCAGTAAGAACTACTGTTTATTATGGTTTATTTTTACCGATATGTTGGGTATTGTCAACAATACCTAATTTTAGGTAAAATAAATACCTAATTTTAGGTATTCTCATCTTAGCGTGTAGACGACCCTCAAGAAAGTTAAGTCTGAGCAGATATTGAGTTACTCTCAACGGTTGTGCAGTCGATCTCTTTTGTGTATCAACTGAATACGCCTGATGGCTATGCAACTTTTTGTACATATTTCGATTTTTCGATCTTTCGATAGTCGATTCTAGTTTCGGTACCTACGAAATGTGTACATGTATCAATGCATGCTGCTGCATGGTGACGATACAAATAATCCTTAGAGTGAAACATCGAGAGATCAAGTTTCATCTCCCACATAGCATACAGTAATGAAATTTCTTCTTTGTGTTCGTTGTTATGGATCGAACAAGGAGTAGCAAATGCATAACTCTATGCTGTGTGGGAGATGAGATTTGTGCTCCCGAAGTTTCACGCTACAGGGCGGTAAACCATTGGAAATGCCGGTGGCAGGGGCGCAATCTTCTGTGGACATCCCGATCAGGAATGGATAACTTGATAACTGGCCTTGGTATATAAGAGCGCTGCATACCCGAGCAGGAGACAACAACATATGAATACCTAATTTTGATCTTGATAACTGGCCTTGGTATTAGAGAGCTCAGATTAAGAGGTAAAATACCTAAACAAAATACCTAAGAATTGCAAGCAAAATATCTCTCGAATAACAAAACTTGTTATTTCGGATACCTGGGATTACCTCAGAGGTACTATTTTGGTATTGTCTTACCTCAATTTGGTATTCGCATAACATTGTGGGAACAATTTCATGGTATTATCCTCAGGTATTTTACCTCTTAATCTGTGCTCTTTAATACCAAGGCCAGTTATTCGCTCCTGCTCGGGTAAGAGGTAAAATACCTTAGGATAATAACATAAAAATGTTCCCACAATGTTATGCGAATACCAAATTGAGGTAAGCCGATACCAAAACTGTACGTCTAAGATATTCCCAGGTATCCCAAATAACAAGTTTCGTTATTCGAGAGATATTTTGCTTGCAATTCTTAGATATTTTGCTTAGGTATTTTACCTCTTATGCTGTGCTTTTAAATAAGGCCACCCGAGCAGAACACAAAAGCATATGAATACCTAATTTTGATCTTGATAACTGGCCTTGGTATTAAAGAGCTCAGATTAAGAGGTAAAATACCTAAGCAAAATACCTAAGAATTGCAAGCAAAATGTCTCTAGAATAACTAAACTTGATATTCCGGATACCTGGGTAAGTATCTGGTCACCTTAGAGGTATTATTTTGGTATTGTCTTACCTCAATTCAGTATTCGCATGACATTGTGGGAACAATTTGATGGTATTGTCCTCAGGTATTTTACCTCTTAATCTGAGCTCATAAATACCAAGGCCAGTTATCAAGTTATTCGCTTCTGCTCGGGCAGTTATCAAGATCAAAATTAGGTATTCATGTTATTTTCTCCTGCTCGGGATGTTTTATTAGGATTGTGTTTTTCACTTTTGGTTTTGGTGTTGTTTTGTAAGTTTTTAAATTTAAAACATTGTTTTAAAATTTATTTTTTTTTAAAAAAAAAAAAAGATTTTTTCGGGGGGGGGGGGGGGGGGAGGGGGAAAGGGGGAAAAAAAACAATTATGAAAAAAGAGTTTTTGGAGGGGAAAGGAGGTTGGAGGGGGGGGGGGGGGGGGGGGGGGAAAAAATGGAAAAGGGGGGGGGGGGGGGGGGGGGGGGGGGGGGGGAATTGCCAGTCGCAACGAAGGTGAGAGATTACTTCAAGCGCAATCCGAACCATTCGATTCGGAACGTGGCAAGACGGTCACTTCTTCCATCTGGTTCATCCAGCACACAAAGAAACGGGTCGGAGTTCATGGCTTTAAGGCTTTAAGGCAGATCCAGCACCAGGAAGCTGTACAGCGAGTGGTTGATGCAGCCGAAATGCATCCTAATGGACGACGAGACGTACATTAAAGTGGACGCCAAGCAGATCCCCGGCCTGGAGTTTTTCGTCGGCAAGTCCCGCCTGGAAGTTCCAGAGAGGTTCCGGAAGAAGGAGGTCGACAATTTTGCCAAGAAGTGTTTGGTATTGCAGGCGATCTGTGGGTGCGTCATGTTCAGCAAGCCTTATATAATGACCGGCACCATCAACGGCCAAATATATAAAGAACAATGCCTCCTGCAGCACCTGCTGCCCTTTTTCCGGTTCCACGAAGGTGACACTCTGTTTTGGCCCGATCTGGCATCGTGTCATTATGCAAAACCGGCGATGGAGGTGTACGAAGTCAACGATGTAGTTTTTGTGCCGAAGGAGGCAAATCCGCCAAACACGCCAGAACTTGTTAAAAATTCTGGGCGATTATGAAGGGCAAGTCCCGGAAGACAGGGAAGGTCATCAAAAACGACAAGGATTTGAAGACATAGTGGATGAAAGTGTGTAAGAAAGATGGTGCAATTGTTGCACAGGATTTGATGGGTAGCGTTATTGTGGGACATGTGTAGGACAACCTGTTACGAGTTAACCGTTAACTCTTGGTTAACGAGATGACACACACACTAACGCACTCATATAGTCAGGAGCGAACGAAGCCTCTCGCCTCCGTGCATCGGCCTCTTTCGATCACCGACAGTCTAGGAGGTAAGACGTGGTTTCTGTAGCTCTGGTTTGTCGGGTGATTCCCAGTAACTCTCGGCCATTTTCCACAGTTATGTATTTCCTTAGAGTTTTGAAAATATTCGACTGAAATGGTCTTTATATTCACTTTTAAATTCGATCTCAGACCCTTATAGGGTAGTAACCTGCAGAAAATTTGCTTATGCTTGTTCGCGACAAAATTTGGGCACCCCTAATTTCGTATATCTCTGGAAATACTTCATCAACGCGTGAAATATTTCGCAGACTGATGAAAGTATGTCTGTTCATTATGTAAAATCAATTTTTGGTGATACTACAAGCTTTTAGATCGAAGATGGCGTCGAAAGAAGAGCAAGTGCGAGACGCAATTGTGTGCGGTCGCAATGAAAATCCGTATCCGTCAGTTTGAAAACTTGCAAAAAAGCTTGGTTTTCCTGCAAGCACGATCTATAACGTTGCTAAATCTTTCGATACACATTTGACAACAACCAGGAAGGCTGGGAGCGGAACAAAAACGGATCTCATGAACCACCAGAAGGATGCGAAGGTGAAGCAAATATTGCAGAAGAGACTAGATCTTTTGGTACGTACTGTGGCTGGAAAAATAAAAATGTCCTCAACTTTCGTGCATACTTCCCACCACCGGCAAGGTATGAAGTATGAAGGTCGTTCAAGGTGAAAACTGTACCAAACCGTAATGATAAACAGAATGTGACGGCTAAAACCTGGGCTCACAAGTTGTATCGCGAATATTTGACGAAGTTTTCCTGCGTGATAATAGACGATGAAACTTATACTGCCATGCAACGGAACGGCGTAGAGGAGCATTCCAGGACGAAGAAAAAGGCCAAGTTTCCCAAAAAATATTTTGTTTGGCAGGCAATATGCAGCTGTGGTCGAGCAAGCTAAAGCTTCATCACTACCGGAACGGTAAACAAGGAAATATACCGTGAAGAATGCCTAAAGAAGCGATTGTTACCATTCCTACGCAGCCATGACGCTCCCTCGCTATTCTGGCCTGATTTGGCATCTTGTCACTACGCCAAAGATCTTTTTGAATGGTATAAAGTCCATGTTGTACCGAAATAGGTGAATCCACCTAACTGCCCGGAGTTGCGACCTATTGAGCGGTATTGGGCTCTCGTGAAGAGAGAACTCTCTCAATATAAACAACAAGCTACAACTATAGAAAAATTTCGAAAATCTTGGACAAAAGCAGCTAAATCGGTTGCAGAGAAGTCTGCACAGTCCCTAATGGTTGGAGTAACTGAAAAATTCGTAGTTTCTTCATGCAGCCTAATTAAGTAACTGTAATTAGTTTTAAGATGACTAATAATGCACAATTAAATGAATAAAAAATGCATCTTGGATTGAACTAACAGCAAATTTGTTTAATTACAAATTTAAAAAGCTTTTCCAGAGCTTGAACCTTGAGATGAATCAAATACATTATCTCTTTCCTTTCTTGCATCTGATGCCATATTTCTACTGGTTTTAAATTCGTTTACAATTTTTTGTACTGACCATGATTTTGGTAGCAATGATAAAATTGATAGTTTTCTTTCCGGCTGAATTTAAAAAATTTAATTTTCATATTTTCTTTGCGACTTCATCAAACTCGTTTGCTTTTTCTGTTTTAGTTCAATTTAAAAGTTATTTTCTCGTACACCTTCGACGATTTCAGCGCACTTTTTTTCAGGATAGTGAACATTTTTAACCTTACCTAAATCTATAGGCGAAACACGAATAGCTGTTCTTCGGTTGAATATTTCGACGTCTACAGGCATCGTGAAGTCTTCATTTGATTGAATTGTGCTTGTTGACGCTGATGGTATCGTGACCAAACTTTCATAGCTTTGTGAATTGTACATCAGGTATGGTCTGAACAGTTGGCATCCTCGAGCCGCCGGCTACGCTTTGTTCGCTTGAATCGTTACATCCTTGGTGTTCTTTCCAATTGATTTTTAGCTTGGATGATACCATCCAATTGAATGTCTTTGAATGGGCGTTATCTATAAAAACATAGAAAATATTTTTCAATTGTTAGTTTTGTACGAAAATATCACAAAACATATAATTAAAATGTGTATTTAAAACTTACCTTTGCACCAAAACGTGTTACACTTTCCTTTACAATTATTATGTTATCAAACAACACTGGATCTCGTTCAAAAACACAGGATTATGAGCTGAAATTACTATAATCACTATGCTACTAGCAACCTTTCTGCATTTACTGTTTGGTAGATACTGGATGAATTCAGAACCGAGGCAGACATTATTATACAGCTCAGAAATCATAGAATGCTGGGTAAAGACTGTTGGAAGATAGGTAGAGTTGAACGCTCAGGTATCGTCGAACCTTCAGGTACGAGTTTGGAGAGTTGGAGCGAGGTAGATTTGCTGGCGTAGGTATATTGTTATTGAAGAAGATTGTAAATTGTATATACCTGGAATGAATAAAGAGTGCGGCGGTTGTTGATTGAGGTATCAGTCGGCAGCCGTCTAGTTTGATGGAAGGTGACTAAGACTGCGTTCTTTTTATTTATTATTAAGAAACGGTCATCGACGGAGCTAGCCTCGTTATGGCCAGCGTGGCCATGGTGGACTAGTTCCAACAAAGACCATGTTTACAATCACCAACTGTACGTAGTACAGCTAACTGGTATCTAATTACCTGTATCTAATACTTGTTAGCACGTTTTCAGCACAACGCACCAAAAATCACTTGAAGAAATCATTGTTCCTGATAGTGGGATTTTGTAACTTGTTTTTCGAAATACTTTTAAACCCGTTTCCGAGATACAATTTTTTGAAGATATCATGTGCATTTTTCATAGGCCCTTCTCATAAGTAAGGCTAGATTCAAAATGGCGAACCAAGTATGCAAAACGGCGTTTTTCTTCCCAAAAACTTGTATGCAAGGTTTCATGCAAATCAAAAAATACAAAAAATAAAAACTGGAAAAATTTCCCACTTGTTCGTGGAATCGCTCATCTATATCATCTACATATATGTCGATATCATCTTCAAACATCGATATCATCATCAAATACAACTATATCATTTTCATATATATCGATATAATCTACAAATAAATCAATATAATCACCATATTCATCTATATTATCTACATATATTTCTACAGTATTGGACAACACATTTGCAAACAGTATATGACTACCATGAAATTGATCATTGAAGAGCTATGAATGGTCAATCTTGGAATAATACATGTGTGCGTTCAAAAACAACATACTTTCGATTTATTGAAACAAAAACTAATCATAACTCACTGAAAATAACCTCATAACAATATTAAAACACAAAAATAAACGGTTTTTCTTTTGGACAAAACAATTGCAACTTCGCATCCAATCGTCAGATTGAATTCTGATGTCAATATTTAGTAGCAAATCCCTTATTTTCAAGGTATTCCGTCGAGGCATGGAGTCAATCAGGTTGTCAATAACTCTGTTCTGAGGGATTGCTGCCCACGCCTTTGAATTTTCTCGAACAATTGGTCTTTATTCTTAGCCTCCACGCACTTAATTTTTTCTGATCCACGATCTCCCAAAGGGTTCTCGATAGGGTTTAGATCAGGTGGTGGCCATTCCATAACCGTGATGTTATTATCGCTGAACCATTGTTTGATCCACTTTTAAGTGGAGTGTCTCTGTTCTGAAACAACCATCTTAATGGCACATTCTCCCACACAGCGATAAATTTGTTTCGAGGAATCTGTTTTTTTCTTTTTGCACTGCAATTACATTTTTTGCCACCTTTTCCTTTTTGGGTGAAGGTTTGGATTATGGGGATATAACATGAATGGCTCATCGACGCGGACAGTTTTGTTGACACCATCAATACAGCGAACGACGTCATGGCTTCCGATGCATTCAGGGAGGTTGGCTGAGGAACACTCACAGCTAACGATTGTAGAAACATCTGTTGTTGCCTACGTTTTTTTTTTTTTTTTTTTTTAACACTTGCAAATAAGTCTGCCTTAGCCTTTAACTCGTTCAGAAAATCAATGGTAAGAATAAGAGAAAATACTATTTTGATCAGTTACCACCGCTTTAGCGCGCGATAATGGCAGAGGTTTGACAGATGTGATTTATATTCTCGCGTTCAGTGAAGACTACTGAATTCCAGTGATTTTCACATTATGCCTCTGTGCGTTTTTTTTATGGTTTTACTGCAAATCGGTAAAGCATTTGATGAACAGCGGATTTTCAATGACAGATAATTAGTTTACAGAGTACATCTGCACAATAAATACAAATGTTCAGTAATATTTAATTGCCCCACAGGTGCTGCCAATGATGAAGACCATCTTTCCTGATGGCAGAGGAATCTTCCAAGATGACAACGCTCCAATCCACACTGCTCAAATCATAAAGACGTGGTATGAAGAGCATGACACAGACTTTCATCACCTTGATTGGCCAGCACAGTCACCAGACCTCAACATTATCGAGCCACTTTGGTCTACATTAGAAGCACGCGTGAGAAGTGTATTTCCACCACCATCGTCTCTAAAAGCGTTAGAGAAGGTTTTGATCGATGAGTGGTATAAAATACCTATCGAAACAATTGTAGCGATTCCATCCCTAGGCGTATCCTAGCCGTTTTGAATGCGAATAGTGGACCCACGCCTTATTAAACGCGGTTTTCCTTTAAAACGATCTATCTAATCAAAATAACTGAATTATTGTTAGCATATCCGAACTTTTATATATTTTCGAAACTATGTTTGGATAATTTGCCATTGAATCCTGATGCCCACAATAGAAACCTCAGATTCGCCACCAGTGAGTATTGGTTTGTAAAATCATGAAGTTTGATGTGTCGCAATCCATAGTTTGAATCGTTCTATATCTCGCCAATTCCCCGGGGGAACTCGGAATCCGCAACGTCACCAGGTATGGCTAATGTGACTGAATACTCTCAGGTTGACCACCAGCGGTATTGTTTTGTAAAATCATGAAGTTTGATATGTCGCAAAGCCAGGGTTTGACATCATTCGAAATCTGGCCACTTCCCTGGGGAACCCGGAATCAGGAACGTCACCAGGTGTGGCCAATGTGAAAGAATACTCTCAGGTTGACTACCAGTGGTATTGTTTTGTAAAATCATGAAGTTTGATGTGTCGCAAGCCAGGGTTTGACATCATTCGAAATCTGGCCACTTCCCCTGGGAGCCCGGAATCCGGAACGTCACCAGGTGTGGCCAATGTGAAAGAATACTCTCTCCAGGTTGACTACCAGTGGTATTGGTTTGTAAAATCATGAAGTTTGATGTGTCGCAAGCCAGGGTTTGACATCGTTTCGAAATCTGGCCACTTCCCTGGGGAGCCAGGAATCCGGAACGTCACCAGGTGTGGCCAATGTGAAAGAATACTCTCAGGTTGACTACCAGTGGTATTGGTTTGTAAAATCATGAAGTTTGATATGTCGCAAGCCAGGTTTGATACAGTTCTAACTCTGGCCATGACACTGGTAGGGTACTTCCTTCACGATTCCCGATAATGAATCCGGAACTACGAAAAATAACGAAATGTCCGCTACTTTTCCAAAAACCTAGGATAAATTTGTGATCGTATGGAAAAAGTTGCATCTAATTTGGTAAAGGGTACGAGTTACAGATAAATGTTAAAAGGAGTTTTTCAACATAAGAAGTGTCAGGCAATTGGGTGAAAAACTACGTTTTACGGAAATAGCCATATCTCGGTTGTTTATGGGCCGATTCACGATCTTTAACCACTGACAGACTTGTTATAAATTCTAATTTCTGAGAAAAATATGATATTGCCGATTTTCAAGTAACATAAAAAAAACGAGCTGCAGTAAATTAGCACATTTGACATAACCTCAAAGTATCCGTGCTATCTCCGGTGCCCGGAAGTCAAAGCAAATTTAGAATAAACCTCGACTAGAATAAATTCCCCGTCGAACGCTTCTAGTTTTATCAAAAATGGTATATTATTCAATGAACTGTATTACTTTGAATCTGGACAAAATTTTGCTAGTCTTCTTTTAGATCATCCCCTGTATATATATACATTAGCCTGGGACACGGATATATGCAACAAAATTATTTTCGTTCTTTATTGATTTTTGGGAGCCTTTTGGTTCCTATATGAATTGTGCAAAATTTCAACTCGATCGGTGAAACTATATTTTTGCGCTCGCAGTTTTAATTTCCCATAGTATTTTATATGGGAAAACTTACCTTTTCAAAGAAATATCTGGCGAGGCGACCCGTTGTCCTCTAAAAATAAATCAATCCCTTAACTTGCTAGGAAATTTGTCAAAGAAACTTTTCTCAGAAGACTGCAAAGCGATCCGACGCTTGTGGAAAGAGTTATTAAGCCGAAACTGATTGCTATCCAATCGAACGGCCTATTGGACTGTTTTTTCTAGCAGCACAGTTCCTCCATGCTGAGTGAACATAAACAAAACACAGTGGTTGCTTCGCGCAGCCAGCAGCAGGTTGCAGGTGGCAGTGCTGCAAGAGAAAACAGTTCAATGAACCGTTCGATTGGATAGCAATCAGTTTCAGCTTAATAACTTTTTCCACAAGCGTCGGATCGCTTTGCGGTCTTCAAAGAAAAGTTGCCTTGAAAAATTTCCCAGAAAGTGGTTGCATTGATTTATTTTTCAAGGACAATGGATCACCTTGCCAGATTTTTATCTGTAAAAGTAAGTTTTCCCATGGAAAATCCTATGTAAAATTAAAACCACTAGCGCTAAAATATAGTTTCACCAAACGAGCTGAAATTTTGCACAGTTATTGCAGGGTCCAAAAGGTTTCCGAAAATCATTAGGGAACTGGAATTTAAATTTTGTCCCAGGCTAATATACATATATAGAAGATAGACTTACGGTGTTTGTTTTTGACAGAATATTTGGAAGGTTATTCGTACAGAGTTATGTTTTCAGGGGTGATTCATTTATTTTGGGACCGAGCTTAAGATCAATGCGCTGGTTCTTCCTGAGCCAAAAAAAAGTAAATATATATTCGTCTTGACCATCCAGCCCCTGGCAACAGTATCTCCAAACTGATTGCTGGCAAAGCTACCAATGTTTTTGACCCATGATGTTTTCGCTGAGAATCGTTTTGCATGGATCACTGCACGACTGCATCTTCACGTTTCAGAAGACAGTAAATTTAGTATCACTGACATCTCGTACCCAAAGCTTCCGAGAACCATTTTACATACTAAACCAGAGCTGCTGCCAAAACAAAGCAACAAACAAAAGGCGTCCAAGCAGCAAATACTGCGGAATTTAAGACATTGCATTTGCATTGGAACGTCGCAAATCGCATGCCAATCACCCGACGGCATCAACGACATCGACACACCCCGTTGCTCCAGGCATAAACAAGTGTAAAATAAGGTTGTTTTTATAATACAAGCACCAATTGAGACACAATCACAGTCAGTGCAGATACCAACAATTTTACCGATAACCCGAACTTAATGGATCGCAAAATTGCTGAATTGCTGTAAAATTTCAATAAGCCACTCCGGGACGATTCAATTTCCGAATCCAGCCAATACAATTACTGACTCAATAGTGGAACGGTTGCCTTCGGTGGCGTATTCACCGGTAAACGTTGTCGTTCCTGCTGAAAACTAGAAGATCCCACTACCTAAAACCCGCTTTCAATCCTTGCATTTACATTGTTGCACAAAATACAGCGAGTAATTGAACGCTCAAATGAGCACTGCTTCGATTTTCGGTTGTAGATTTAATTTTTTCGTATTTTAGCTTTACGGGCAAAACCACCGTTGCGGGCAGAAGCGGTTTTGCGGTGAAAACTAATTTGCATAGGCAAGGGTTACGGTATGGAAATGTCGGAGACCTGTCGATTAGAACCAAACGTTTTTCTGGAATGGAGAGATTGTGGACCGAACGTTTCAAATACAAGCGATGAATTGACTGTAAATGACCTTTCCATGTTTACCAATCGGTGCTTTGGTTCGTTGAATAGATTTCCAAACAAGGCAAGAAGTAACACCATTTTCTCCTTCATTAAGCTTTCGTTTACCTTTGAATGTTGAGGTTGGAATATTTCCGATAATATTAATTTAATGGCAGCGACTAAGACATAGCATTTATTTGTTTATTTTTGAACTTTTAATTTTACATATCTAATCAAATGTTACGGAAACATTATTCACAAATAACACAACCTTTCGACAAATGAATTCTTCGAAACGACCTAAATTACCATCCAGGGTAAACGATCCTAGAGTTGCGATTCGTTGAAGGCTTTTCTAACTAAAGTGCTTATGAAGACATTTACCCTAACCGGTTGAAGCAAAGTGGCAGCCATGCATCGTTTTCTCAAGCTAGCGCGTGCCTTCCGAATGTTGAAATAAATATGCATTTCCACTAACATGCCCATCTCATCACATGGTATTTTTTAGGATACTCATAGCCCCTGTCAAAAGTGTAAATATTTCACGTTGGCGCCTTGAACGACGAAAAAGCTCAGTGCGTTGCAAAACATTTAAATTTATGGACATAATTTCATACCTCCTAACTTATTGGTGTACCTAAAAGAAGCAGCTAGAGTGATTGATGTTTTCGGCCTTCTTCAAATTTACATAAACTATGCAACTTATTTTTACATACCAAAAATACCGAACATATCCACCTGTGGTGAGATCAGCCCCTTCTAAAAAAAACTACAATGTAAAGCCCCATTGGGTTGTTCGAATTGTGGACGTAGGACTACGACTAAGTGTAATCCATTTCTATTATACAATTTAATATTCTTTTAAATAATATACATTTATAACAAAACCATATAGATCATATCAGCAATTGATTTCTTTCGGTATTAAGGGCTGTTTTCACCAAAATCCGGACTTTCAAAAAATATGTTAGAAAAAACAACAGCATGTTTTTGATTTATATTATTTCATTTTATAGATAAAAAGGATTATATGATGTGATACTCACCACAGCGCATATAGATTTATATGGATTTATTTCCATAAGCTGTTGCGCGCACTTTCTTATTCTACTTCTTCTTTCATCAATCTTTGCACGGTGTCCTTGTCAATTTTCTTCGAAGCAGCAAGCCACTTAGAACGAAATTCTTGGATCGTTGATACCTCTCCACCAAGCTATTTGAGGTTTCCCTTGACCAGTGACCAGTATGTTTCAGTCGGGCGGAGCTGTGGACAATTTGGTGGAATCCTTGGGAACGTAAATAACGTTATTTTGCTCATACCAAGTGTTTGTATCTTGAGTGTATTGACAGCTGGCCAAATCTGGCCAGAACTTAGCCCACAGAAACAAATTGCTTGCCAGACCGGATATTTTTTAGGGAATTTGGTTTTATACTTCCATTTCAGATGTTCAGGGGCATCTTTCCGGCAAGTTGCTGTGTAAAATTCCGTTCCCGAGAGATATTTGATTTTTTGGAAGCAGTATGTTTCGTCATCCATGACAAAACAATGGAATTTTGTGGGAAGTTGTTCATACAGCTTTCGGTAGCGTATTTTTACCGATTTTTATTGGTTTGCGTTACGATCTGGGTATTTTTTAGCTTTGAATGATCTCAATCCAGCCTTAGACTTCACTTTTTGCACAAACCCGGTTGACATTTGCACTTTTTTCGCAATTGTCCGTGTTGGCACTGGGTTTGCTTGAAAAGCAGTAAGGACTTTTTTCTCCTTCCTTGTGTTGCTTTGTCCATGTTCACCACGACTTTCAGCTATCCTTTCGACAGTAAGACCCTCTTTATAACGTTTAATCACATCTGCAACAGTTGATTTTGGCACATTAAACGATTTTGCGATGAATCGAACAGTAGAATTGGGATTTTCCAAATATTTGTACAAGATAGATTTCCTGCGTGCTAGTTCAGATGGCGCTTTCTTGAATACAGAATGCGCTTTTGTAAAAAAAAAATGTGTGTGATTCACGTTTGTCCAGGTATTGGTTATGTACATAACAAGTTTCATTCCATTTCGTAGTGATTTGAAGAAAAAGGATAAATACTTGGTCCGGATTTTGGTGTGAACGGCCTTTAGTGAATAAAAGGTGTTTCGATCAAAATTTGGTCGACTTAAACTTGACGCATTTCTTTTCATCGTGCATTAAAAAATTTGCACACCCCTCATTTTGAAGATATGTGCGTGTAGCATCATGCTTTATTTTGATTTTGAGATGATAGTTATAATGTGTGAGGAGAGAGATGATATTTTGACTGTGATATACTTCAAGTTGGATTTTGTGGATGGTGTTGGTGAGTTGAAGAGAGGGATGGGAGAGGAGAGAGCCAAATCGGGACGATAAACGAAACACGTCGGCCAAAGCACGATCGCGAAAGTTGTACACGACGATGCTGACGAAGTTTGATTGCGTGGCACAGGACGATGAAACTTACGTCAAGGCAGACTATAAACAGCTTCCTGGACAGGAATTTTATACGGCAATCGGACGGGGAAAGGTGGAAGATATTTTCAAGCACATTAAACTGTCAAAGTTCGCGAAGAAATATCTGGTGTGGCAGGCCATCTGTACCTGTGGCTTGAAGAGCAACGTTTACATTGCGTCCGGAACCGTCAACCAGCAAATTTATCTGAGCGAGTGCCTACAGAAACGTCTACTGCCTTTCCTGAAGCGACATAATTGTTCCGTTCTATTTTGGCCGGATTTGGCATCTTGCCATTACGGAAAAAAGGCCATGGAGTGGTATGCTGCCAACAACGTTCAAGTCGTGCCCAAGGACAAGAACCCTCCCAACACGCCAGAGCTTCGCCCAATCGAACAATATTGGGCCATCGTCAAGCGAAACCTTGGGAAGACTCAAAAAGCTGTTGTTAGCGAGAAACAGTTCAAGGCAAACTGGCGTTCTGTGGCGAATAAAGTGAACAAGGATACTGGACAAAATCTTATGGCAGGTGTTAAACGAAAGACCCGGCAATTCACATTGGGTTAAAAGGAAGCTTAGCTGAATATTTCTTCTTTTTTTTGTATTAACTGAACTTGAAAAAGAAAAAGAATTTAACTTATTAATATAAAGTTTGATCGACTCACACACATTGTCTTGGTTTGGGATTGCCTTGGTTTGGGATCTCAAGTTTTTACATTTGGGGGTGTTTGGGGGTCCTTGGGGTCTTTTTTTGGTCTTGTTGTAGCGTCTGGTGGAAAACGGAGACACGGGGGGCGGTCATCTTGTTCTTGTGTGCTGCTAAACCTTGTTCGCTTACCCAATATTGTTTTACCCCATTTTTGTCGGTACACCCTTTTTTAGTTTTTTTTTTTTTTTTTTTATATTAAATCTTTTTAGGTTCCCGTGATATTATTGTTGTTTTAAGATCTGTTTTAAAGTCAGAAGAATCATAAAAATTAACTCTTTTAAAAATGTGGTGGCCCTGAAGAGGGCCTTTTTTGGTTTTTGATTGTGGCCCTGCAAAGGGCCTTTTTTTGGTTTTTGGGTTTTGGTGGTTCTGAATTAAGGACGGTGTTGATGTTGAAAAAGAATACTGTGATGTTGAGTGTCCAAATCAGAACGATAATATCTAATTGATGCCGCATCATCGGTGCCTGCCAAATAAAATATTCAACACACCACTGTTTAAAATTGACAAAATAATGTTCGTTGAATTGGAAAGTTAAACATTGTATCTGTAGGATTATATCCTACGTCGAGCTGTAGACCCTTCTCCTGCATCCCAGCCAGTAGTTGATGACGAATTACCTTAGGCCGCTTGAGTTTTAGTCCGATAACACTTAGCTCACTCAGTGGCCGTCTTCGGCTGCTTTGAAGGAACGTTCGCCTGTTGAGCAATCTTGCGCTTCCGGGAATTGCGCTTGTGTATAGTAGCCAAATGTTGCGACATTTCAATGCATATGCAACGCGAAACGAAGTTTCACTACATGAAGATAATAGAGAATGTTTCGTTCTGTCAATATATTGATAATGGATATTGAAAACCGTGAAAGAGAATTAGCAAGACTAACAGAAGAATTCCTTCTACATCCTCATTTTTTTCTAGAACATTCCAACTTATTATTTGTTATATTTACTATTTCGTCGGTTTCTTGCAACACTGGCACAACTCTGAATAAAATTCGAAAATTCTACTTTGCTTGAGTTTTATGTAGATTTATTGCCTGGATTGCCATGTTTCGTGAAAACTCCCCTCTAAGCATGTACGGTAATGTGTAATAAAGTTATCCCAAGTAACAATTTTAGTTTTATTCCAGCCGTATAGCATTCCTCCCGGCTTTGTTGATAAAACTAAATTCAAAACTATTTTGTCTACCAACACTTCCTCTATTCTTCTTTAAAGTCAATATTTGTACAGAGTGGCCCACTCTATAGACGGTTGTGAAAACAATTTAATAAAACCTTTATTACACTATAAAGATATTGAAAATGTTCTAGTGTTAGATGCTATGACCACTTGAGAACCTTCATAAAACCTATTGGCTGCATGAAAACCAGCATATGCCAAATAATATTGTTTCATTGCAAAATATCCAAAACAAATTCAGTTTTCTACAGCGTGGCATGCTCCAAATCAGATGCGCATTGAATTTTATGGTGACTATTGGCATGATAAGAGCCGAAAATTAATGCGTCTCGGAAATTATGCGCGTTTACAACAACAAACACAAAATAAAAACAATATATTCGATAAATTAAACATGAATTTATGAAAATTGATGAAATTCAATAAAGTTATCTAAAAGAATGTAGAAATTGGTCTCCGATATACAGTTCATTTGCATTGCGTTTAAAATTTGGTGCATGTATTTCTCACATTTCTATTATTTCTAATATTTCCATATGGCGATTGAAAAAAAAATCACAATTCTACCATAAAGCCAAGTTATCTTCGCAATGACTACTTTAAAACTATTTTGGTTCTTTAGTGGCTTTCCTCAATGCCAATTTGCCACCTCATGCATTTACTGGAGGCAAAATGGTTTTAAAATGCTTTTTCAACTCTGAACCAGAAGGTGTTGAGAACCGTCAGAGCAAACCCTGGACTATCAGATAATGAAATCGCACAAAAATACGCTGCTGCTCGCAGTACCGTTCGAAGAATTCGTTTGCAAGCAGCATATCGTTCTTATCGAGCCAGCAATCAACCAAACAGAACGTTGAAGCAAAGTTTCGTCACCAAAGCTCGAGCTCGGAAATTGTACCAGCAGGTTTTGACGAAGTACCAAGGATGCCTGCTCATCGACGATGAAACCTACGTCAAAATGGATTTCGGACAGCTTCCTGGCCAAAAATTCTAAATGGCGACGGCACGAGGAGATGTTCCTGCGAAGTTTAAGTTTGCTTTTATGGACTAATTTGCCAAAAATAAACTGATGATTTGGGAAGGGATATGCAGCTGCGGAGCAAAGACTAAAGTGTTCGTGACGAATCAGACGATGGACTCGAAGCTGTTCAAGGAAGAATGCCTCAAAAACCCCGTACTACCTTTCATTAAAGCCCATAAAGGTCCCTTGAAGTTTTGGCCAGATTTGGCGAGCTGCCACTACAGTCAGGAAGTTAACGGTGGTACCGCGATAATAACGTAGATTTCATCGATAAAAACATAAATCCACCCTACTGCCCGCAGTTCCAGCCCATCGAGAAATTTTGGGCAATAATGAAGCGGAAGCTTAAGAAAAGGTGAAAAACGGCTCGGGACGTGACTCAAATGACCAAAATGTAGAACAAATGTGCCAAAGAAGTTGAGTCCGGAGGTGTGCAGCGTTTGATGGGAGGAATAAAGAAGAAAGTGCGAATTTTCATTAGAAACGAAGAGAAATGATTTGTATTGAGAGTTTTTGTCCATTTATTACAGTTTTTTACCTTTGTTTTGATGTATTAAACTTATTTGTACGTCAATCCGTTACCGAAATACAGATGATTTAATTATTCCGGATTCTAAATGAACATAGCTTTATTTAACCCTTAAAGGTGCTAAGGACGGACTTTTTTTTTTGAAAACGCTATATCTCAATGATGCCTTAACCTTTCCAGATGAAACTTTCACTAAAATCAAGGGGAATGGTAGTCCTAAACTTTGAATACATATACTCCCTCCAACCAATCGCCCCTTCTTTTCGTGGCTGAAACTAGGGGCTTTGAGGATATTTTTCATGATGATATTGAAATTGTTTTTGTTTTTCACTTTTTTTATAAACGGTTTTATGTTTTTTAGTTAGTTTTTAACACAAATGGTACATGAAAAGTATACAAATGGGTATATACATATGTTTCGGGATGTTCTAGGTCGTCCAAACTCTCCTGGAATGTTGATCATGGACTACGTTGCTATGGCATCTGAGCATAGAACCTACATACATGAAACATGTCCAACAATGTTCAAGAAGAGTGTAATACTTATTCATCTCCATTCATATCAGTCGTTCAAGTCTCTCTAAATTGTCCTGAAGTTCAGGTCAAATGATCTACTAGTTCAACCATTACTTGGCTACTGTCCTTAGCAACGCAGCATACCCAAGCAGACTCAAAAAAGCTAAACAAAGTGGTAACAATATATTTCCTTCCATATAAGATGTTCTAGGTTCTCCAAATTGTGCTGGAGTTTAGATTGTTCGTTGGCATTAGTTCAACCAAGACGAATGTAATGCCTCTAACATTGTATAATGTCTTCGCTGATTTATAGTACCAGTGAGAATCGTTTTCGACCCATTTCCAGTTATATTTGTTGACCCATTTCCATTTATATTTGTGGATATGCTAGGTGCTCCAGGTCGTTGTGGAGTTCAAGTCATAAAATCTTTTGAATCAACCACAGCTTTAATATCCCAAGTAACCACGAGGCTATAATAGCATGCATATAAAGGGTATATGCATTACGTCTATTGCATCATTGAAGTTGAATTAAAGCTGAAAAGGGCCCCACTAACATCGAACTAATGCTAAATCTATCCAATATGCCATAAGACATTGCTAAAGTAGCATTATTGCAATGGTAATGCATCATTATATTCTTAAGACTAATCTCACGCTTAATTACTTGACAACTGTTGAATTGCATCCCGCATTAATGATGTTGATTTTGGGTTAAAAAAATGCAATAATATAACGCTTGTGATTATTTGGGATAGTTCTTATGTGTGCATAAAAATCAATCTATTTTTCGGCATATCAGGTATCCTATATTCTCCAAATCATCCTGAAGTTCAGATCAAATGAGCTACTACATCAACCATATGACCCATTGACCCTAGAATCGCAGAATACTTCAAAAGGCTCAAGAGACTATACAAATGGAATAGAGTCCATTTCCCTCCATATAAGATGTCCTAGGTTCTCCCAATTGTGCTGCAGTTTAGATAGTTCGTTGCCATTAGTTTAACCAAGACCAATTTAATGCCACTAACATCGCTGACATACACAAAATGTGCGAACAAAACACTGCTAGAAGACATTATTTGCAAGAACATTTCTGAAGCATATCAATTGTATACTGGCTGAATTATGCACCCATCGAATACACTTAAAGCGAATAGAATGATATTCCCTAAAACACAGTGTGCGCTAACGACGACGGATGTTGACTGTTGGAAATGTCATAAATTCAGCTGTCAAAGTCATACGAAAGAACATGAAATAGTGTGCTACCGGATTTGCGAATCTTAAGATCAAATCGTCAATTTCAAGCGATCTCAAGACGATCTGGCGATCAGTAAACGGTGTAAAAGATGCTCAAAAAGAAGAGTTCTAAAAACGAATACGAAATGTTGTTTTTGTGATTAATTTGTGTGCCTTAATTATTCCATAAAAAAACTCATTTTTTTTTTGCACAGATTGTAAAGATTCGGATGAGCAGGAAGTGTAAAATCGTATTGATGTGTTTGGCTATCACTTTCAAAACAGAATAATTCTTTGTTTGTTTTTTTGCCATGCTTCTCATTTTTGTAATAAATCTAATCAAATAAACAAACATACATGCAAACAAACATACAGTTGTCATTGATGCACAGCCTTTGTGAGTCTGTTTGGATATGCCTCTTCCATAAGAACTACAGTGTGACCAATATACATTCGAGTACATAAAGTAAATAATGCTTCGTTTGTTGGTTGTCCAACGTGCTCGGTCATTTACTCCCGGACGCGACGTAAGAAGCAATGCCATGTTGAGCCCGTTGCGTGGTAATGGAAATTTTGATGAGCGCAAGAGAAACTTCCATTAAATTAACTCTTTAGTTGGACAAATTCATTTGTTCGTCCTGAAAAGGACGGATTTCAGTTGTTGACGGGGGGAACATGGTTCGCGATTGAACATAGGATTTCTTCTCGGTCTTCTAGTGAAGCAGGACGGCCTGAAAAACACCTTGTGAAATGGTCACACCGGAGAGAAGTTTTGTCAGCTCCTCGTCGTTACGGATGGCCAGCTGCATGTGACGTGAGATGATTCTGGTCTACTTTTTGTCACGGGCGGCGTTTCCTGCCAATGCGATGAGTTCAGTGGCCAGGTATTCCATCACCACAGCGAGGTAGACAGGGGGAACCGGCACCAACGCGTTCGGTGTAGTGACCTTCCGGAGCAGACGGGGAATACGACCGAGTGAGAACTGCAATCCGACTACAAATTTATCACGGTCAGACATGTGGCTAGGCAGTAGAGTGTGCCGGACGACTTGAAGGTGCGCAGCCGAACGCTGATACAACATCTTCGAGCTTTTTTTTTTTGTTCCGGACATAATTCACTGCGACCAGTAATTTTATCTATTGTAGTATATCCCGCATCCTTTGTTTAGTGCATATCGAGTTACTTCACCACTATTGAGAAATGATGAAGTATTCGGTGTTGTGACAGTTGTCATTGTTTGTTTTGTTGGCAATGAATCAAGTTTTATTGAAAGTTTCCGCTATTTAAACCCTTTGTGAGCGACAGTACTCTTCAAAGGCGCGCCCCTTTATCTGTCAAAACCGGATTCATTGCAAACAAAAAAATTGCAATGACTCCGATACTGACCATGCATCAGAACCCTAGTCATAACCAATTCAAACTATAGAACATCAAATAGAAAAATGAAAATTCACATAAATGAATCCTAACCATGTTTTCCTTATTCAAAGCTCCTCTGGGGGGGTCAACGGGGTTTGTCCTTTCAAAAAAAAAATGTAATAAGGACTAATATATGTTCCTTTGATTACAAAAACAAATATGTTCCCTAGTTTGAATTAATTCAGACTAGGGTTCGGTGGTAGATCTGATACCCCGTAACGCCCGAGCTTGCCCGAAAGACTGAAGCAAAATGCCAAGGTGTCCTCCTTAAATATCTTTTACTGATGGATAAGAGACATTCCTTACTTAAATTTGAAGTCTGTGATTGGAGAATACTGTGCATTTAGTAAATTTACCATGAAATATCGGCGTTATAAGACATTAATGTTGAAAATCGATATTTTTCATTATTGGAATCGACACGTAGAAATATTATCGATCGATTGAGGAAATCATTAAGAAAATGTTTGGAGAAAAGACTGAGATATTAACGCTCAAAACCTGACCGCATTTCGTGACGGTCACAATAGATATTTTTTTAAATTGTACCCCAGTATAGAAAACAAAAACGTAGTCCTTCGTCAATGCTACCAAAATTTCGGTCAATATGTATTTATTAAACAATTTCTTTATTTCATAAAAATATACCAAAATTTCAGTCAATCTCTGTTCTTGCTAATTAACTACATGAAGAGCTTTAGTTTCCGAATTGCTAATAATATTTACCTGATTTTTATTTACGTTTTCTGCAGAAGGCGTCGTTATTTATTAAAATTTGATATCTCACTCCTTCTCGTCGAAAAAAGTCTTGAGTCTGCTGGGAGTTCAATCGTACCATCGTCATGAGGGCACATTATACCCCATGAAATGACCCATTTTACCCGCCTTTTTTGCTAAATGCGGTATGGCAGAACATTTTTCGGATAATCATTTTTCAAAAATAAACTCACATTTCAGATTTTGCTAAGAACATATACAAAAAAAAAATGGTACTAATGAGCTTACTAAAATAAAAAATATTTTCGATCAATTAATAGAGAAAATCAATCAGTTTCTTGAGGGATGCATCATGACTCCCGTTCTCCAAAACGGAACTTAATCAAATATCCCAACAACCTGTAATCCCGCAGCAGGGTCGATCAACAATCAACTTACCCTTTCAATCCGCCTCATCCACAGTTTCCCAAGCGGCATGTTCTAGTATCAAAGCCGGAAATTGAGATCCCCATCAAAGTCACCTGCCAGCGGCACATCTACTCCTATCATACGCACATGATTGATGGGTATGAATTTCGGATTATAGTCACAGGGAATGGCATGAACGGGGAGAGATGAAACTATCCAAACATCAATTAGAGCTCTTCCTTCACTTGATGGGGAGATTTGGAACATAAATGCAATCAGAACCCAGTTACTGTTATTTGTCTGTTAGACTTTGTATTAGGTTTTCTCATTCTGGTGAATGTTAAACATTGAGAGCAACATTTTAACGAACCTTAATGTTGAGTAAAAATATCTGCTTTGCAAATACGTGAAAGTAGGAAATTAAATTCCCCTGTTCCGTTTACATGCCCTGTTTGCCGCGGGCAGATGCAACGTTAGTGTTAGTTTTGCTTTATGTTCTCAGTTTACTGTTTGTTTCCGGGGAAGTCAGTAGGAGCAAATTAGCGTTCCAATATAACATCGGCATTCAAAGTATGCAAACAAGTTTTCCAACTGAAGCTTTTTGAACAGTTCAGCATTTGGTAAAGGGATGTCTGTTGCTTTTTCTTTCATATCTGTTTGTGGTTGTGCATTGTGAAACAATAGCAGAAATGCAAGTCGTAATGTTCACCCTCATGCAATGATTTGCTTTGCCTAGCCATCTGTGGTTGAGAAGTTACGAGATCTTTCTATACCAAACGGGCTTCCTTGTTTCTTCTACCAGTTTGTTCAAAGTTGATTGAAGCCGGAGTGCAATAATGAAGTACACGTGATTGCAGGGGGTTGGAGGTTATAAGACATGTTTGAGTCATATTCAACGTAACATTCAAAGCTACCTATTTAAAGCCTGTCCACGTTAAATTTCAGACACTTTTCTTCCATTGTAGATTTTGAATTATTTCACGGATCACTGAAACGTTTCACTTTTATGACAGCTGAAACTCTCCACGTTATTTCGCGGTACAACATGTTAACTTTTTTGTTACATTCAGTATAATGGCGTCGAATAAAGAAGAAGCACGAACGGCAGCAAAATCAGAAATCATCGGTACGCGAGCTTGACAAAAAACTAAAACTATCGAAAAGTACCGTGTTTTGTGTCATTTGACCAGCGCTTGACTGTGAATTGGAAGGTTGGAAGTGGAACAAATCGAAAAGTATGCTCTCGACAAATGGACAAGAAGGTGGTAGCCATTATTGAAAAAAAAAATCCCAATCTTTGGCCTCTTGTCACTATGCAAAATTCGTCCTGGAATGGTATAAGGTACAATAGGTCAAATACGTGCCCGAAACTGCCAATATCAAGCTGTCCAGAACTTCGCCCAATAGAGAAGTACTGGGCTTTAGATAAGCGGAAACTCTGCGAAACTAACTATATTGGATGCAACAAAAACACAAAAGTTTTATATTTTTGGAGAAAACTGCAAAATTATAACATTATTGCTAGATATGGTGCATTCTAAAATGTTCATTGCCGTTGCTTCCTGGTCAATAAATTTTGCTTTCCATTTTGGAAATGTTACCTGGCTACGATTACGCAAATGCTTCTATGAGGTTGATGCTTGAAGTTTCAGTTTCTAATGCAACTGAAAAAATGTTTAAGGATAGTATTCCCTTGTATTGAAATTAATCCTTTGATTTGACATTAATAAAAAACCACCAATGCTTGAAAAAATAAGAATAAGAAAACTTCTGTCGGAATTTAATTTCCCCTTATCAAATTTACCCACATACCAAACCCAATGAAGAACACATTTACTATCATTCGACATACGGTCGTCTAAATCTACCATCCAAATTAACCCCCTCCATCCATATGACGCCGAAGTTCACCCGATCTAATCTGCTGACGCCATAATGTGTGTCATCATCAAACAGACACTTTCCAACCACCGACTAGATAAACATTAAGCGCGAACAAGAGGAAAGTGAAAGCAAAACTTTGACATTTTACCTTTTGATGCAAAATCTCATTAGTTTCGTAGCTGGTAATATTTAATTAACTCTCATCTCACTCACTCACTCTAGGGTTAAACACATATTTTGGGCCTTCTAAGTAGCAAATTGGATCTTTCGTTTTGTTTTACAAGTGAAGTTATATAAAATGAATATAAGTGTTATGATAACCCCATACGAAACAAAAGGTTTTCTAAGAGTTTCATATTGTTACGATATTATTCAACATCCAATTTCTGGATATGACTGTTACCGTTGCAACACAATATCCCTTGTTTGCCAGTATTAAAGATTTAATTGTCACACACATTAAGGCCTGTACTTGAAAAAAATGCACCAGACAAAAGTGTTCGCCAAACATTTATTTTCAGTCAGATTTTCTTGATACTTTCAGGGAATGAACAAATACATACGAATTATGTTTCGGCATGATTACTTTATTTAATTTCCTATCCATCGCTGAAAGCCCGCACCTTTCCCTTAAGACCCCTCATTACATTTTGTGCAATGGTGGAGCCGACCTTTTTGGGTTTTTTTCATCCATTCTTTCTTCAACTCCAGCTCGTTCTTTAACACCTTGGACGATTTTCGAACTTTGGCCTTCATTATGGCCCAAAATCTTTCCACCGCACGATTCTCGGGTGAATTTGGGGGGCTGGTGGTTTTTGGTACAAAAAAAAACGTTATTGTCTCTGTACCAATCCAACGTCGATCGGACGTAATGGCATGATGCCCGGTCCAGCCAAAATAATGTCTCGCCTCCGTGGGACCGCAGGAAGGGCAACAGACGCTTCTGGAGGCACTCGGTGCGGTAAATTTCGCTGTTGATGGTACCCGTTGTGATGTACGGTTTACTCAGTTTACCGCATTGGCATATGGCCTGCCAGAGCAAGTATTTTTTTGCGAATTTGTCCACTTTCTTCTTCCTTATGTCTTCCGGAACATCAAACCGTGATTTGGGAACGTAGAATTCCAGCCCCGGTATCTGCTTTGCGTCTGCCTTGATGTAGGTTTCGTCATCCACAACCACACACATCGGTTTCGTTAACCACTCTCGATACAGCTTCCTTGCGCGGGATTTGGCCGCCGTGTTTTGTTGATCACGCCGGTTCGGTGCCTTGCGGACCTTGAATACACGAAGCCCAGCTCGTTTCATGGTTTGCTGAACGAACCAGGCGGAACACTTTGCCTTCAGAGCCGCGTCGCGAATCGAAAGGTTCGGATTACACTTGAAATAATCCAACACCTTCCAGTCAGCTGTCTTCGATTTTCTTCCACTTCCAGCCCGCCGCTCAGTCATCTGGGACTCCTTAAACGATTTTACCACCCGAGACACAGTTGTATGGGTGATTCCCAGTTGTCTTCCGATCCATCTCATGGTCGTAGTCGGATTTTCTATGACGGCGCGCAAAATTCTCCGGCGATTTTCTTCTTTCGATGACATCTCAATCACCACTGAACCGATTGTTATGAAATTTTGTACATGTAAACAATTCACTCCAAACTAGTTATGCTCAGATTTCCATCAATTTTACCCACGGACAAAAAATTTACACACGGATAAAAATTGTGCATTTTTGAGTACAGGCCTTATTGTGCCTGTTGCAGCCAGCGTTCTTCTTATTCGTGCTGACCCTGAGTTAAGTTGTGGATTGGGGGTCTCCCAACTTGCCATATCAGTTTTCAGCACTCCATACGACGTTGATTTTCCACACGACTTCACGACATCCTCGGCTGCACGTCAGATCGCCAACCTTTGTAGTAGTCGAATTGATACTTTCCCAGGACTTCCAGGCTGCATAGTAGAAATAGTAGTATAATAGTAGTTTTTGGGAGTCCCCAGTCCCTCTAACTCAATCGCGCTGATTACAGCCATCGTTCGTCTAAGTCGTCCTGCCCCTGAGCTTAGATGTGGATTAGGGGTCTCCCAACTTGCTACGTCAGGCAAGTACAAACATAAATCCTGTCCACGTTAAATTTCGGACACCAAAATAATAGCAGCAAAAAAAAATTTACACATAATTCAACAAAACCGATTGTTTATTTCACAATAATAGAGTTAAATCTACATTAGAAACATTAAGATGTTGGTTTACACTGATAGGCAAAATATAGTGCCCACCTCATCATTTTTTGAATACCTCTCATTATTTGGTTCAAATTAAAGTAAACACACCGTAGACTTTTTTGATATCTTATTTTTCATATTCTTTTAAGTTTCACTTATGGAATAACAATACAAAAAAAGAGTTTGACTTGAAGAAAAACAAATCAATTCGTGTTGAAAAAAAACAGTGACAAAAAAAGGGTCGACTTCATTTCGGGGGCCAAAGAAATAAATTTAAGTAAAAGAGAAGCATTTTAATAATTTATGTGTCCTCCTTTGGCCTTCAGGATCAGCTGCAGGCGCTTCGACATGCTCTCGACCAGGTTCTTTAGGTGCTGTGGATCAAGCTCTTCCCAGGCGCGCTTCAGGGCTTCAAAATAGTTGAATTTATTGGCAACACCAGTTTTGTCAACCCTGGCATCTAGAATGGCCCACAAATTCTCGATGGGGTTGAAGTCCGGGCTTTGTGGAGGCCATTCCAGCGGTTTGAACCGACAAGACCGGAAGAAAGACTTGATCATCTTGGCAGCATGCTTCGGGTCGTTGTCCTGCTGAAATGCGAAATTCTCTCCAAGACCCGTTTGGATCAGTGAAACCTCCAGATTTTCTCGCAGGATGTTGATGTACGAATCTGCCGTCATTATCCCGTCGATTTTCACGAAGCTACCCACTCCACTCCACGAAAAACACCCCCAGACCATCACATTTCCTCCTCCATGCCTCACCGTGCCTTGGATGTGGCGCTCCTGAAGCTCCTCACCCGTTCTGCACCACACACTAACCCGCCAATTTCGATTAAAAAGCCAGAACTCTACGGACTTATCAGCATGCCCAATAGCAAACCTAAGTTATGCCTGTCCACGTTAAACCCCTGACACCAAAATAATGGGCGCATCCAAAAATTCCCACATGATTCAACGAAACCGATTTTTTGTTTCACAATAGTAGAGCTATAGTTATATTAGCAACCGCTGCATTAAGATGCTAATATTCACTTTCTGTAAAATTCTTGAACTTTCATGAGTACACCCGCCATCAGGTTCCGTACGGTATCGTTAGATACGCCCGCCGTGACGATTCTCCACCTTCTCGTGAAATCATCGGTACCATTTGCTTTCTTCTTAGTTTCGATGAGTTTCCGCTTTAGTAGTGCCCAGTACTTCTCTTTTGGGCGAAGTTCTGGACAGTTTAGTGGATTGGCTATTTCTGGCACATATTGACCTCTTGTGCCTTATACCATTTCCAGGACGGATTTCGCATAGTGACAAGAAGCCAAATCAGGCCAAAACAGAGCTGCAAAGTTGTGGCTTCTGATAAACGGTAGCAACCGCTTTTGTAAACATTCTTTCTAGTAGATATCCTTATGGATAGTTCCTATAGAGACGAAATTTTTAGATTTTCAACCACAACAAATATTTCTTTGGGAATTTGGACACCTTTTTT
>JAHHFK020004868.1:0-61824 GCA_024533555.2 Aedes koreicus
TTTATTTGTACAGGCTCAATCGAATCAACTTTACAGAGCCAAGTTTTCATATTTATATACATCAGTTATCTTAAAACTAAAGTTAGGAGGATATAACCGATTACTCGTGGCCGTCTCGAGGTTAAAAGGAATAACAATTTAATGGATGGGAAGATGGGCGGAAATTTTAAGTATAGTTTAAATAACACATTCATTTTAAATTCTAAATTGTCAAAAAACTTATAACTATACATCTTTTGGTTTTATTTTGACTTGAACATATTTGAAAAAAAAAAAAAACTCACAAACACAGATAAAAAAAAACTAATAGTATACATACATGTTAAACTAACTACAATCTAATGCTAATGTTAGTCAAAAACACATAAATGAGTTTCATAAACTCCAGATCACGTACAGCCAAAATATCTCGAACCGGTACATTGGGTTGTCTACCTCGAGCCCGAAGGGAATCATAAAGCTCAGATCTGACGCCACGATGCTCGGCACAAGACCAAATAACGTGATCTGCGTCCTGGTAACCTTGTCCACATTCACAGAGATTGCTGTCGCTCAGCCCAACACGGAATAAATGAGCGTTCAAAGAATAATGATTGGACATGAGGCGAGACATCACACGAATGAAGTCTCGACCCACATCCATCCCCTCTAAACCAAGATTTTTTCGACACCTTTGGGATGATTGAATATTGCCATCGCCCCAAATCTCCTTTACTCCATTTATACTGCCAGCTAACGAGAGACTGTTGACGAAAAATAGAAAAAAATTCATTGAAGGCGATTTGTCGATCGTAAATATCGCCTTCCATAGCACCCACCTTTGCAAGCGAGTCCGCTTTCTCATTGCCCAGAATCGAACAATGAGATGGGACCCATGCAAAGGTGATGATAATGGAACGCGAAGATAAAGCACTTAGAAGCTCCTGTATTTTCATGAGAAAATACGAGGAGTGCTTTACCGGCCTCAATGAGCGAATAGCCTCTATAGAACTGAGACTGTCCGTGAAAATGAAATACTGATCCGGTATTAGTGAAGCAACAATTTCTAGCGTAAAATGTATTGCCGCTAATTCAGCGAAATATACGGAACAAGGGCCTTGAAGTTTACGATTGGCGCTATGAATTTCATTAAATATACCAAATCCTGCTGACTCCTCTATCAATGATCCGTCAGTGAAGAACGATTTAGTGGAATCAACTTGGCCAAACTTTGCAGCAAATATCACAGGAGCAATCATAGGACGATGATGCTCTGGGATTCCATGAAGCTCCTGCTTCATGGATAAATCAAAATGAACCGAATTGTCGAAGTCGGAGAAGCAAACACGATTGGAAATATTCGGCGAAGGGCTGACATCCTGTGTTATGTACAAATGGTACAAAGTCATGAAGCGAGTTTGAGGATTCAACTCGAGAAGCTTCTCAAAGTTTTCGATTACCTGGGGGTTCATAACTTCACACCTGGTGAGGAGCCGGAGAGATAATTCTGTAAACCGATCCGAGAGTGGCAAAATGCCTGCCAGCACTTCAAGACTCATTGTATGAGTCGAGTGCATGCAACCTAGCATGATACGAAGACACCGATACTGAATACGTTCCAATTTTATGATGTGCGACCGAGCCGCTTACTGAAAACAAAAACTACCGTATTCTATAACCGACAAAACCGTTGTCCGGTACAACGTAATAAGATCTTGCGGATGTGTTCCCCACCAGGTCCCCGTAATTGTGCAGAGAAAGTTGGTCCTTTGCTGGCATTTTCGCTCCAGATACTCGATGTGGGATCTCAAGGTGCACTTTGAATCGAACCAGACCCCAAGATATTTAAATGACATGGAATGAGTTAACGCTGTACCCCAAATTTGAAGCTTCGGTTGTGCAGGGTTATGCTTCCTAGAAACAACTACCAACTCAGTTTTCTCTGTAAAGAATTCGATACCTAGCTCTAGAGCCCAAGTAGACAAATTGTCTAAGGTATCCTGTAAGGGTCCTTGCAAATCGACCCCATTGAGTCCAGTGACAGACACTACGCCGTCATCTGCAAGTTGTCTCAACGTACAGTTGTCACTTAGACAACCGTCAATGTCTTTGACGTAAAAATTATACAAAAGGGGGCTTAAACATGATCCCTGGGGGAGATCCATGTAGCTAAATCGAGAAGCTGAAGAGGTTCCATGAGAAATGCTCATATGTTTCTCTGACAGCAAATTGTACAAAAAATTTGTCATTAATGGTGAAAAGCCACAAGCGTGGAGTTTATCTGAAAGAACTTCAACAGATACTGAATCAAAAGCCCCCTTGATATCCAAGAATACAGAAGCCATTTGCTCTTTTTTAGCGAAAGCTAACTGAATATCCATGGAAAGCAACGCGAGCCAGTCGTTCGTTCCCTTACCCCTACGGAAACCATATTGAGTATCTGGAAGCAGGTTGTTCGTCTCAACCCATTTGTCCAGACGGAAGAGGATCATTTTCTCCAACAACTTTCGAATGCAGGATAACATCGCGATGGGTCGATAGGAGTTGCGGTCGGACGCGGGCTTACCAGGTTTTCGAATGGCAATAACTCTTACCCGTCTCCAATCATCCGGTACAATGTTTAGTTCCAGAAACTGATTAAACAAGTGCAACATGCGCCTCTTAGCGACATTTGGGAGGTTCTTAAGCAGGTTGAACTTGATCTTATCAGCCCCTGGAGCCGTATTGCCACACGAAAGGAGTGCGAGAGAGAGTTCTACCATTGAAAAAGGTTGGCTGATCTCATCGATCGAATTCTCGCGAGGAATCAATTGTGCCGCCACAGAATCTGGACAAACTTTACGCGCGAACTTGAGGATCCATTGGTCCGAGTACTCCTCGCTCTCGTTGTTCGTAGCTCGGTTACGCAGTCTTCGCGCCGTATTCCAAAGAGTGTTCATTGACGTTTCACGCGATAGCCCGTTCACGAATTGTCGCCAGTAACCGCGTTTCTTGGCCTTGATGAGGCTCTTAAGTTCGCGTTCAAGGGCCGTGTATACTTCGAAGTGCTCAGGTGTTCCACGTCTACGGAAAACTTTAAACGCGTCGGACTTTTTACGGTAAACCTCGGTGCATTGCTGATCCCACCATGGAGAAGGAGGTTTCCTGCGAAATGACGTTCCTGAACTGGTCGAGTTTGAGCTTGAAGCGCGGTATCCAAGATCAGTTTGGAAAGGAAGTTATATTCCTCCAGCGGTGGAAGCTCTTCTACCGTCGTCACGGCTTCATCTACTGCTGTCCTAAACTTTGTCCAATCGATGTAACGGGTAAGATCATACGCGACGTTAGTGGATTCCGACGGATTGAACCCAGTGGCAATCGAAATTTTAATAGGAAAATGATCACTACCGTGGGGATCCTGGATCACATTACACGTGCAGTCCAACGATAATGAATCCGAACAAAGTGTGAGGTCTAATCTACTGGCAAGTGAGGATGGACCAGCCAAACGTGTAACTTCTCCATTGTTGAGAATTGTCATATTGAAGTTGTCACAGAGGTCATATATCAGGGAAGATCGGTTGTCATCGTACAGTTCTCCCCAGCCTGTACCGTGAGAGTTAAAATCTCCCATGATCAACCGTGGAGCAGGAAGGACCGAACAAATATCTGAAAGTTGTTTTCGGTTTATTGAGGCTCTTGGAGGGATATACACAGAAGCCATGCCAAAGGTGTTTCGATGAGCTACATCCCCCTTTTCAAACATGTTATGGATCATTGGCGATTAATTTATGGAAGACTTTCAATAATTTATTGACCATGTGCATATATTTTAGTTCACAAACGTCACATTCTAAGGATCATTTTTACATGTTTAAAGAATGATATTAAACCTCTTATGGAACATTTGCAATATGTTTATGGGTAATCCGTACAATTATATTGATCATACCCTAGATATATAACGGTACATTTTTGACATTATATTGCTAAAATTTATGTAAAGTATGGATCACATTGCTGTATTTTATGGATCTTTTTCATTTGTTTTTAAAGATTTTCATCAGAGCCTTATGAATCATAAATACGTTTTGTATGGAACGAATTTCAATTTTTTATAGATCAATTCTTCAGTTTAAAGGTGCAAACTTAGGGCTGCCCGCTGAAACTATTCGAGTCTCAAAAATATAAAAGGTACTTAGCTGAATTCCACTTGATCTCGTATTCAGCCCAAGAAGTCCGAGTTAAGTTCTCACTATTCCTATCACAACTGATGCTCTTCTTCCCACAATACTGCTCTTGATGTGACTCAGCACAAGACAGGGTTAAACGCATGGAACAAAATATCACATTGCACTTGTTGACAAGGACGGAAAAATTCAATCGCGTGCATGATTTCAGCCGATTTCGTGTTCTGCTTCGACGTTCCTTTTTCGACCAACCCCAGGCGCAAAAAAAATTTAAAATTATTTTCGCTTTTTTTATTTCCCAAAGAAGCCAAGGAAGAACCAAACAAAAAAAAAAAAAAAAAAAAAACACCCAACACACCCCATTCATTTTGAACCATGTGAATCATCTATTAGGCTTCTAGAGAATCATCCGTGAATCAAAATTTTGAATCAATATGAATGCAAGACTGCATTCATGGATTTGCTTGTTGAGCGGAGTAGAAGACAACTGAATTCTATTTGCGTTTTCCGCTTCACGGTATGTTTGATAATACAAATCATGACTTTTTCATTGCTCTGCCGATTTGTGATGCTAAAGTTCCACTGGTCACAGAGTTATTACGGATTCCGATAAGGTAGTTTTTTTTATCGCAAATTGTGGACCATAATGTATAATATACCATAATATTTAAAAAATATAACAATAAATCAACATACCCTAGCAGACTTGAGACCATCGTTGGCCTACCTGGCCTTTCTGGATGTTGCAAAATCTGGTTCCGAGGACCGCGTTTCGTTCCCAAAATATATTTATGCAGAAACTTGCGAATTGTCATTTTACGCTGATAACATACCAGAGAACGGTAACAGTGGCCAGTACCTTGATCACCCATGATCCCGATCGGTAGATTTCTTTTCGTTCCAACAAAACATGGGTGTGCGACATATCATTTTACATTGGTATTCTAAGACGATTAAGTACCGGAGCACCTTCCCAAACGTAATCTAGCCCTAGTTTTTTTTATGAATTCATTTATTTGTACAGGCTCAATCGAATCAACTTTACAGAGCCAAGTTTTCATGTTTATATACATCAGTTATCTTAGAACTAAGGTTAAGGGGGTGGAACCGATTACTCGCGGCCGTCTCGAGGTTAATAGGAATTACAATTTTATGGATGGGAAAATTGCGGAGGAAATTTTAAACAAAGCATAAAGAACAATGGTTTTCTTATATCTAGAATTTCAAATTACAATTTTTTAATTGAACGTTTTCAATTTAAAAAAAAATTCACTCACTCACTCACACACAACACTCACACTCACAACCACAATCACACACCGATGCACACAATCCTCAAAAATTTAGCCTAAACAAGTAAGTTAATCAAACTACAATCTAAGGCTAATGTTAGTCAAAAACACATAAATGAGTTTCATAAACTCTAGATCGCGTGCAGCCAAAATGTCTCGAATCGGTACATTGGGTTGTCTACCTCGAGCCCGAAGGGAATCATAAAGCTCAGATCTGACTCCACGATGCTCAGCACATGACCAAATAATGTGATCTGCGTCCTGGTAACCTTGTCCACATTCACAGAGATTGCTGTCTCCCAGCCCAACACGGAACAAATGAGCGTTTAAAGAATAATGATTGGACATGAGGCGAGACATCACACGAATGAAGTCTCGACCCACATCCAATCCCCTGAACCAACATTTCTTAGACACCTTAGGAATCTAGCCCTAGTTGTCAGTAACCGGATCATCTGAAATCCGGTTCGGAGGACCACTTTTCATTCCGACAAAACTAGCCTTGCGACTTATCATTAAACGCTAATTTTCAAAGGCGAATAAGATGGAGTACCAGAAAACCCTTTTAATTGTACCCGAGCACAATGACCGTCCCCGCCGACATATCATCTCTCACAAGAGAAAAACATCCCCCCTTTCCACACAATCTCCCTTTTCCAATAAATAAATTTTTACCAAAACCCTTGAGCAGTATCAGCACAGACAAATATACGTAATTCTTTGTCTTCACTCATCTTACATGCATTTAATGCTCAATTTGAACATAATTTTATAATATTTTTTAATAATTTTTGAATATTTAAAAATAATGTACCCATATTATACTGAACGACTACTACATGTATGCGTTTATATATTTTGTGAAATGCATAATGAATCTAGTAAATGCCAAGGGAAGTCAAGCCTATTTTCAAGTTACAAATAAAACGTGTTTTCACCAGTTAGAAATAATTATTTTACATTAAAAAAAACGATTATCATAACAGCAATGTTTCCATCAAATTCAATCATCTTCTTCACTCATCTTCAAAGAAATCTTAGAGAGAAGGTCTGAGCTGAGCTTAAGTAGGAGAGAATCCTCAACTGATCCTGCATTTAAGTTCATTCTACGGTCAGACAACATAAGCTTCAGTGAACAAAAGCCGTATTCAACTGAAACTTGAGTTGCTGAACTTACGGAACATACCTGCTGCTGTATACAACGGTCCAAGAAGCGTTTTAAATCCACTCATTTCCGGGAATGAATACGGAAAATGGTTTTTGGTGGCAAGTTGTAATGTGCCGAGAAGAATCGTGTCCTTAGACGAGCTCACTTGAAGTTTTTTCGACTTCTTCCTTGCCGGCTCAGATCCAGATTCGGCCACTGTCGGCACCGATAAATCCAATGCAGCATAGACGTTCGGATGTTGTTTCAGAACATGCCGCTTAAAATTTCCGGCCATCAACTTGTCCACATTCTTTTACAGCCTTGCAGCAAAACTTCCCATCAAACTGCTCAATAACCTGCAGCAGGGTGGTTTTTTGAGAGCACCGTCTTTTCGTTCTAAAAATTAAAACGAAGAAAATTGTGTTTTGCTCATAATTTTATTTTCAATAGTACTTACTTGGTTTATCACTGCGATTCGAAGATGACCGTGAATCAAAACGTGAATGATTTTTTTCGACAAGCAGCTAGCAACGGCAAACAGCAACACACAACACCGTAATAATCACAGCCAACTTTTGGACTCTCGAGGCGATCGAGGCGATTCAATCTTCGTGAATCAATGAATGCATTCATAGACGATTCTTTCAGCTGTCATTCATAGAACAACCAATGCATTGTAGGAATGATTCAACGCATGAACAAAAACATTTGTGATCGATGTCAAAATTTTCTTCTCTTTTCTCTCTCTTCTTCATTAACTCCGGTGTGTTATTATGTAGGCAGAAGATCACTCAGATTGAAATACTTTCAAGAGTGTGTTCGCAAATGATTTAAAATTGAACGTTATTCGATGCGATTTTTTCCATCACTGCTTGTTGAAACTTATGCTTTTATAACATGAATAAAAGCGATGGAAAAATGACAACAGAAAATGTTCGTGCCTCGCTTCGAGCACCGCACACTACGATCCACGCACACTGAGACATGACATACAATCATGGTCAGCCAATTATTACTTCCAGACAAAAAAATGCATATCAAAACAAACTCCCACTCGACAGAATGTGACAGATCAGTCACTAGTTTTCGAGTGGTCGTTTTGTCGATCTCGACATTTTTAATAGTAATAATGACCTGTCGAGCAAAGCGACTACTATAACGCGATCCATAATTGGTCGCATAAAATCCTTGTCAGAAAAAAAACGCCCTTGTCTTAAGGATTGATTGCCTAATTGTATGACTCGAATTACGCACAGGTAGCAAGGTGCATTCAGAACGTAAAGTCATGTAAAGAATGCTCCCAAAATATATTTATGTTTCGGCATAGTTTCTCCTGAGGAATTCAATTCCGAAAAGTATCCATTCGTTGCATTTAGACTCTAATAAAACAACCTCAAGGCATCGGATCCGAACGATTCCAACACCGACCCACTGATCATTGAAAGCCGGCTATTAACATTTATTTGAATTTTTCCCCCATAATCAGATTATCCGTGAACACCCATATTACAATGCACGCTGCTTCGAACGGAACAGCATTCAGAACACCAATTCGTCTCCCTTTTCCCCGCCGCGCCAGCCTGAGCCTCTACACCGGCTTCCGTTTGATGCCGTAACATTGTGTCGGCGTTATAAATTTATTCGAATTTTTTTTTACAACAATAGAAATGGGAACTCGAATTCACAATAGTAACTTGGAGGAATTTAAATTTCACTGCAACAGCCATCGATAAGTATGAATGCATTTTTTTTCCGGCTTTCGATATGTCACTATCGGGGCGGCGGTTGTTGCCACCAGCAATATATTCCAGCTAAGGGATTTCCTGCTCGCTCGGTGGGTTTCGTTATCTCCTGGCTCGATGTTTCTGTTTTTATTTCCCTTCAGTATTGATATGAAACAACATTCCGATCCTCCCTCATTTCCAACTTTTTGAAATGAGATTTCCATATCAGCTGAGGGACAAAAAAAATAGTATAACTGATTTGATTTACTTCTAGGAAAATGTGGCAGCTATTGCGGGACGACGACACAGCGACGGAAAGGTTCGAACATACCTACATAGTTGCAAGCAGTGTTCCAGCGAAAATTGAAACCGACAGGGGACTAATTGAACAGGTTGAAAATTAGGCAGGTGGCGCGGGTACGGCTCGGGACGGCTGCGATTTGGCACGTGCCAAACTGATGGGTTAATCAGGTAAGAATGATGGGTCTAGACCTGTCGGTGGACTATCAACGAAATATTGGCCTGCGAATGCCCGAGGCTAGACTCGTTTCGTAATGGTGTGTGGATTGTGGACTCGAACCGAATCAAATGCACTCACCCGCATGGGAACAACAACGAAAAGATGCCATGAAATCCCAGTGCAGTTTGATATTCTCACCAACGCGTGCCACTTGTTGGCACCCTCACCGTAATGCGAGACGAGTCCAAGATCCACTTAACTTCCCCCAAGCTGTTCCGTTCCTGCTGGTATCATGCAAACCATCGCTGTCGCCCGCATAAATTCCCGCCTGGAAATGTACGAAAATTATTCACAGTAAATGGTCACGAGACCACCATGTTTCGGAATTAACCGCCGCTCGTACGCGTCTAGTCGCATGAATGTTCGATGAGGTGGCTATTGGTGCTAATTAGAATGGATAACATCCGGGAGTCTTCGGCGCATGGGTAGACAGGATGAATGGAAGGATGAAGAATGCAGTGTGAGGGTAGAATCGTAAAATGTTTAGTCATTCACGGCGAAAGGATAATACGGAGAGAGTGGGAAAGCAAATAGAAGATTTTCAGTCCTGCTGATTGACTCATGGCGCTTATCAGGTACGGTTGGGTCTAGCTGTGCGAAAGGAGTCGACTGATTTCATTAAGCTACCGGAAGCACTTTTTGAGCTGAAGGGTTTTTTTAAATTCGTGAGTCATTCCATGCATAGTGGGCGATAAAATGTGTGAACTTGTTTTTGACCTTCTCAGGTGTGAATCAAACTTTAAGAAATTATTCATCAAGCGGCTATTTGTAAAAATCCCGGTTTTATGTCGATTGGAGCACCCCTCGTTATTGAAAAAGAAACTTCTTTTTTCATTGTTTGTATATTCATATTATATATGATTAGACAAGTTGGACCAATTTGTTTTACGCAAAATAAAAACACACTCAAATCGAGGCTATGAATAGTTTCTGAGATACAGCATTTTGAGGGAAATAAATCCTTATTAAACCGTTTTCGATCATAACCCCCTATCTCTTTGGTTCAATTTATGCCTAAGGCCAAGCCTTTGGATGTTTTCTGGAAGAAATAGTGGAAGTGTTCTCAAACATTTATATTTTCTTTAAGAGCTCTCGAAGAGCACAGCCACACTAATGTCTTGTTTTTGAATAATTGAAACACATTTGTTCGACTACATGATTTGATATGAACAGTAATTTCCCTCATTTTGGATATCTGCTGCTGTTCAAGGGCTGTTTAGAGTTTTTTGTAGTTAATCATTTAATAAGCTCTGATATACCGTACCAATCAGACCAAGGCCGGTGAGGTCTCTGCTATACACAAAAGTTGTCTCCATTCTATTTGCTCCAAGGCTGCACTTCGGATTGAAATAACGTATCGCTTCTTGCTCCAAAATAAATTGATTTGCATTGTCTTTCGAAAATTCACCGAAGTTAATCTTGACTAGCTCTATAGAGGACATCCATAATTCCATAAGAAACAGTAAAATTTACGCGACACACGCTGACCACAAAAAAATTAACATTTTGTTCTTTAAATGACAACTAAGAGACATATGTCTAGACCACATGAACTTGCGTGAGAAAAATAGTTCGCAATGAATGCAACAAGCAGAATGGGACGAAGTCTGTAAGTCGCGGACTTACAGTCTAAACCACTTTAAACCACTAATCCACTCTAAACCAAGGCCGATTGAGCTCAAATTTAGCATAGGAACATATTTTGAAGTAATGTTATTGTGAGGAATGTCGTTTTTTGAAATACAATGGAAATTTGGCACCCTACAGAGATAGAAAAATAAACATTTAATTTTCTGCGTTGTCTAATGCACATAACGGGAATGCTAGAATTGGCAGAAAATTATGAGATATTTCATGTAAATTTAAGCCAGTTAAGGTCTGTATCCACATTAATCCGGACACCTTCAAATAATTGTAACTTTTGAAATATTGCACGTAGGAATGAAAAATTTCACTGTGGTATAGCTGAGAGTCTATGATGAAAAAGACTATGATTGATGTTTACATTTCATGTTTAGTATTCAAGATAACGACGAAAGAAAAACAAGTGCGCGAGCGAATTTTGTACGGGCGTACGGCAAATCCTGACTTGTCAATACGGGACCTTGCAAAAACATTGGATTTGCCTAAATCCACTGTTCACGATGTGCTCAAATCATTTTCGGAACGTTTGACGGTGGAGAGGAAACCGAGAAGTGACAAAAACATTGAACGCGCTGGTCCTGTCATGGACCGAAAGGTGAGAAGGATATTAACGAAAAACCCGAATCTCTCCATTCGAACGGTGGCTCGTAAAATAGGGATGTCGCCTGGTTTTGTCCAAAAATCAAAACAACGTTTGGGACTTAAGTCGTATAAAGTAAAAACAGTTCCAAATCGCAACGACAAACAGAACTTGGCAGCAAAATCACGGGCTCGACGTTTGTACTGTGAATATTTGACGAAGTTTTCATGCGTTGTTATGGACGATGAAACTTATGTCCTGGAGGATTTCAAGCAGCTTCCAGGGCTGGCTTTTTATTCTGCTATGGCCAGAAATGCTACAGCTGAGCATTTCAGAACGAAGAAGGCATCGAAATTTCCCAAAAAAATACCTTGTGTGGCAAGCAATTTGCACGTGTGGCAAAAAGAGTAAATCTTTCGTCACTACAGGCACAATCAACAAGGAGATCTATTAGAAAGAGTGTCTGCAGAAGCGATTGCTACCCTTCATCAAAAGTCACAAAGAAAAACCTTTGTTCTGGCCCGATTTGGCATCATGCCACTATGCTAAAACTGTGATGGAGTGGTACCAAGCAAATCAAGTGAACATTGTACCAAAAACCTCAAACCCGCCAAATTGCCCAGAGCTACGACCAATCGAGAGATATTGGGCTCTGATGAAGCGGAAGCTTTCTGGAAAGAAGCAAGGAATCAAAGACATCAAACACTTCCAGCAAATTTGGACAAAGACGGCTTCTACGATTTCTGAAGAGTCTGTACAAACCCTAATGGACGGAGTTAAGCGCAAAGTTCGAAAATTTTATGCAAATACCGAATAACTATTTTTTGTCTTCACGAATTGTTCAAACACATCCCATGAATCTGAAATAAACAACTACGACGGAAATATAATGCGAAATTTATGTTTTATTCATGTTTTGAGGTGTCCGGATTATTGCGGATACAGACCTTAATGCCTGAATCTAGTCTGTTGAATGAAATATTGCAAACATTTTTGTATGGCGCATGCAAGATTGCAAACAATTACGTTGTTTACGCTTCCTTTGGCTGGGAATTAAACGAGGGGAAATTTTGGGCGCCTGTTAAAATTAATAATTTTTTTCTGTGTAGTAAACACATGTAGACAGTTTGTGGCCTCGTAGCACAGTGATTCCATTCCATGCAAAAGGCGGAAAAAAGTCCTAAAAATAAATTTTTCTTAGCTCAGTTATGTATTTCCATATTATTTTTTGCCGCTGATTTCAAATATGTTAACTAAATTGTCGTATTAGGCCACAATTTCGAGATATGGCCACTTGATGGCCTCCTGGAGTATCCGGAACAACCGATAAAATGGTGAATTCATTAGTCTCGTCCTAAAGCAATACGATTCTTATCAAAACCATTTGTACATCAAATGGAAGAAGCAAAGCGATGTGAAGAACAATGTACGGCTCTAAGTGGCCGTGTCATGGTCTTCCGGAAGTTCCGGAACATTCGTAAAATTTGATAATTCAGCAATTCGAAATCGAAAAGATGAAGTGGACCCTAGAATTCTGTAATACTAGGAGTTTGTTTGGAAAAATTGGAATTTTTTTTTGTAGGGTTTAGGGAATTAAATTTTTAATTTTTTTTAAAGGGCGATACGGTCAAAATTTGGTCAATATCAACTTGACGTATTTCTTTCAATTTTGCATTTAAAAACCTGAACACCCCTCATTTTGAAGGTGTGTGTGTGTAGAATGTTGCTCCTATTTTGATTTTGGAATTCACTCTTCAGTTGTCAAAATGCCGTCCAAGCAAGAAGAGCAGCGTATCAAAATTTTGCTCGCGCATCGCGAAAATCCGAGCTACTCGCACGCAAAGTTGGCAAAATCGCTAAAAGTTGCCAAATCAACCGTTACAAATGTAATTAAAGTGTTTGGGGAACGTTTGTCGACAGCCAGGAAGTCTGGATCGGGGGGAAATCGAAAACCGGAAGCCGCTGAGACGACAAAGAGAGTTGCCGGTAGTTTCAAGCGAAACCCTAACCTATCTCTCCGAGATGCCGCAAATAAGCTGGGTGTATCGTCTACAACCGTGCATCGAGCCAAAAACGAGCCGGACTATCGACTTACAAGAAGGTAGTGACTCCAAATCGCGATGATAAACAAAATACGACGGCCAAAGCGCGATCCCGGAGGCTGTACACGACGATGCTGACGAAGTTTGACTGCGTGGTAATGGACGACGAAACCTACGTCAAAGCCGACTACAAGCAGCTTCCGGGACAGGAGTTTTATACGGCAAAAGGAAGGGGAAAGGTAGCAGATATTTTCAAGCACACGAAACTGTCAAAGTTCGCAAAGAAATATCTGGTTTGGCAAGCCATCTGTACCTGTGGCTTGAAAAGCAGCATTTTCATAGCTTCCGGGACTGTCAACCAAGAAATTTACGTGAAAGAGTGTTTGAATAAACGTCTGCTGCCTTTCCTGAAGAAACACGGTTGTTCCGTACTGTTTTGGCCGGATTTGGCATCTTGCCATTACGGTAAAAAGGCCATGGAGTGGTACGCCGCCAACAACGTGCAGGTGGTTCCCAAGGACAAGAACCCTCCCAACACGCCAGAGCTCCGCCCAATTGAGAAATACTGGGCTATTGTCAAGCGGAACCTAAAGAAGACCAAAAAAACTGCTAAGGACGAGCAGCAGTTCAAGGCAAACTGGCTTTCTGCGGCGAAGAAGGTGGACAAGGTGGCTGTACAAAATCTGATGGCAGGGGTCAAGCGTAAGGCCCGGCAATTCGGATTTGGAAAAGCGGAAGCCTAACTGAATATTTTTCCTGAATTTTATACTAATTGAACTTGAAAAAGAAATTTAATTTGATTTTTAAATAAACGATTTCACCGATTACACGCGTTTTCCCTTGACCAAATTTTGACCGTATCACCCTTTATCATATCGTAAATACGATGTATGGCTATTTAAATAAATAAATAATGCCTATAGGCATGAAATATTCAATATTTCGATGAAAATCTAATTCAAAATTTCGAATATTTACACACAATTTAACCGAAATCTCGGTTAACTTCATTTCTGATTGTTTCGAATTTTTACCGATACATCAGTTAACTCATGCTGAGATTCCTTATTTAAGAAAAAAAGAACTCATCCCGAAAAAAAACCATAAAAGTGCCAGTTACATTAAATGTTCCTTCATTCAGTTGCAAGCGTAGCAGCGCACGCACCGGGTTCAGCTAGTATATGATATTAATGAATGTGACCCTGGGCTGTTGGTTTGACCACTAATGAACACGTTATTGGATTCTCATGTGATTTCAGATGACACATAAAAGGTTTTAACTCAATTCCAAAAATGTCCACTTTCTCTATCCCGGACATGACCAGATTGTGCTCCAAGCGACTCAATTTGGACATCCTTTCTGAATTCTCATATTGCAATTTAAGGCAATTTAAGACAATTAACGACTAATGACCAACATTTTCACTAAGTAACAATACCCCTCATTTGTTGTCTATTTGGTCTAATTCGATACAGTCGTTACTGAGAAATACGTCTTTCTTCTTAGGCGCGGTCAGTAGAGCTCGGTTGAATGAGTGTGTTTTCACTTTTATTGACGCGGCTATCCAACTTAGAATGAAAATGATAACTGGGCAGATTTATTTAAGTCAATTATATTTTCCTACCTGGCGTCGCTTCGAGAATGCACAATGTAAGCTACAATCAAAAGAAAACTTGCGATTCAAAATTGGATCACTACTTGAGAACCCCATTGGTCCCAAGTAAGCTATTGATTACCCTATTCTATCGCTTTGTGGTATAAGAATCTTAATTTTTGTTTTCATGCGCTACATTATTTTAAAAGAACATTTGAGGGGTTATGTATATGGAATTCGATTCATTAAGCTTAGGACCAATGCGCTGGTATATTTCACGACCTAGAATCAACAATCATTATGAGCTAGCGATTTAAAATTGGCTCACTGCTTGAGAGCCCTATTGCACAATGAGCCAGGTCACTAACCTAACTGGGCAAAATAACAAACTCCCCTAGTAGCTCACTTGTTGCAAATCGGTTGAAGTGACTGTCCTTACCTTACCAATCAGACTAAGGCCGGTGTGGCCTCTGCTGTACACAGAAGTTGTTTCCGTTGTAATCGGTCCATGGTTGTACCTCGCCAGCCTCGCTGTCTGCGGAGGGTCCGCAGGTCGCCTTCTACTTCATCGATCCAACTTGCTCGTTGCGCGCCTCTTCTTCTTGTACTCGGCGGTTCGTTTTCGAGAACCATTTTCACAGGGCTGTCGTCCGACATTCTTACGACATGCCCAGCCCATCGTAGTCGACCGATTTTTGCGATGTGTACGATGGGAGGTTCTCCCAGCAACTGGTGCAATTCGTGGTTCATTCACCTCCTCCACGTTCCGTCTTCCATCTGCACTCCATCGTAGATCGTACGCAGCACCTTCAGTTCAAAGACTCCAAAGGCGCGGTGGTCCTCCACTAGCAATGTCCATGTTTCGTGGCCGTAGAGAACTACCGGTCTAATTAATGTCTTGTAGATGGTCAACTTTGTGGTTCGGTGAACTTTGTTCGATCTTAGCGTCCTTCGGAGTCCAAAGTAGGCACGACTGCCAGCCATAATGCGCCTTTGTATTTCTCTGCTAGTGTCGTTATCGGCGGTCACCAATGAGCTCAGATACACGAATTCGTCTACTACCTCGATTTCATCACCGTAGATCTGAACTCGTGGTAGGAGGCTAACATTATTTTCTCGCGAGCCTCTTCCCTTCATGTATTTTGTTTTCAACGCATTAATCACAAGCTCAATCCTGCCAGCTTCAGCCTTAAGTCTGATGTACGTTTCCGCCATCTTCTCAAAGTTGCGTGTTACGATATCAACGTCGTCGGCGAAGCCAAATAGTTGGACAGACTTCCTGAAGATCGTGCCACTCGTGTCTATCCCAGCTCTTCGAATCACACCCTCCAATGCAATGTTAAACAACAAACACGAAATCTACCACCTTGCCGAAACCCTCTCCGAGATTCGAAGGGACTCGAGAGCGTCCCTGATACTCGGACGACACACATCACTCGATCCATCGTTGCTTTGATCAACCGCGTCAGTTTTTCCGGCAATCCATATTCGTGCATGATTTGCCATAGCTGGTCTCGATCGATTGTATCTTACGCTGATTTGAAATCGATGAAAAGATGATGTGTGGGCACGTTGCTTTCATGACATTTCTGCAGCACTTGCCGAATCGCGAAAATCTGGTCCGTGGTAGCGTGGGCACCCATGAATCCCGCTTGGTATTGCCCCACAAACTCCTTTGCAATTGGTGACAGGCGGCGGCATAACATTTGGGAGAGCAACTTGTAGGCAGCGCTCAGTAGAGTGATCGCACGATAATTGCAGCAATTCAGCTTCTCGTCCTTCTTATAGATGGAACACACTATTCCTTCCATCAAATCCTCCGGTAAACATTCCTCCTCCCAAATCTTGGTAATTACCCAGTACAAGCGCTCTGACCAGTGCTTCACCACCGTGTTTTAATAGCTTGCTTGGGAGTTGGTCAACTCTAGCAGCTTTGTTGTTTTTCAACCGGCCAATTTTCTCCTCAACTTCCTGAAGGGTTGGGGTCAAAATCCTGTCATCTTCTGCGCGTGTTCCTAGATTTATTATCGTGCCACTTCAGGTGCTCGTCGAAGTACTGCTTCCACCTTTCAATCACCTCACACTCTCCGGTGAGAATGTTGCCTTCCAGGTCTCTGCACATGTCGGCTTGCGGTACGTAGCCTTTGCGCGAGCTGTTCAACTTCTCATAGAATTTGCGTGTGTCGTTAGCACGGTACAGTGCTTCCATTTCTTCGCGGTCTCGATCTTCCCTCTGACGCTTTTCCCTTCGAAGAATAGAATTTTGTCTGTTCCGTGCCTGTCTCTCCCGTTCCACATTCGCTCTCGTACGGTGTTGCAGCATTCTCACTCGTGCTGCATTCTTCTCCTCTACTAACTGCTTGCATTCGCCATCAAATCAGTCATTTTTTCGATTCGGTGCAGAAGTACCTAGTGTCACTAATGCAGTGCTATCAATGGCGGTTCGAATATTTCTCCAGCCATCCTCAAGAGTACCTGCGCCAAGCTGCTCTTCCATCAGTAGGGCTGCTTCTAGCTGTTGCGCGTATTCCTGGGCAACTTCGGTTTCCCGTAGTAGCTCAATTTCAGGTCGTGGCGTCTGAAATCGACGCGTGTTGTACACCGTCGAGAGTTTTGAGCGCATACATACTGCAACTAGGTAGTGGTCCGAGTCTATATTCGCGCTGCGGTAAGTGCGAACGTTGATGATATCGGAGAAGAATTTCCCGTCGATTAGAACATGGTCGCTTTGATTCTCTGTACGTTGGTCAGGTGATCTCCAAGTGGCTTTGTGGATGTCTTTACGGGGGAAGAAGGTACTTCGGACTACTAAACCACGGGAGGCCGCAAAGTTCACGCATCGTTGGCCATTATCGTTCGATACGGTATGCAGGCTGTTAGGTCCTATTACCGGTCTGTACATTGCCTCCCGTCCTACCTGAGCGTTCATGTCTCCAATGAAGACTTTTACCGGGCAGCCATCATACACCTGCTCTAGCTGCACGTAGAACGTTTCTTTTTCGTCATCGGGTCTCCCGTCGTGTGGACATTGTACGTTGATGATGCTGTAGTTGAAGAATCGACCCTTGATCCTCAGCTTGCACATTCTAGCGTTGATCGAAAACCATCCAATCACGCGTTGACGCATTTTGCCCAGCACTACAAAGCCGGTGCCCAGCTCGTTTGTGGTACCACAGCTCTGGTAAAAAGTAGCCACTCGATGCCCGCTTTTCCATACCTTTGTCCTGTCCAGCAAACCTCCTGCAGTGCTACGACTTCGAAATTACGTGGTTGAAGTTCGTCGTAGATTATCCTATCGCAGCCAGGGAAGCAGAGTGATTTGCAGTTCCATGTTCCGAGTTTCCAATCGTAGTCCCTAATTCGTCACCTAGGTCTTTGCTGATTGTTCCGGTCCGTATTAACTTCTGTATTATTTGTAACATTGATTTTTTAAGAGCGGCTTGTTGGGCCTTCCCCAACCCCCTGTCTCGCCGGAGGACCATCGTGCACAGCACTGTTTAGAGTCCCACGCTGGCACAAGGACGATGATCAGCCGCTCCTAACATGGAGAACAGACGCTGTTTTGAGCCGCCTCAGACTCTCAGATAGACTTCACCCTTTGAAGAGCAGCCCCCCTTCCCTGTCAGCATATGACCAAGGTCCCACCGGGGTTGGTTACCCAATCTTTCCTGTGGTTACTCATACCCCAGTCGGAACCACGGGGAGGTGGGGATAGGAGTTACTGGACAAGTGTGTGAAGTGACTGTCATGTGACTCAAATAAGGCACAATAACAAAGCAAGTTTAGTTTTTGTCCGCATCATTTTAGTGCAAAACAAGGCATTTTTCAACCGAAACCTTTTTAAAACTATACCAATTACCGAAAATAAACATTCCACCTTGTGGTTTGCTGCTGTTGTGAATTGATGGTTTTAGAGATCTACGTCACGCATGTTTACAAAAAACGGCAGCAGGGTAAATGTACCCTTCTTTTTGGGGAAATGCTCCTTAAACTTTGGAAAAATGCTCCTTAGATGCGTTTGCCCAGTATAATGCAATCGGAGGTATTTACCTTCTGGTTAGCGCTTGGCGGTTGTTTTGACGGGTCTTAAGTTTCTTCAAGATTGTATAGCGGAGCTTCGCTCTGCAATCTTCAAGGTAGTTTTGACGGGTTTAAATTTCATTTCGACGAATCTTAATTTCATTTTGACGGGTCTTAATTTCGTTTTGACGACTCTTAAATTCAGAAACTTAAAACCCGTCAAAACTATACAAGCTTGAAGAAACTGAAGACCCTTCAAAACACCTGACAAGCGCTAACCAGAAGGTTAATACCTCCGATTGCATTATACCGGGCAAACGCATCTAAGGAGCATTTTTCCAAAGTTTAAGGAGCATTTCCCCAAAAAGAAGGGTGCCTTTACCCTTTGCCACAAAAAACAGGCTGTGCATCATATCACGAACACAATGACAGTATTATGCATTACACTATTACAACTTAACCACTTCTTTCCACCTGTATAGACCTCGTTTATCCACGTACTGCCCTTGAAAATAGTGACCTCACTATTTAGGATTACTAATACAAATGCATATGATGATCTGCTTCGTCTTGCACTGCATCCATTGGTAATAGCAGTCACAGGAAACCGTACGAGACGACGGAATCCATCTGAGATAAAACAATTGTTTTGTTTGGTTTTTATTTTATATTTTTGCTTCTAGTTGCCGGTATTTGTTATTTATATATTTATATATTAACCCTTTTCTTTTAATATTAAGTTAACTGGTAGATGTTATACATGAACACGTCCGTATACTTTTTAGGTCTACGAATAGATCGCATTGGCCTGATTTTCACTGGCACGGTCAATAATTCTGCTTTTTTTGGGTTGGGGGGTTGGTCGTTTTTGTGATCATAGAAAGGAGCCAATTTTCTCAGGGGGGGACTTCTTCGTCCAACCATTGGCTTTTTTTGAGGGTTGTGGTATCTGCCCGCGTTGGCTCTGTAAAACCTTAGCCCCATCACTCGCAAGCATCTTTCTTTAGAGAACGTAGGTTCCATTTTCGATTTCTTTGGGATCAACACGACTATATCGCCTGCAGATATGTCTGAATATTTTGCTCCTCTACGTTTGTCCGCATAATTCTGACTTGAGAGCTTTGTAGTAGCATCCATCTCTCGTATTTATGCCCTGTCGATAGTTTCGGCTGTTTTAGAGTCCCAAAGGGTGGGAAATGTTCTCCGGTATTTTCACCCTACTAGCAACTCGAATGGCGTAATTCCAAGTCATGCGTGTGGTTTCAGGGCATTATGGATATGGACGTAATCGAATAATACACTTTTCCAATTAATGCCATCTACCCTAGCTGCCGCTAGAGCCTTTATAATTCCTTGGTTCTGGCGTTCTACTGCACCATTGGTAACGGTATCGACTTTCCGACCTTCACTCCTTTCGCTTCCCAGCAACCAATGAATTCATTGCTTTGAAACGGCGGACAATTGTCACTCTGCAATATAAGTGGTAATCCCCAATTGAAGAACACTTTTTGTACAGCGTCAGTCATTTGTACTTTTAGCGTCAGTAGATTTCATTTCTACCACTGTTAAAAAACGTGAGTAGGTATCTACCAGAACCAGTACTATAACCATGTACAGTTAAGAAATCCACCTGTAGAATTTCCCATGGTACATCAGGAAGTATTCTACGACAGGGGAATTCTGGATTTCTTCTGGAAATAATTGTGCAAGTATTGCACGTTTTTACAAATTTTTCAATGTCTGTGCTCATCCCAGGCCACCAAAAATAATCTCTGATAATCCTTTTCATTGAAGAACATCCAATGTGTCCCTGATAGGCTTTCTGTATAGCTTTAAGGTGAAGTTCTGAGGGAAGAACAACCTTATCATCCTTGAAAATCATGGATCCAAATACCCGCAATTCTCTGGATTGAGCTTGGTAACGCACGAGTTGCTTTGGCCAAATGCCTGCCGCTATAGCTACTCGTACAGAATGCGTAATTCGGAATCGGTTTTCGGATTCTTTCTGAATATCTTGTTATGTGATATTCATAGATCCATCATCTTTGGTCTGTACTGCATTCTACACAAGATTCACAAATTAAAACTTTTATCAAAAAATTAGAAAAATATAAAAAAATTTAAATGATCGGGGGGGGGGGAAGAAGAAAGGGGGGGAAAGGGGGAGGGGAAGAAGAGAAAAAATATGTAATTATATTATATTTTTTAGGACGCCGCGGAAGACGGTGGGGGGTTTTTTGGTTTTTTGGGGGGGGGGGGGGGGGGGGGGGTGATAAAAAAGAGGAAGAGGTGTGTGTTGGGGGGGGGGGGGGGGGGGGTGGAGGGTGTGTGTTGAGGTATGTGGTGTGTTTTTTTTGTTTTGGGGTGGGTGTGGTTGTTGGGGGGGGGAGGGAAGGGGGGGGAGGGGAGGGGGGGAGAGGGGGGGGGGGAAAGTGGAAAAAAAAGGAGAAGGAGGGGGAGGAAGGGTGGGGGGGGGGGAGGGGTATGGAGGGAGAAAGGGGAAAAGAGAAAGGGAAAAGAAGTATAAGATAAAATATTTTTTATTTTTTTTTTTTTTGCTATCTATCCACGTTGTACCACACAATAGTGCATCAGATAGACATCGCTTCAATTAACTGCTGAAAATTTTTGAAAACAAATAATAAAAACTTAAATTTATCCTTTTTAATGGATGCACATTTCGATTTATTTGAACTAAATTGTGGAGTGCGGCCAAAAAGAAGAAAACGATCACAATGCATGAGGTTGGGAAAATGAAGTGTCACATGAAACGTAACATTATCAACCGGTACATAATTTTGTAACACATAATCAGCATATTTTATGTGGCAGCCCTAAGTTTGCACCTTTAAACTGAAGAAATGATCCATGAAAAATTTAAATTCGTTCCATAAAATACGTATTTAGGACCGATATGGCTCTGATGAAAATCCATTAAAAAATTAAAATGATCCTTAAAATACAGCAATGTGATCCATACTTTATATAAATTTTAGCAATAAAATGTCAAAAATGTACCGTTATATATCTAGGGGATGATCGATAAAAGTGTAAGGATTACCCATAAACATATTGCAAATGTTCCATAAATGGTTCAATATCATTCCTTAAACTTGTAAAATTGATCCTTTGAATGAAACGTTTGTGAACGAAAATATATGCACATGATCAATAAATTATTGAAAATATTCCATAAATAAATCACCAATGATCCATAATAGGTTTGAAAAATGAACCATAAACTTCGGAATATGGTCCATAGCAAACCAACTTTGTGCATTTAAAATAATATGTATGATCCATAAATTATGCCAGAATTATTCCAATTTTGGGTTAAATTTTTTTAAATTTTAACTACAGGGAAATCGATCTTTGACTGCGCTACTACTCAGATTTATTAACATGTTCGTTTCTTTAGCTATGCGGCTTAAATATTGCTGTAAAAATATGATCACTTTGGAGAAGATTTTCAATTTTCAGAAAGCTGACTTACTTTTGCGCTCTTACGTTCTTTAACGACCGCAACTGCGACACACGTTTCCCAATAAATTTGGTAAAGAGCACTCGTTCTCGTAAAGAACTACGGCAGCCCTGAGTTTGCACCTTTAAAACTGAAGAAATAATCCATCAAAAATTGAAAATCGTTCTATAAAAACGCATTCTTGACCCATAAGACTCTGGTGAAAATCCACACAAAAAATGACTGTCGAAAGTTCATGTCCAATGTGCATAAGGTGTGGCCCAGTTAGAATTGGAACATAGACTATTGCGCAAATTTCGGATATACCATAACAAAAAAGTTTTCTGTTTTAACTAAAATGTTCGACTTTATGTGAACTTTAGAGGGAAAATACAAAAAAAAAATCATCTCGATTTCGAGGAAATTTGCGGTTTCATCATTCTCATCCATCGTTTTGGAAATCTTATTGCACTTGGTTATCGATTTATCGATGCTTTTGACGACACTGCCATTCACCTTCAGCTTCCTCTTCATAATAGCCCAAAATCTCTCTATCGGTCTGAGCCGGGGACAGTTTGGTGGGTTGAGATCTTTCGGTATAAACTGAATCCCGTTGGTTTCATACCACTTGCTTTTGGAGACACTCCTTTCTGTACAGCTCTGAATTAAATGTCTTATCAGTGATGAAACCTTGGTCTTCCTACCGCAGCTACAGATGCCTTGCCAAATCATGTTTTTACGTGCAAATTTATCTGCAAACACAAACTTGAATTTGGCAGGAACATCTCTCCGTGCTGTAGCTGTTCGAAATCGGCCTTTACATAGGTTTTATCATCCATGAGAAGACAGCCATTGAAGTTTTTCAACACTTGATCATACAGTTTTCTGGCACGGATTCTGGCCACATTGTTCTGCTGTTGATCCCTATTTGGTTGTCTACAGGCACGGTATGACTTAAAGCCTTCCAGGAGACGAATCCGTTGCACGGTACTGCGTGCGGCGCGAAACTTTTTGGCCAAATCGCGGTCTGAGATGTTGGGGTTTGCCTTAATGTTCTTGATGACTTTGTTCCGCAGTTGACGGTTGATAGTACCCGCCCGACGCTTGCTTTGAGACTTGCGATCCGTCGAAAAAAATTCCCTGTACTTTTTCAAAACACCCCACACGGTACTTCGGGTATCCCAACACTTTAGCAAGTTTTGTCCCAGACCACGACAATTATAATAATTGCGCACAATTATTTTTCTTCTTTCTTTTTCCATTTTGTATTTCTCTGAAACACGTTCGAACTGCACCGCAAAAAAACGTCTTATGTTGTTATTGTTACAGGGAACACATAAGATGTCATAGTTTACAAATCCGACCACTAGGGTCGCTGTAAGAATAAAAAATGTTTGTTCCAATTCTAATTGGGCCACACCTTATCATCCATAAATTATTGTAAATGTTCTATAAATAAATTGCCAATGATCTCTAATAGTTTGTATAACCAATCTTAATCTTAAAAAATGATTCATAACAAACCAACTTTGTGCACTTAACATTATTTGATCTCCCCGCAACTGCAACACATGTTTGTTAAGAAAATTGGTAAAGAGCTCTCCTGCACATAAAGAACTTCAGGTAAAATTTATGACTTGATTAAACTGTTGTTTCCGAAAATTTGATTTTAATTATGCCGGGCCGACGCTTGCTGTCCAACTCGCTATCGCTCGGCGGACCTAACTACAAAAAACATCCTCCGTTTGCCTTATACCGGGCAAATGTTTGATTTAGTCATTTGCCTGGAATCTAATCTACGCTTTGTCACCACTTCGGATGTCGGAAACATCGACCGCTTCCTGCGCCCTTAGTTCTTCAATCCTCAATATGGCTACGCAAAAACTCAGCAAACCTTCTTTAACAGCAATATTTTATCCGGATACCTGAAAGAACGGACATGTCACTAAATCTGAGTAGTAACGCAGTTAGGGATCACTTTTATAATCTCTATGGATCAAAATTAACAAAAATAGTGCCCCAACCTGGAAAAATGCAGGCATAATTTATGGATCATACAATATAGTTTAGCGAACAAAGCTGATTTACTATGCATCATTTTTATAAGCCTATGGTTCATTATTCATCATTTTACGGATCATTGGCAATTAATTTATGGAAAATTTCAAATACTTTATGGAACATGCGAATATATTTAATTGCACAAAGGTTACATTCTATGGATCAACTATACAAGTTCAAGGAAAGTTATTGAACCTTTTATGGATCATTTGCAATATGTTTATGAGTAATCCGTACACTTTTAAGGATCATGCCCTAGATATAAAACGGTACATTTTTGACATTTTATTGCTAAATTTTTTATTAAGTATGGATCAGAGTAATGAATTTTATGGATCATTTCAATTTTTTATGGATTTTGACCAGAATCAAGAATGCGTTTTTTATGGCACTATTTTCAATTTTTTATGGAACGTTTATTACTTTTTATATGCAGAAGTACGTTTGCCATTTTATGTTGCTACAATTGTGCAATGAACATAGTGAAAATCATTTCGTTTAAAATAATGCTTTGATAAACGGTCACAATCCAGCAGTCGGTGTATGATGTATGATATGTATAACCACCCATTGTAGCACGGATACTGAGCCCAACAGCAATGGGCTCTCCTTTTTGTTAGACTTGTTCAAGCTTTAATAACCACTGATTATCCTAACATCACTTATACGTTTCCACAGGGATATAAAGAATCTCCCTCCAATAACAAGATTGAACAATTGGTCATAAGAGCGAGCTATCTAACATGAGGATGCCCCAATGGGCGGGAAGAAGAGCCCACCCTCCATTCAGAAGCTGTTAGCCATGGGAAGTTGGCATTCCCACACTCCCCATCCAGAGTGCTTAAATCGGGTGCCCTGATGGTCCCTCCCATTCCCATGAAATATTTTTATAATCTCCAAGCAACATACAAGTTTTATAACGGTTGAAAATACTTTTGAAAGACAAGACTTGGTTATAAAGAAGCTTACTCAACATAAAATCATGACGATGTGTTACTCGAGTATGTAGTGCACATATTAGGGTGCCAATCAGTGGCTAATGTCTTAGAAATGCATGAAACGTCGAGATCTGGTGTCAACTCGAAAAAAAATGTTCTGATAAAACAAAACAAAATCTGAAAATCGACTTTCTGGGATTCAGCCAATTTTCGAGTTGGGGGCGAGATTTGAATTCGACTTAATTGATTTGAATTAAATTGCTAAGATATTCATGGCAATAGTAGTGAAACATATCCGGTATCATCGTTGGAAACTGCTGGCATTTATTATATGAGACATTTCATTAGGGTGGTTCACTTATTTTCCATTAGGGTGGCCCTTTTTGTTGAAAAATTTAAAAAATATATCAAAAAAGTTGAATTTGGATGGAATATTGAAAATAATAGAATTGACATATTTCTACTACAATCGTTAGACATTGTCTACATTTATATTTGATATTTCATTTGGGTGACTCACTTTAATTTCCATTAGGGTGATCCTTATTGTCAATAATTGAAAAAAAAATCTTCCTTAGGTGATACTTTTGACTGAAGCATCGCTATTGTATCTATTACACTAAATTTTAGTGCAAACATTAACTTTGCAAGTTTTTACAATATTTTTTCCTTTTATATACTACACGAGTTCCATTCGTGGGGCAATACCAAGCGGGATTCATGGGAGCCCGCGCTACCACGGACCAGATTTTCGCAATTCGCGAATACAACGTGCCCACACATCATTTTTTCATTTCAAATCAGCGTAAGATACAATCGATCGAGACCATCTATGGCAGATTGAGTGATGTGTGTCGTCCGAGTATCTGGGACGCTCTCGAGTCCCTTCGAATCTCGGAGAGGGTTACGGCAAAGTGATGGATTGTCGTGTTTATTGTTTAACGTTTCATTGGAGGGTGTGATTCGAAGAGCTGGAATAGACACGAGTGGCACGATCTTCAGGTAGTCTGTCCAACTATTTGGCTTCGCCGACGACGTTGATATCGTAGCACGTAACTTTAAGACGATGGCGGAAACGTACATCAGACTTCAGGCTGAAGCTGGTAGGATTGGGCTTGTGATTAATCCGTTGAAAACAAAATACATGAAGGGAAGAGGCTCACGAGAAGATAATGTTAGCCTCCTACCACGAGTTCAGATCGACGGTGATGAAATCGAGGTAGTAAATGAATTCGTGTATCTGGGCTCATTGGTGACCGCCGATAACGACACCAGCAGAGAAATACAAAAGCGCATTATGGCTGGCAATCGTGCGTACTTTGAACTCCGAAGGACGCTAAGATCGAACAAAGTTCACTGAACTACAAAGTGGACCATCTTTGAGACATTAATTAGACCGGTAGTTCTCTACGGCCACGAAACATAGACATTGCTAGTGGAGGACCAACGCGCCCTTGGTGTCTTTGAACAGAAGGTGCTGCGTACGATCTACGGTGGAGTGCAGACGGAAGACGGGACGTGGTGGAGGCGAATGAACCACGAATTGCACCAGTTGCTGGGAGAACCTCCCATCGTACACATCGCAAAAGTCGGTCGACTACGATGGGCTGGGCATGTCGTAAGAATTTTTGACGACAGCCCTGTGAAAATGGTTCTCGAAAACGAACCGCCGGGTACTAGAAGAAGAGGCGCGAAACGAGCAAGTTGGATCGATCAAGTAGAAGGCGACCTGCGGACCCTCCGCAGACAGCTAGGCTGGCGACGTACAGCCATGGACCGATTACAATGGAGACAACTTCTGTGTACAGCAGAGGCCACACCGGCCTTGGTCTGATTGGTAAGGTATGGTAAGAGTTCCACCAACCTGGGGATGGTGACATTGCTGTCATTTTTAAAATCACATAAAGTCTCAGTCTATTTTTATAATAGACAAATATTTGTCACTGTAGTGGACAAAAACCTATTGTGTCAGTCACCTTACACGGTGTTCAATAAGTTCGGATACACTTTCAAAATTTGTTAAATAAATGAAAACATGTTTTTTTATTTTTTGGATTTATGTTATTGAAAGCTATGTTTACAAGGAACGTTTACAACATTTCTCTTGCAATGACCCCCACCCTTTGTACTCCTTAACGAGCTTCAAACGTTTCTCGAACGCGTCGCAGGCGGCACGCACGGACTGCATGGGCATTTCGTCCCAGATTTTGAGAATTACCGTCTTGAAATGATCCAAAGTGCTGACCTTGTATTCGTTCAGCTTCGCCATCATATAGGACCAAACAAAAAAGTCGAGAGGATTCAAGTCCGGGGAGCTGGGAGGCCACAAAGTTTTGTCCAGAAAGTCGGTTAAATTGTCCCGACACCAGGCTTGAACCACATTTGCCGTATGGGCTGGTGCACCGTCCTGCTGGAACACGTAGTGCTCATCGCCGTAGAGGCTTCGGAGACTGGGGGCAACAACCTTTTCCAAAACCTCAGTTTTGTAGTACGCCGCGTTGATTTTGACGTTTTTTTCAATAAACACCAAGGGTAGCTTACCACGTTTGCATACTGCCCCCCAAACCATCACCGACGCGGCACTTTGGAACCGAGGGATGTTTATATTGGATTCAGGAATGCTGTCCCTCGATGGCGCCCACACCCGGTCATTTTGCACATTGTGCGGCTGCTGCAGCACGAACAGTTTCTCGTCCGAAAAAACAAACTCCTGACCAGCGTGCCGAGAGAGGATCCTCTTAGCTCGATCCAACCGCTTTTTGCTGGTAGCCTCCGAAACGCCATGGACCTTACGTTTTTTGTAAGGCCTGAAACCAAGGTCCTTGGTGAGTATGGTGTGAGCGGTTCCAATGGAAACGTTGAGATCTGCAGCCGTTTTCCGGATTGAGCGGTTCTTTTTGCGCCGAATTCGCTCCCTCACGATCTTGATGACCCGTGGCGTCCTCGCTGAACGCGGCCGACCGGATCTCGCACGGTCATTGGTCGAGGACGTCTCCCGGTATCGCCTGATGGTCGTGTAGACAAAGTTCCGCTTGACCCCATGCGATTTCAGCAGCCGGAATATATCGCCGGGTCGCTCACCGTTCAAAAAACGCTTAATTACGAAGTCCCGATACTCTTTCATCGCGCGTAACAAACAAACAACAACTAACAGAATGTCAACACCGCGCACATTCGGTAGCGTATGAATGAAGCTAAAGCTGACACCAATACCAATGCAGAATATGTACATGGCGCATACCTACGCAATGATGAAAACTTGTATTCGAACTTATTGAACACCGTGTATAGCAATAACAAAGACACCAAATGCATCAGATATTTTTTTAGAAACAAAAGCTTTTTCAAAATGAGTTGTGCGTTTTTTCAAAAGTCAACCAAATGATGCATGACGACATTTTTGATCACTAGAATTACGTTTGGAGAGCTTAAGATTAAAATAATGTAAATCGTGTTTTTTCAGGTTCATTAGGTTTTTTAAGTTAAATTCGGCGAAGTTTGTTGGTCGGAAAATGAACAAGTTCTTAGAAAAGCGCTACAAATATTACCCCATTTGAGAAGATTTGTGGAAGAAAGCAGGAAGAAAGAAACCAAATGGAAAGTCGAATTTCAAACTAAGCTTTCCTTCGGTATTCCGATCAGAAATGTTCGCTGGTGTGGCTGATGCGGTAGACTATAAGATGCTGGGACCAAAGCGAAATTCGTCATCACGTCTGCAGCTATTGTCGAGTCTTTTCGCAAATCAAATCTCCTTTGACTTCGTTTCTTTTTGACGATTTGACGGGACTACTTAGAGCCGCTATGGAGAAAATGGAAAAGCCCGCGACAGTCAAATCAAAATCATGATTGAACAAGAATTGACGGAGAGCAATCTTCTGCCAAACTTTAATGTGGAAATCGGTTTTGCCTTCTGAATCGGCAATCAAGAGAGCGAAAGAAAATTTCCGATAAAGACGTTTTGGCATGCCGCAACGACTGTCGATCTTTTAACTGTGGTTTTTTGAAGATGTCACTCAACAAATTTTCATTAACATACCTTTCAACGCGTTACGTCATCTTCATTAACCCTGATGTTATAACTCACTTCACGGACATAGCTCAAACACATATGGAGCAGTGCCTGGAAACGTTCGTAGCTAAAGAATTTGGGCAGCTATGCTTAGTGCCGTCTTCAAAGACGGTTTTTGCCGGATTCCAGAGAGAGGAAGAGCATTTGGACAAAGTGTGGCTAGAACTCATTGGTCATTCCAAGAAGGAGCTGCCAAAGGTGCTCATCCTGTCGCACGAAAATGCGACGATGGAGCGAGGAAAAGTGTCCGGTGGTGAACTAAACTGAAAAGAGTATGGTAGCTCAGAGAATTGTCTACGAACTGTCAATGACGTTCACGAAGTCCTTGATACAATATTCACGCAACGTACGTGTATCATTTTGTACTCGAAAACCTCGAATGCTGTACTATTTTTCTTCGATGTTTATGCATCTAGAAACTTGAAAGATCAATGACTTATTAAGGTTTCAGTTGAAACCCGAATTTATCGACTACCGACAATCAATTTTACTCTCGTTCTGTACGTTATACCTTATATCGCAAGTAGAGCGCTGCATAGCGTATCTGATGCGCTACACAACGCGCTACTTCCGACATTAGGTACAACGTATGAATCGGCAGTAAAATCGATTGTCGCTAGTCGGTAAATTCGGGTTTCAACTGAAACGATAATATATAGAGCGATTTTTGTTCTCGTTTGCAAAATGAGGGACCAAAGCAGGTTACGTAATACACAAGAAGCTCGATTTGCGGCTGCTATCCGTCATTTTGCCTAAATGAAACAAATTAGAATTTACGATTGAACAATTTCCTCAAAAACTCTCAATATCTATTAATCCAATTTATAAAATGCGGGAAAAAGTCGGGAAAAATGTGGGATTTTTTAAATTAAGATTGTGTGGCCACCATGTTTGTTAACTGGCTGCTTTGTTTCTTCAGGTTTATTGACCAATTCAATAGATTGATTGATCAATGGAACACTATTGACGAAATAATCATTAAACTTAGATTCAATTGCTCGTTCAGACTATTCTATTGTGCCGTTAAAAATTAGGGATCGCACTTTGCAATTGCTAGGTTTTAATAAAGGTTTCCAAATTTTCCTTAACTCTTTGCTATTGTTTTGATACTGATCAATTTTCCTCTGGTATATATTCACAACGAGTTTTTTTTAATGGATTGTGAATATTCATTCCACGCGATTGTGTACTTATTCCAATGATTATCACTATTAATCTATAAAAATATTTGTACCATGTGTCCCTCTTGCGTTTAAGTATCAGCTGTTCGAGTTCTTCAAAGAGCCAAATTTTTGTTCAACTAGTTGATTTGTACACGTTTTCAAAATATTTGTAAGAACAGCTTTAGACTCATCTAAACTACCGGCCGCGATTGAAAAATTCACGCTTCTCTCAATAAGGTTAGAAACAGCCTGTTTTGAATATTTCTTCCAGCACTTCAATTTCGCAAAAGCTTTGCTATTATTTAAGTTATTCTCAATTACTTTAATCCCTACCGTCTCATAATCGGTTATTTTCAAATCAGTATCGACAACTGAACAAACAGAATCAAGATTAGAATAAACGCGATCAATTAAAGTTCTTGTGTGCCTGGAAATTCGCGTGTATTCATCTACAGTTTGTCTTAAATTGAAAAACGTTAGCTAAATGCTTCAAATGGTTCGAACTATTATTAAGAATTTGTCTTTAACAAAGCTCCAAAAATCTACGTTTCTGAAAATAGATAGAAAATTAAAGCGCCGAAAAAAGACCGTCTAGCCTGGTCAAGGCCTACTTTCCGAAGATGACACAACATCAGCTATTTCTTTGAAAGATAATTCGAACACATATGGGATCATTTCAAAAAAAAGATGTACTATCATTTGTTAAGAAGTGTTATTTAGTGAAAATAACGAACTTACTAAATTATTGTAACATTTTGAGTAATTACAACAAAAAAAATCATAAGGTATCGTGTATTCTGAATCCTGGAAATGATATTCCACTTTTCTGTGTGGAAAAATACGCCCACATTATTCTCACTGTTAAGATCATTCAGTTCAGTTAAGGTTCAAGATTATTTCGGTTTTTTAAGACAAATTTATGCAATTAAAAAGTGCTAACATTTAAACTAATGCGTTCATTTCAAATATTTCCCTTCACGTATTTGTTGCAAAACATAATTAACAAAATCAGCGCACTTCGGAGCACTAACGCAAGAAATGCACCTAGGTGACTATCTTGAGCTGTAAATTTCCCCCAACCTTCCCGAATAAATCTTCAACCCCAAAGAAACCGGTACCGCTGTCGGTTAGGATTTTCTCCATGGACGACATTTTCCCATGAAACTGTCCCTTCCCTAACCAATAGATTCCACTGCTCTAATCACCCATCCCAGAGCCAGCAAACTGTCAGCTGCATAATTTAATCAAAAACGAAATCAAAAGCCGCTAACAATGGCAACGATTCAACCGACAAGAAGTCCCCTCTAGTTGTTCCTTCGATCCAATTTCGAAACCAAAATCCTTGGAAACGAGCGCGCGCAACTTCTTCCCCGGATTCCTTTATCGTCACCGTCAGAGAACCGAGAAGAAGTCCCTTTTGCTTCTTCCCTCTTTCTCGGATTCTTGCACGGTAGGTTATCTTTGAACATGCAGCATAACAAAAGCCACGTCATAACCCATGCGATAATATGCTGCCGGCGACGGCATGGGAATGTTTAGAAACAGAGGGGGAAAGTAAAACGGACGAACAAAAGAAAGTCACCAACACAGGCGCAAACGGGGACAATGCAAAGCCGGGGGTTGCTGTCGCATGCGTCGATCCCTTCGTTCTGCGCTTCTCGCTATAAAAACACCGCGCGCAACTCGGAAACCATTCACAGTTCAGTGCGCATTCAGTGAGTGAAGATCGATCGAGCGAACCAAGGGAGCCTCCGAGCTCCCTGGTTCCCAGCCCAAAGGGAAGGAGTTTTGTGATAAGAACGTTTTCAAGAACAACCAGTGATTGGTGCGAAAAGAGGAAAGGAACCACCAACGAGTGCTTTGTGTGTGCGGAAAATTGATTCGGTGATACGGCCTTATCAGGTGGCAATCGATAAGGAAGGATCGGAGAAGGCGACAGCTGGTGGCGGCATTCCTCTAATCGAAGGAGGTAGGTTATTTTCAAAATTTGTTTGCTGAAATGGAAAATCAAGTGCCTTAGAATGAGTTAGTCAGCAAATCAAAGCACTCCACCCCCCGGGAAAAAAGTGGAATGAAATGTTTGTAAAATGTTATTCTGAGTCCGGGAGAAGGCTTTCTGCTCCTCCCTTTTGGCAAGCTGTTGGGGGGGCAGGTTTACTGCGACTGAGGAACGCACGGCGGTAAACTAGCGACCCCCGGGGAAGGGTAGGAAGGGCCTCGCCGGAATCAAACGTACGCCAGCGTTAAAGCAGAGATGGATTCGGAAGTTGTTTCAATTGTGTTTTGTTTAAAATTTTGATTTAAAGTTTCGTTTGCTGCTTTATTTCGTTTCGCTAATTTAAAATTTTACTCTAAAGATTTGTTTTAATATTAAGTGTTTTCTCTAAATTTATCGTTTGCAAACAATCAAAATTTTATTTGTCTTATTCAAGTATTTTTTTTGTGTATTTAAATATTTTCTTACCTAGAAATTTTTATTCGTCAAAATTACATCTCTACTTTTTCGCAACCGCTGATTACATGCTGAAATTTGTTTCATAAATATTTTCCCTTACTGAGCTAAGATTGATTTTAAGATGTAGAGACTTTATTGAATAGGAATAATTGTTCCCCTTAAGATTTAAGATTAGAGATTTTGCTATCGCGTTTATCGTTTTGTACATAAATTCCACGCTGATAATATTTATGAACACAAATTTCAAGCAATTGCCTTTAGTCAACCGAACAAACGCCGTTTATTTAAAATAAATATCAAAATTTGGGAAAAATTCCCGACAGTTAGCCAAAAATTAAAGCTGCAATTGTTTGTGAATAATCGAACTTTTGAATTTAAAATTATTTTGGCTATGATTTCGATGTGTTTATATTAAAATTTTAAATCATTTAACATTTTTCACGAAAACTCAATTCGTTTAAACCTGAATGAAATATTTTTGACAATAATTGCCTACAATTGTGCTTACAGCAACTGAGTGTAAGATTTTGTACAGCTTTTTCTCTCTTCTTTCATTATTTAGTGAAAACATTTCTTATTTGTTTAATTTAGTGAAAATTCTGTTTGATAAGTTTGAAAACATTGGAAAATTTTCGTAGTTAATCCAAAAATAAAACTGTATTTGCATTTGTGGTAAACATTTCAGAACTTCTTTTTTCAATATTCATGAACTTGAAAGTGGAACCAAATCGGAATGTTTGATCATTCAGAACAAGTATCAACATCTTATTGATTACACATTAATAGCAACTTTTCATGCAAGTCGTAGTCTTAATTAAAAACTGAGATTTCGTCATTTGTCGTTTTTTGAGACCATTTAGAAGTATTTTCTTGGCAATCCTGCAATTTGAAATTCTATTGGATGAAAATGTAATCGGGAAACAATGAAAGCTAGACAGGTGTTTATTTTTTTATTATTTCAATTACAACTATAAACAATGAAAGACTAAAGAGCCATCTACCAACGGCAAAATAAACTTCAACTGCGTGCAGCGTTTTCAGAACCAATTGAGAATTCCTTTTTAGGCCTCCTACTTGAACTAGACAGTTGATGTTGAATTATTTTTACTCCTTTAACATACGACTTAACTGTTTGACATAAGTTTGACACTTGTTGACTTCGAAAAAAAAACAAATTTATTCATATCAAAATTGTATGCTAGACATGATACTTTCACCATCGAAACAATTAAGTACAGTTGGTTCTCCGTCAAAAGAAAAAAATTGCTTAAATTATAGCTCTAGAATCTCCATAAGAAACTAATTGCTCGTTGGATCAAACTCAATTATTGTTAGATTGTTTGTAAAGTCTGATAACATTCGAGATTTTATAAATTTCATTTAAAAAAAAATGCACTGAAAGGCATCAAAAGTACCTAAATGCAATGCAATTAGGTACAGTTTTATGCAATTAGGTACAGCAAAAAAGCATTCAGTCTTGAACTTTCATGACCAATATCTTCTTAATCACTTGTCTGAAATAAACCTCACCGTATGTTTGAAAATTAAAACGCTGACGTCATTTCACTAAAACTGGCATTCCTTCTGTTTTTAGTAATCATGAACTTTGCCATGACTTCTCTGGAATAACAACGATGAAGTTTGTAAGTTTAGATGTTGATTCAATTTCACTAAAACTGGCATCACTTCTTCATAAGAAAAACTCGATGAAAATAATCATTTTTAAATAACAAATTTGAATCCAAGTCTATTAACTCATTTTTTTGATAGATCTGAACCAAGTTAACAGTATTTAGGTATACTTCTATTATGTGTACTTGGCTCTAATCTCCTCCAATGAAATTCGCTAATGGTAAACCAATTCAACAAACATTCATTATTAATATACTGTAGAACGTTCCTTTTATCTGATGCTGTTGTTGATATTGGCAATAAGTTTGCTTTTTTTTGAAAATTCGGGACTAGAAGAGCTTAGTGTCGTGTACATCGAATTGAAGCATATTTGTACTAACATTACTTTTAGAAAAACATGCAATACCAACATTGTTCACTCATGCTTCTAGTTCTACTGTCAACATAAAGAAGTACTTCTGATATTCTGTCAAAGTGTGAGAGCAAATTATCCATTAGTTTTGTTTTGACAACTGCTTTTGTTAGTCGAAAAATAGACGCTCGGCGATTTTTACCATGGATAAAAAATTGGAACAACGCGTTTGTGTGAAATTTTGTGTTGCAAACGGATTTTCTGCAGCGGAAACGCTCAGAATGTTGCAAAAAGCCTTTGGTGAGGACTCTATGTCACAAAATCGTACATTTGTTTGGCACAAAGACTTTAAAGAAGGCCGTGAAAGCGTGAGTGACATGCCGCGTTCTGGACGACCATCGACCTCAACTACCGATGAAAACATCGCTTCCGTGAAGAATTTAGTTATGGAAAACCGCTCAATTAGCATTCGGGAGATAGCTGCACTCCTTGATATCTCATTTGGATCGACCGAACACATTTTGACGGAAATTCTGGGCATGAAACGCATTGAAGCACGACTTGTTCCAAAAGAGCTGAATTTTTTGCAAAAACAGCATCGAGTTGAGGTCGCTAAACAGATGATTGCGAACGCAGATAGCGATCCCACATTCATGGAACGCATCATAACTGGTGATGAAACGTGGGTATATGAATTTGATATGCTCACAAGTCAACAATCGTCCGAATGGCGCGCCGAAGATGAGCCGAAACCAAAAAAATCACGACAAAGTCGCTCCAAAATTAAAGTTTTACTGACCGTTTTCTCTGATTTTCGCGGTGTCGTCCATTCTGAATTCCTTCCAGAAGGTCGAACGGTTAACAAAGAGTATTATTTACAAGTTATGAGACGTTTGCGTGAGGCAATTCGAAAGAAGAGGCCAGAATTGTGGCGCAATAATTCGTGGATTTTACACCACGATAACGCTCCATCACACACCGCGCTCACTATTTGTGAATTTTTGGCCAAGAACTCCACCAATACCATCAAACAAGCACCATATTCACCAGACCTTGCCCCGTGCGACTTCTTTCTCTTCCCAAAACTGAAAATTCCGCTCAGAGGTAGGCGTTTTGAATCGATTGATGCGATAAAAAAGAATTCGCTGGAAGAACTGAAAGCCATACATTCATCGGCCTATAAAAAATGTATGGATGATTGGATAAAGCGCTGGCATATGTGTGTTGCCTCTAATGGCGAGTACTTTGAAGGCGATAATAAAGATATCAATTAAAAATTGAAATAAATGACCCTCGGTTCGTGAAAAATGCCTAAGAACAGTTGCTTCGACAGTGATTCCGGGTAATCTTTAGGTTGCAGTGTCAATTTTTAAATATTATGCCGCTCATGAACAAACACTGTGCGCCTGGCAACACTGCATTCATTGTAACAATCATTTTCGCAAGAAGAATATGATAAAATCAAAGACTTTCAATAGTGAATAGAAGCACAGTAAAAAGTTATGTTGAAATAGTCAACCTTCAAAACTAAGAAACCCAAACTTCAAAAACAAGAAATCGTATCCGGCAATCGTTAACGAATTGGTATAATTTTGACGCACTAAGTCATAAGGTGGCAATCATAGTTTTGACGCATTAAGTCATACACAGAAAAAAATAACGAATTTTAACAAGCGCGTAAAATTTCCCCTCGTTTAATTCCGAGCCAAACGAGACGTTAGCAACGAAATTGTTTGCAATATTTCATGCAACAGGCAGGATTTAAGCGTTATCTGGCTTAACTTTACTTGAAATATCCCATTATTTTCTGCCAAATCTAGCGTTCCCTTTATGTGCATTAGATAACGCAGAAAATTCAATGTTTCTTTTTATCTGTGTATATATGGCTGAATGAAAGTCAGCCGAAACGTGCTACGCAAATTAAGCTGTTTTAATTTCCGTATCACCAATAATATCCAACCAAATTCAACAGTAATCCTGAACGAAGCTGGTTACTAACCTAAGTGACAAATAATCAAATCCAACATATTCCTTCAACAAGAGGGACTTGTTTTCAGATGGTCTTTGATCTTTTCTTCAATAATTGCAGTGTCGTAGAACCTGATCTTCTCGCAACGAGCTTTTACTGATGCCCGAAAGGTGCAACCTAGACTTTGCTTACTCGCATGCAAAATTGTTGATTGACCTAAGCCTAACCTTCCACAGAACAAAAAATCATCATCAAAAATCATCCAACAAGGATCATGAGTCAATTTGGTCAGCAAACTGGTTCATCCAGTCAACCAAACGGCAATACTCAGATAGATAAAAGCTTATTCAGCTGTCAGCTTTACCTGTCTTTGACATGTGCGCCGATGAATCTTAGTTCATGCACCGATGAAAATTTGATACAACAGCGATGCTGAGTTTACTAAAAATGAACATCAAGCGATAACCGTTCATCTGTCATGGAAGTTTTACGTTCATGATTTAAGAACGACGAACATTTGTTGTTCATTTTTAGCATAAAAAAATCCTGCTTTTGTTTCGCGATTCCGTTAGTGCTTGAGCTATTATTGTGTAGGTGAGCAGGTAAATTTTGGTCAACTGGTTTCAGAAGACGTTGAATCCAAAAGGTGAAGCTCTTGACACCCATGGTTAAACGGAAAGCCCCAAACAAGATTTCATTAAACAACTTCATATTGTTACAACCTTGGATAACTGATTAACATATTTGCTTTCTAGAAAAGATAAGATCAAGACAATTTGGCACTGCTCAAACGCTCATCAGACAATATCGATGTGTGCGATTTTTGATAGGACAGATTCAGCCGAAATAACAGGATGGAAACGTAGTACTCTGATTTATTTAATTGACGATTGACGGCAGCTGATAAATGCTGAGACCGTTTAAAAATAATAAGGCAAAACAATCCCGAAACGAACGAAAACAAATAAATCTTACCTTCACAAAGAATATTCAAATCATGCAAACCAGCAGTGCAAAGCCACCAGAACAAACAATGACACGTAAAACTCAATTTAGCAACCACTGAATCGCAAACTAGGTTCAAAATTGATCATAGCTACCTAAGATCCAAGAACACATCGAATAAATACCTGACCAATCTGACAAGAGCAATCAGAACAAATATTATGCTAAAAGTCGAAATTACGAAAATTTTGTCTATTAAACACCCAAAAGATGCTCTAGTGCAGCAAACGATTCTTGAAAATTTCAAGCGTGAAGTCTTAATAGTAATTGAGGTTTGTGCTAGTAGTACTTGATCCCATCTGACCGTCACTTGCTGCTGGAGCAATCAGACAGTGAGCAAAAACCATGCCTAGAAGGCCATGTCCTCATGGCAGTGCTTTCAATACAAAACATCAACGTTTCAAGTAAATGTAGCAGAGAAATTTGAGGCGTTCCAGGGCACAAAGTAGACAAGAACGCGAAACAGCTGGATGTGTGTGAAATCTCGATAATGTTTTCAAAACGACGTATCTCATTTTATAACCAAAGAGGTGAACAGAGATTCAAACGTGATATTCTTGAAACCCTTAGCACTTTCACGCAAACTTGGACCATCCAAGAATCTAACATGATGGTGAAAAGTTTTGAATTTTCGCTTGAATCTTTGTCTACCTGTTTGTTCACAAAATTAGACAGCTTGTTTTGAATAAGTTGACGAGAACTGGCAAAACTTCAACTGAGACTCGAGAGTGTATCCAACAGTTCTGGCCATGATATTAATCGCAGCCAAAAGCATTGAAAAACGTGAACATGCCAGCCAAAACTAGCACTTCAATGACAATTTGGAAAATAGAGTCGAAGTCCGAAAATCAACCTAATGATGCCCAGATACTGGTAATCCTAATAACGGGAGACGTATTGCAGAATTGTATGGACCATTTCAAAAGACTTACACACTTGGAACAACCCAGCAAACATTAAATGGCGAATAGAATCTGATAATCATGAATAAATTAGTTCATGAAGCTGAAAACACGCTTATTCAGCTTAAAATGAAAGCAAATTCTAGCATTCTACGATTTAGGAAAACTGAATTATCAAAAATTTAATAAATTACAGCAAAATTCATACAAAATTCAAAATCAGCAGCAATGAAGTAATGACAGCTATTATTGAAACAAAAAAAAACCCTAAAATCATGATTGCCTGCAACACTGGTTTGATTGAAATTAGAAATGAATACACATATGTTCTTTTCAAAAGTTGAATTCAAAAAGGGATTTAATAAATCTATCAAACATTGTGTCTTCCGGCAGCACTCGAGGCAACCAAATTGATCAAAAATTTAATCATGAATAAAATTTGAAAATAATTAAAAGAATCAACTCATAAGGCTAAGAACTTTCATTCAAATATTACAGTGATCGATTTAGGACTAAATAATTGAAAATTTAATTAATCGCAGCGAAATTCATACAAAATTCAACATCAGGAAGAAATTTTAAAATAACGGCAGCAATTAGTGAAAAAAGACGGTAAAATTATCATTTTTGGCAACACTTGTTTGTTGAGAATTAGAGCAACCATGTTCTTTTAAGTGTAAAAAAGCATTCCCATCAAACATTGTGTCTTTCAGGCAGCACGTGAAGCAACCAACTAGAACATTCAATGACGAATACAATCTGAAAATAAAGAAAAGAATCAGTTCGAAGTTATGAGAAAAACTCAGCTGACAATCAAAACAAATTACAGCGACCGATTCAGGGAAACTAAGTTATCCAAAATGTAATAAATCGCAGTTAAATTCAACATCCGGAGAAATAAAGTAACGGCAGCTACTAGTGAAAAAAAAAAACAGTTCTAGAATCATTTGCTTTGGCAACACTTGTTCGATTAAAATTCAAAAATTAAAACTCCAATTTTCTTTTCAGACGCAATTCAAATGGAACAAATTCTCATCAATCATTGTGTCCTCTAACCAGCACTCGAAGCAACCAAATACCTTCATCGCTTTAAACAGTTTTATCAAAATTAACTTATGTGACAACGTGGATCGCATGATTTTTTCGAAAGAATTAACAATTTGGAAACTGAGCATACTTTGACTATTTTTAAAATTAAAGCCAGGCAACACTGCTCGTTAAGAGATATCCGTTTTGGAAATCTCCGGACTAAATTTTGAAAAATCAGAGGTAAATTCAAAGTCAACTCATTTGAGTGAATTTGGTTTTATAAACAATGACTGCATCCTCCGATTTCTTGAAACTTGAAATATTCGCTTGCAAATTAAGGATGCCAGCGGCAACATTCCTCGTACATACAGTGAGATTATTTCACGGTGAGGTTTGGGCTTGTGTTTATGAGAAAGTGACTGCAAAGCCATTATTTAGAAAAGCAGATTCGCTCTTTGGAAACGTTTACGCTGAATTGCTATTTGGCGTCAGATTTGACAACCGAAATTGACAACCGTCACTGACGTGACTACTTGCTGCTGTAACAATCAGACAGTGAGCAAAAACCATGCTCAGAAGGCCATGTCCTCAAGGCCAACGCTGAATGTTCAGGTATCAAATCATATTCAATAGATAAAATCAACGTTTCAAGTAAATTCAGAAGTGAAATTTCAGGCGATCAAAAATGGAGCTAGAATTTTTACCAGGAAAGTGTTTCAAATCCTCCTTCATATTTTTGATGTTTCGTCCGAGGGCTTAGAATGTAGGTCAGCTGTGGTTGTTACTTTTTTTTTCAGTTCCGTGAAAACTGTGAATAATGTTTGTGAGCTCGTGATAATTTATTCAAAACGACGTATCTCATTTCATAAACAAAGTGCAAAACATAGTTTCTAGTGTGAAATTCTTGAAACTCTCAGCACAAAGAATCGTGTTATAATGTTAGGATACTAGTTTCCGTGGGGTGCTGAGAATTTTGATAAATTTACGCTTGAATCTTTGTTTACCTTTTTGTTTACAAAACCAGATACGTCGTTTTGAATAAGTTGAAGAGGACTAGCAAAGCTTCAACTGAGAATTGAAAGTTCATCCCACCGTTATGGTGATGGTCATGGCCAACTCGACCATGTCATCGTCCAAAACTAGCACACCAATGACAATTTGGAAAGTAGAGCCGAAAATTAACCTAGTGATCCTCACATACTGGTATTCGCAATAACGGCAGGCACAATGCAAAAACACAGGCACTATTTCATAAGACTAACTCACTTGACGCAACCCAGAAAACATCGAATCACGAATAAAACCTGAACATCACGCGCTTATTCTGCCCAAAATCAAAACAAATTTCTTCTACCGATTCAGGAAAACCAAATAACCAAAACATGTATGGTTCACAGCCAAATTTACAAAATTCAACATTTGGAAATATAAAGTTACGGCAGCTATTGATGTCACAAAAAAAAAAACTCTAAAATCATCAGTTTTGGCAACACTTGTTCGATTAAAATCAAAGATTTCAGCTCCAATGTTCTTTTCAAAGATTAAACTCCTAAAGAAATTGAAAACAACATCTCCAAAGATTATGGAATAAGTTCATACAGTTAAGAACTCTTATTCAACTTCTAATTGAAACAAATTTTGTCGATTCAGAGAAAAACAAAATAATTCAAAATTTCATAAATCCCAGCGAAATTCATAAAACATTCAATATGTGGAAAAATAAGATAATGGCAGCTGTAAGTGACTCAAACAAACTTGGGGGGGGGGGGGGGGGCGATCCCGACGTAGTGGTTAACATCCATACCTTTCACGCCAAAGTCACGAGTTCAAATCTCACCCCCGGACAAGTTACGAAAAACACCCAAAGAGGTGTTTGAGTGACTAAGACGGGAGATGAACCAGCCCGAGGCTAAAAATCTCGATAATACAGAAAAAAAAACTTTAAAATCATCAGTTTTGGCAACACTTGTTCGATTAAAGTTAAATATTCAAACTTCAATGTTCTTGTAAAAAGTTCAATTCCAAAAAGAACTGAATAAATTCTTATCAAACATTGTGTCGTCCAGGCAGCACTCGAAGCGATTACATTTACCAAATATTCAATGATGAATATAATCTGAAAAATATGGGAAGAATCAGTTCTGTCAGCTAAGAACTTTTATTCAGCATAAAATCAAAACAAATCACATTTCCCGATCCAAGAAAACTAAATAATCCAAAATTTAATTGATCGCAGCAAAATTCATAAAAAAAATCAACGTCCGGAGATATAAAGTAGAGGTAGCAATTAGTGAAAAAAAAAGTTCTCGAAACATGTGTTTTGGCAACACTTATTTGATATTAGAAATCCGAACCCCAATTTTCTTTTCAAAAGCAATTCCAATTTAAAAAAAAATCTGATCAAACTCTCGATGAGCACTCGAAGCAACAAAATAAATCTAAATTCTGACTAATTTTTTTTAAATGTCTGAATTGGAACAAACTGAAACAAAACATAACCACAAAAAAAATTGAATCATTAACTGACTACTGATCAAACAAAGAAAACAGCTGCTTTTATCAATTTACTTGAACGAAATAAAATGCTTTTTTAGATACTTTGCATTAGGAAATTGAACAGTTTATTCACAAATTAATGGTTTGAAAAAAAATGACAAAACCAAGCACATTCCGGAAAGCTTTTCTCATGAACTCTTGACCAGATAAATATTTCAAAGATGGACCGTTGAGTTTGCTCTCCTAACACACGTGACGACGAAGGTAAAATTTGCAAGCAAAATCTCAAAACTTAGATTTGGAAACAGTGATAAATTCATTTGTTGAAATCAGATTTATATTAAAAAAAAACAAAACTGTGCATGGCAATAGACCTGTAAAAAATTTCACATCACCTTGAATGCAATAAATCTAAGTAAATCTTTTATCATTCAGACTAATTTGGCATATCACAGAACATTGCCGCATTTGGATTAACAATTTCATTGAAAATATGTGTCAGGAGTCATTAAAAAGGAATTATGATTACTGAATTAATTTTTTTGCAGATATATTTAAATGACACATCAAAATGCTACGAACAAAATATAATCAGAGTCAAAGGTTACTAAACTCTCAAAAACAACTAAACTGACAACACAGCAGTGAATTAAAAATAAATAGCTGAAATTGTGTTAAGTTTCAATAAATACAGATGAAAGATAACCCACTGTACAAAGTAAAACTAGACATTAGCCCAGTTTTGATTTGATTTTAAAAAAAGGAACAACGGTTATTTGGAAAATTAAACTTAATCACATTTTCAAACTATCCCTCGTAAACGCAAGCGAGTTCTTCTAAATTCCAAAATAAAAGGCTTTTCCTTGGACAGATCGGCCTACTTCGTCTGTGACTTCTTGAGTGTCGAGTGCTTAACTTTTTTTGCGTTCTTTCAAGTTATTTTTCTAAACCAGCACTTTTGTTTTAGAAAAACATATCAAAAACGCATTCAAACCAATTCCCTGTTGGCTACAAAATTCTTAAAATTTAAAACTGCCCATCAGCGAAAATTGTAGAAACAAATTACCAAATTTGATTGTTCTGAACAAATGACTCAAAGTGATCAACATAGAACTGACCGAAACGGTTGGAAATCAAAAACCAAAACATCCGGCATCATTAAAAGGACCTTTCAAAATGACATTTCATCAATGTGCCGGAGAAGCAAACTCATTCTGTGCCCATCCCCGTTGATCTTCGCTGATAAATGGATACCGCCGCAAAAAGGACATGCTAACGAATTTTAATTTTTTACCGATATTTATTGTCAGTTGAACTCCACCTAAAGTAATGGCATTTGTCAATCCTCACTCGAAGTGCAATTGGCAAATTAAAGCTTTTTAACAGGTTGCCATGGCGTTCGCTTCCTGAATTGTTAAGCAGCGAAATGAGTGGTCCATCGATAAAAAAAAAGGAAAATATCAACAGTTTATTTTGGGGTACTATCAAAGGTTGACGGTCCCTTTCCAAATTGGTTCCAATATCCACATCGAGTTTTAATATAAAAATAAAGACCAGGACAAATTATTATAAATCGAAAACAAACACAGGAAAATTGTGAAAACTTGGAAAAATTAGTATTCAAAACTGTATCGAGCTAGTGTAAATAGCAACCACCAATAGGAAACTAGCGTATTTAGAATTGGCTCACTTCTTAAGAACCCCATTGGTCCCTAGTACACCATAGAGTAATCCCTTCTTTCACTTCTTTCACTAGAATCTTTGTTTTTGTTTTGATTTGCTGTGTTATTTTGAATATTTGAGGGATTATTCATTGGGAGTTACGTTTTGAGGGGAGAATCATTAAGCTTGGGACTGAGCGCTGGAACTTCCTGAACCAAGAAAAATATATATATTTTGACCATCCAGCCCCCCCCCCCCCCCCTATTAGCGAATGGATCTGCTCAAAATCTATGTTTGGAAAAGGGCAATGGTGAATGCTGCTTCAAAAGACACGGTCGACTGTTTGGGACCCTGAATACAGTTTCTAAACATCCAACTCACTTTCAAGTGACTAAATACTTCAATATTATTTGAAATCGACGTTCTGAATAAAAACGATATTTTATAAATTATCATCAAACCAATCGTTATTCGAATGTATTACAACCCAAATTTTTCAAAATCAGATGTTCATAAGAAGCCGGATTAAAGATATGGAAATTATAGCAATTCTCGCATAATGTTTAACGGATAAAATTTGAATAACAAATTTCACTCAGCTGGACCCTCCATTGGAAAATGAAACGATTTGGACCTTTTTGAATATGATTGACGTCATAAAGTTCATATGACATTGCCATTTTTGGATCATAAATTCCTAAATTATCCAAACCTATTACTAACAAATGATGCGCTGTTAATTGGTCAATGAACAGATCCAGCTTAATTGCTCGTGAGGAGCAACTAAAAATACCGCAAATGGAGAGAAAATCTGGAGAACCCACCCTTGCCATCACAGATTTCAAAATCATGCTTGAAAACTGCCAAAAAAAATAAAGACTGGATGCTTAAAAATGTATGAACAGGAATAACAATCCACCTGGAATCAACTAAACGAATCTTAAACCAAGCACTATTTCAGTGAATCACAAAAAAAATGGCAACACTGCATCCATCTGTCAAAACTTCTAATTCAGCGTCCATTGGCGTTAACGGTGACTTTTAAACTCTTCCCTCCTAGGGGGCATCCCAGAAGCTGATGTCAATCTGTGCGTGAAATATGAGATCTCTCATTCCACCGTAAATTCGCAATAGAAACTTTCAATGTTTGCAAAAGGAGAAGATTTTTCTATGCTTTTGCTTTAGTTATTGCCAGTATGATGCATCAGTATTGCTAGAAGTGATCGCCAATTTTTGACTTAAAGCAGTGTCCCAGGACGGCATACCACACCGAATAAAGGCACTACCGTACTGGGGTTTGTTTTCCAGATCCCAAAGGGTTCTAGTAGCCCTTGACTGAAAAACTTAAATCTTTCGTTGGGGATCGCCGGGCAGTGACAAAAGAAGTGTTCCGAGTCTTCTTTATCCATGTCACAAAATCGACATGAATTATCTGAAGTTTTCCCATCAGCTTCAAGTTAAATCAAGCAAGCTTTAGTTAATTGAAAATTATGATTGTTTTTGGACTCAAATCTATCAGGATTGATACTTTGAAAATGTTACCTGACAATTAGAAGAAAAAAAACGTAAGGCTTAAAACGGCGACTCGATTCAAGCATAGATAACTTTGATAAATTGGACCTACCAAAATTCATACTTCAGAGGAAAACATCCGTTGCCTAAACCAGTTAAATCGTGAAAATCAGACATAAACCCAGAATCACAACTCCTGATGATGACTATAATTCATAATGTAGTATAGCAGCATCTAAAAATGGCACTGCTCAGTCCAATTTGAGTTGACATTTCAAAAAGTTCAAATCAAAACGCAAATTCCTCCAACTCCGGTAATCATTTCTAAACATTTTGCTTGAAAGACAGTTGTGGAACTAAACACGGAAAACGACAAATTTTAAGCGCCTGACAAAATTGTAACTTCGATTTCAAAATACCACACAATTGACATGAACACAATTCTAGTCAAAATTAACGCAATTTGATTTCGTCGTTGAATATTAAAAACAAAATCCTTTTCTCAAGCAACGAAGACATCAAAAATGGCACTGCTCAATGCAACTTGAGTTGGTTCTCCAAAAAATTTTCGTCAAAATTTCAATTTCTCCAGCTTTCATAATCTGTTTGTCCCATTTCATAAGAAAGACAGTTTGTGGAACTGAACACGTAAAACAACGAATTTTAGGCGCCTGTCAAAATTGTACCTCTAGCATAAATTTTCCAAATACCAAATCTCGTGAATTCTAATTTCATTACTTCTTAAAAGTGGTCTGTTTGTACACAATTATCAATTTCTTTGTACGAATCAACACATTTAAAATTCGTCGTTAAAAATAAAAAAAAAAACCCTTGGTACATGAAACGAGAACATCTAAATGCGATGCTCAACGTTATTTGAGTTGGTTCTTCAAAAAGTGCAAGTCAGAATTCAAATTCCTCCAGCTCTCGCAATCAGTTTGAACCATTCCGTTAGAAAGACAGTTGTGGAACGAAACACGTAAAACGACCAACTTTAAGCGCCTGTCAAAATTTTACTTTCAGAATCAATTTTCAAAAGACCAAAACTCGTAAATTCTAATGTCATTCCTACTGAAAGGAGGTCTTTGTGAACACAATCCTAGTCAGAATAAACGCATGTTGTCCTTAAATATTAAAAAAAATACTTGGCTCATGAAACGTATAAATCTAAAATGGCACTGCTCAATGCAATCTGAGTTGGTTCTTCAAAAAATGTTTTAGTCAAAATTCAAATTCCGCCAGCTCTTATAATCATTTTGGACCATTTAGTTCGAATGACAGTTTTGGAACTAAACACGGAAAACCGACAAACTTTCGGCGCTTATCAAATTTGTACCTCTAGCATAAATTCTTAAAATGCCTAATCTCGTGAATTCTATTTTCATTCCTACTCAAAAGTGTTCTATTTGAATACAATTATAGTCAGAATTAACACGTTTAAATTTTGTCGTTAAAAATAAGAAAAATCCTTGGCACGTGAACGAGGACTCATTTTAACAATTGAACAATGTACCATACTTTGAAAGAGCAATGTTATAACCAAAATTGCCATCATCATAAATCCTTCTCTCTTATGGCGGAGATTCTGGAAATCATTCAAAGTTGATGAACTGAATATTTCATCCATTTCATCGAACTCAACATTGAAATCGAAGTGGAAAACTTCCTTCCTACAAACAACCAACTATTGAGAAATCTTGAACAAATTTGTATATCAAAATCACAAAATCAGAACTACCATATTGAGTCTGCATTCATATTCATAATTCTATGAACCAATTTTGTTTAAATTGTAGGACTTTAAATGATGAATCGCTTAATACAGCTTTCAAAATTCATAATTCACCGCTCAACAACAACTCAATCAGCCTTGAAGTTGAGGGTATCAGTCGTCATTTACCATAAAACCGTTCGAAGCCATTTGGATTTTTTTCCCCCCAGAAAATTGAAGGGGAAAATTCACATTCCAAACAAAGCAAGCCAGCTCTTTTTGCCTTTTTGAGCTATTTCGTTAGACTCAACACAACAAATGACAACACAGCAAGCGCCTGCCTAAATTTAACTTCAACATCAGCAAAACACACAGTCGCGTTCTATCATGACGAAAAAATCGAAGATATTTTGAAGAAATCTCAATCATCGTTTCCTCTCCCGATGAGAATATTAGCTGTATATTGTTCAATCGTATGAAATTTTCCATTGAAAATGACATTTGTCAGTCCTGGTTAGAATACGGCTCTAGCCAAAATTAGTGCCCTCAATTTTCAACGAACGAAAATATCAGGAGCTATGAAACAAAAACAGTTTAAGCCTATCAAAATTCCTAGTTTAGAAGAGAAATTCGCAGATCAAAAACCAAGAGAACTGCCATCATCAAAATTCGTCAGTCAGATCTAGGAAATCATCCATATTCGACCATCAAATATCATCAAATATGAAATTAGCCTTCAGTCAAACACCTGAATGTTGGACAAACAAGTTATCCCTTTAGCCATCAGAACTTGAGAAATTAGTGAAAGTAGCTCTTGATGACAACATTCGAATAAATAACTCCTCCAAATCAGGCGCGCATTCTTTTACCAGTCAATGAGGGATCCTTCCCCTTGCCTCTCCAGCATTTGGGTAGCTTGGTGAAAGTTTGTGTGCTTTATTGGGTACTGCCTTCCAAATAGCCCTCCACTCAAATTTCAATTACTTCTATTAAATTTGCACGGCCTTCCGTACACTAACGGAACTATCAGCACTTTCTCTTCATATCTTCGTTCTATAAAAATTACTGTCCACTCCTAAAGTCTTGTGTTGATAAGGAAATATTTCCTTCGAAACATTATGATCGTAGTTCACGCATGGAGTAATAAAAACCCTAATTAGAAAGCAAACTGTTTTCGACAAATAATTCGAATCATTGGAAAACTAGGAAACTGGGCAAATCAAATTCGTTCCTCCAATTCCTGGTTTCAAAAAGAGCAAAACTGACCTATTCATCGTTACAGTTCAACGCAAAAGACAACCAAACAGTATGGATGCATTGTAAAGACTCACGGGTCGGCCAAAAATCTTTTTCTGGAATTAAATAATCTTGAACAACTCAAAATCCAAGCGATCATTCGACTTGGCACAGAACTTCAAATTTAGGCAGTAATTTGAAAGAAGTCAGAAATTGAACAATATATTCGTGATGTATGGTAGGAATTAGTAAAACTTTAATCAAAATTTTCTGATTGGCCACTCTAAAAAAAATATACTAGAAGAATATTAAAAGAACTCGAAAGTGTATTTATAAGTTAATCAAAATTTCATCTGTTCAACTCATCAAAAAAGATATGGAATTACTTATTCAAAACAGCAACTATCTTTGTTTGGATTAGTTAACGCAGAAATAAACCTTCCAATTAGTCAACTCACAAATCACAAGTCTTTCTTCTCCATGCAATTAAAAAAGGAGCAACATAGAGCATCCAACCTTGAAATAAAAAAAACACTCGAGATGTATTGCAGACATTAGTGAAATTTTAATCAAAATTTTCTTTTTGGCCACTCCAAAACATCAAACCGGAATGAGATTGAATGAACTCAAAAGTATATCCATAAATTAATCAAAATTTAAGCTGTCAAAATCAACATAAACAATATGTAGTCACTAAACTTTCTTTAATTTGTTTTCTGGCAGCACTGGTTGTTGGTTGTTCAAAACAGCGACTATCTTCATTCGGATTTGTTAACGCCGAAGCAAACCTTCCTTTCCAACTAGTCATCTCACAAATCGCAAATCTTTCTTTCCCAAGAAATTAGAAAAGGGAGCGACCTTAAGGAACGAACCTTGCGGCTATTTGTCTCAAAACTTACCAAGGCGCAGTTGTTTGGCACTCGAGGTGTGAAAGTTAGCACAGTTCAATATTGCTAATCGGATGTAACAAATCTCGAATCTGACAAACAAGTTACCTCTTTAGAAAGCAAAGCTCGAGAAATTTGTAAAACTGATTCTTGATGGCAGCACTTGAATTAAGGGAAAGCATCTCGAAACAATATCAAGAATTAATATCTCAGCGCAAAATAGCAACCAAAAAGTATGGATATATTAGTAGAAATCGGAAATCGAACAAAACATTCGAGACATATGGTAGATATAAGTAATCTGTTTTCAAAACTTTCTTTTTGGCACTTCAAAACGTCAAACCAGAACTAGATAGAAAGAACTCAAAAGTTCTTATGTTAATCAAAATTTCAATTGTCGAAATCAACACAAACGATATGAAATAAAACATTATCTGGCAGCACTGATGGCAGATTGTTTAAAATAGCTCGAATGAACTCGAAAGTATATTAGTTAATCAAAATTTCAACTGTCGAATTCAACACAAATAATAGGAAATCACTATATCTTATATAAAAAAAACATTAATGGCAGCACTGGTTGTTGGTTGTTTAAAATAGCAACTATCTTTCTTTGAATTCGTTAACGCCAAAATAAACCTTCACTTCCAACTAGTCATCTCACAAATCACGAGTCTTTCTTTTCCATGAAATTAAAAAAAGGAGCAACCTAGAGAATTCAAAACTCAAAATCGAATAAAATATTCGAGATATATAGTAAACATCAGTGAAACTTTAATCAAATTTTCTTTTTGGCCAAAACATCCAAAACACCGTACCGGAACGAGATTGAAAGCACTCGAAAGCATATTCATAAGCTAATCAAAATTTAGACTGATAAAATCAACATGACAGATGAGACGTTAATAAATTTCATAGGAAAAAAAAAAAATCTGGCTGCACTGATGGCAGTTTGCGTGAAATTTAGCAAAATTTATTATTTTTATCGGACATAAAAATTCTCGAATCGGACAAGCAAGTTATGTTTCTGTTTGTTTCTATATTTTGCAAAACTAGTTCTTGATGGCAACACTTGAACGGAGGAAACCATAGAAAAAATCAATTCCGTCACATGTCAATTTTTTTCGCAAAATAAATCGATTCATTGGAAAACTAGGAAACTATGAAAAACACTTGACACTTTTTTTTTAAATTAGAAGATTACAAACTGTAAAACTATCACAAACTACTACCTGTAAACGCGAGAAAATGCCATTAAATTCCATTAAGAAGAGCTTATCTCTTGATAGGTAGGCCTATTTCGTCTGCGACTAACAGACTTTTTCAGTGTCGAGTGCTCGATTTCAATCTTATCATGTTCATCCCATTGGATCGAGTTCGAAGAAACCTCACAATCAAAGTCCCATCGATGTTCATTGCCACCCACTTTGCGCTTGGTTTCCAATTCAAGATCAAAGGGAAGACATTTTACATCGTTGGAAACAAAAATGACCCTAGTTGGCAGCTCTGCAGCAATCGCTGGAAAAATGTTCATTATTAAATTTGAAGACTCAACAAGTAACGTTACTGACTGTTACTGCCAAATGATAGACGCATTCCAGATAAAGAAAAACATTGACTAACTGGCTGAAAATTTGAATGAATTGTGATCCCGAAAGCCGTTGGATTTCATAAAACCTGTCAGTCAGGAACTTCATTAGCAAAAACGTCTCAAAACGAGATGAGGTCTATCAATATGGTTGAAGAAAAGCTATGCTTCAAAATGCGCATTAAATTACTGACAGCACTTTTTTTTTTTTTTTTAAATAAAAGCTGAAAACTAGAGTAATTCATGATTAGGACCTAAAAGCCAATTGTAAACAAACCTCTCGAATCTCAAAATCTTCTCGCAAATTGAAAGCAGCATCTGGCAGAGCAATATTTGCTCTACCATGTGGTGTGATTGGATATCGCAGGAGTCTTGTGAGTCGTGGGAAATCAACATTTAAAGTGATTGTTTACAATTGGCTTTTAGGTCCTAATCATGAATTACTCGGGAAACATCAAGTCTTTCTTCAATGCACAAGCGAACAAGAACTTACACCTCCTTTTTTGCGAAACTGGCTAAATCGAAGCCAAAAATTGAACGTTTCGGGGTCTCAGTTAGCAAGTGGGTTTCATGTCCTGCTTTATTTCGACAAAACTAATTTGTCCTACACAAATTCATTGCTATTAGTAACTTTCCCATTGAACAAAATTTTTAATTTAGATACGTTTACTAAGTTGAATGTGTTTCTAGAGCGCTCCATTTCAATATTTTATTTGTCAAAAAAAAAATGGAATTTACCTTAGTCCAACCAGGTAACTACTGATAAAAAATTTCAAACCTAAAACTAAATACTTAGTCATCAAAATTTGGCATCACTGTCACACACTAAATTCAAATCTCTTGATCCAAAAAACAAACACTCAAAATTCCAACCAACCAAACAATTGCAGCTCAGACAGCACCTCGATTCGGCTTTACCACAATCCGTTGCCATCCCGAGGGTTAGAAGAGGGATGGCCGGACCCCACACACATACACACACACACACTCACACACCTTCACAAGGGCTCACACTTTCGCGTTGAATTTCTTTTCCTCAAAATTAAAATACGACACGTCACAATCAGAAGCAAACATTTTACAAACATTTCCAACGAATGAAAACAAAAAAAGATCGCCCGCACTGGCGAAAGCTATTGTTTAAAATTGATTTTACCCTCCAGTGCCGTTTCTTTTCTTGCTCACGGTCAATCGCGCTAAAGTCAATTTTACACAATTAAAACCCGATGAAGTATAACCTTGAAAAAAAAAGAAATGTAAAGTTTACAAACAAATCAAACGCATCACCTGAAAGGTCTCCAGTTCACTACTACCTTAAGAAGAAAATGGAACGAAATGCTCAAAATTTCTCCGCGTCCAACCTAACCGACACCAATGCACCGATTCTAACCTTAAAAAAATATATATATAGATATTAAAAGCACCTCTCAACCCCATGTCCCCCGCTTCGGTGTCAAAGACCTACTTAAACTAACGCGCGTGCATTTCGGCTTGTTCCATTTCGTTCCAGGAATCCGGCAGTGATGTTCTTCCCCTTCTACCGGCCTACTGCGATTTGCGTACCGAGGGGCCCTCACCTGACAGGAGCAAATTTCCCACGGGAGCCCTCGAACGGGGCGGTTAAATTTCCTCACCAACAACGGCGCCTCCTCGGCGGAAGTATTTGCCACGGCGTTCGCGGGACAGCATTGGAACGCTCTGCCCCTGGACCGGCTGTGCAAATAGGACGGAAGCGGGGAAAAGTACGGCTCAATCGAAGTAATGAGATCCATCAGAAACGACAATAAATCGTTGGTTTGCTGACGCGTGGGTTGGCGAGGCACCGACGATGCAGAACGCAGTGGACGCGGTAACACCTGAAATTCACAAAATCGATTTTGATGATCGGACAGTGACGTTACTTGAGTTAGCTGACACCGTAAAGATATCGAAAGAACGTGTTGGCTTTAAATTGCACGAGCATTTGTACATGAGAAAGCTCTGCGTTGACAACGTGTGGATGATTCTCAGCAGTGTTTGGCTCTGTTCAATCGTAGTAAACCGGATTTTTCACGTCAATCAAAACGATCGTCGTCTTAGTGGACAGCAACTGGTGAGCCTCGTCCAAAGCGCTCGAAAGCACAACAATCAGCTGAAAAGTTTATGGACTCGGTATCAAGACAACGCACCGTGTCACAGTTCAATCAAAACAATGGCAAAACCACCGTGTTCTCCAGATTTGGCTCCCAGCGGCTGCCCGCAGACTTCAGATAAATGCTCGCCGGTAAGAAATTTCGCTCGCATGAAGAGGCCATCGACATATTTTGAGGCAAAAGATAAATCGTCCTAGACCAGCGCTGGCATGACTGTGTTGCTCTTGATGATGGATAAAGCCAATTTCGAACGCCCCCTGCTTTTTAGCCCGCCCGATAGATCAAACGTCGCCGAACAAAAGGCTTAATCTGTTCTGACAGTTCCGCCATGGGTTCCGTTTCGCGGAACGGGGCGAAAAAACCTGCTTCGTAATCGTTTTCGTTTGTGATTGTCCCACCGGTATCCGTAATGGGGAGGAAGAAGCATCTCGTAGCAGCACAAAAGATCCAACAATCGCCGGAGCTAAAGAATACGTGAAATGTCAGCAACAGTTCAATTTACTGCCGCACCGTCGTCGTCGTCGTCGTCGTTGGAGTTAGCTGAAACTGCACTTTTTTCGGTCCAGTGCCGGGGAAGCTGCAGCGGCAGCGATGCATGCACCATTATTCCAGGAGAAAGCACTGAATCGAACAACGGAATCCCATTTTTCATGGCTCGATTTCCTGACTGGATCCGCATCCGGGCAACGGCAACAGCAACGGCAGCATCAAAAACCAGTACGACGGACGTGTTTTGCTGAATCGGTGCAGCACAACTGCTGCTGTCGGATTCAACTCTACGACGTTTTTCAATTTCGAACCATAAATATTTCATCTTTTTCCAATTCATTACTGCGAGTGGTTTTTTCTCCGGTGCGGTATGGATCAGCGTTTTTTTTTTTCGGTATCGGAGTATATTTTATCTTGTTTTCGTGTGGTTTGGATTTCTTTCGAATTGTTTTTCGTTTACCATGCGAATTTGTTTGTTAGGATTAGGACTTCATCACATTTCACACTTGAGTAGATTAAGTAATTCATCATTTCTTTTTTTATCGGATAGTTTTAAGAGTTTTACGAGTGCCTTTCTACTTTACTTTAAACTGTTTGTTTACGTTTCCGCCTTACCCAACTGACAGCTCAACCGTTTGTTACATCGTTATGGCTGTTATCTGTTATCCGTTCTACACTCGTTACCACCATGCATTGTTCTGTTTATGTTTTTGTTTTGACATGCGCCCGTTACCGTTTCGCTGCATAACGCCACCAATGGGTTCGATTCGGTTTTTGTTGTTTGTTGCACTGAGTCGAAACGCCTCCGCCGTTTGGTGGGATCATTCGATTCCAACGATTGGCGAACGTTCGCTTTTGACTTACCGCTTCGGATCCATTGCACTGGCGCAGATGCCGACCGTTTTGTTTTTGTTTCTGTTACCCTGTTTTATTTAAATAACTGTTTTCGATGAGTTCATTGTTGGAGTCACCACGTTACTAGCGTTCAAGCGTTACGCAGTTGTTTCCTTGTAAAAAAAAAGTGAAGCGACTGCATTTCGCTTGAGAAAGATTGTTCTGTTTGACACTTCTTGTTATCCATTGTTGACATTTTGAACCTTGCTTGAGCGCCGTTACCCGTTCACACATTCGCTCGAGTGACTTCAAATTGTTGTGTTTATGTTTTTGTTTTCGTTTTCAAATCCCTTCTGGCCTCCTTTGTTCGAAAATTCACACTCTCGTTATGTTTTACTTTCCCATTAAGTTTCCGTTTAAGTTTTCTTTTTAAGTTTCCGTTATATCCGTTACGAGCTGTCGGTGGGCGAGCGTTGCGTCATACTTTACTTTCTATTTTAATTATTACCTTCTGTGTGTTTAGGTTAGTATACAAATGTGAGCTTATTGCATTGCACCTTCTATACGTAAACAAAAATCGTTCGATTTACCCAGTGCTGGAGTTGACAATAATTTTAGGTTAGGTTTTCATTACATCAAAATTGCAACCCGACAACGAAAAAAAAAAAACCTCCGAACCATACCGGGAAAATAACCACCATCGCAAGAGTGAAAACCCCCCTCAAAATCACAACTCGAAAACGCTCCAAGCTAGGAAAACCCCGTTTTAAGTTAAGAATAAGATCATCCGTTTTCACCGCAGGACCCGTTGGAACTTTCACATTACCACTAGCAGAAAACAAATCACAAGTTCACAGAGAAAATGAAAAGAAAAAATCGCAACCAAAAATTGCAATTGCAAAACTTTTGCAATCCCACAAATACCTTACCCGTGGAAGCGATCCGAGAACAGAACGAAAAAAAAAAACAAACCACTGTCGCTCACCTCCAAACCAACCCTCTGATCCCGTTGTTATCTGTTGATTCAGGTTGTTACACTGTTATTGCTTTGTTTGTTATCTAGTTCATAAGAGGAAGAACACACGCGCCTTTGTTAACTAGTTTTCCTAAGTGTTACAGAATGTTTTATTCACCCCCCACTGCACACACACACATACACAGAACATCCTGAGTTGTGACACGTTTTGCCAGACATTTGAGTGAGTGGAGCCGCGTGCTTCTTTGTTTCCATTGTTACCACACCGTAGAAAACCAAAACAAAAACTTGTTATTAGGATTATGTTTATATTATGAAAAGTTGTTAGATCCCCGTTCGTTACCCGTACAGAAATCTTGAATTGTTACCATCGTTACCCGAAGTTGTTTGTTTTGATTGTTATCGAGGCAGTAGCTCAAACTTGCTTTGTTATGTTTGTTTTGGTTCAGGAGAAGAAATCAGAAGAGGCAGGAGAAATTTGTCAAGTTTTGCTAATTTGGTGGCGGTGGGACGCTTGTGTTCCCACCCTGCTCGAATTGCAGAACAGAGTTTAGTTATTTTTTTCTTGCTAGGATTACCCGTTTGCATAAGTTCTTTTTTTATATTCTATCAATCTTCAATCTTTTTTTGGCATTAGGTTATCGAGTTTCAAAATTTTACCTTACATTCACTAAATCTACAAATCATTCAACTAACATTATATTAACTCATCGTGTAGATCATAAGCTTTTCATTGTATAAGTATAATTTTGATAAGCAAAAAAAAAATACTAACTTAACCATAGATAATGAGTGAGTGTGAATATGAGTGAATGGTTGTCACAGAATAAAACATCATAAAAACCTAAATTACTGCTGTATTATGATTTCTATAATCCGAAAACTTCATTAAATTTTATTTTCTTAAATTTCGCTCGTTTTTCGCTTATTTTTTATTTATTTTTATTTTGGACAAATTGCTAGAAAATCCAAAACGTTCTCAGCGATCGGTTATCGGAGGCTGGACCTCCGCGCATAATTTGCAATAAATGTCTAGTTATAAGTTAACTGTTTAAATATAATGTGTAGTGTTTTTTTTTTTTTGAATTAAAGTGTAGTTTTCTGTAATGGTTTCGTGTTTGTGAGTGAAAGGTGACCTAAGAAGGGCCTTATTGTCATCCCGAAAACCCCTGGTGAAGGTGAAGCTCCAACTACAACGGTCCAACGGTTAGGAGAGAATCATTCGACAAGGTCATCCAAGGACAAACACCACTATCGAAGGTATCCCAGCAAACATCGGCTAAGCAGCTGAAAAGGGAAACACGCGTAACAAATCAGGTATATTAATAAGATAAATTCACCTCGGCTTTTTTTTGCACCGATATTTCCGCATGGTCAATTCCGGATAAAAAAGGGAAATACTCATGTTGGTGCGTAAACTTTGGTGCCAGCTGTGGTCCAAACCATTTGATGGAATTAGTTCAAATTTTGTTCACATCATTTTTCATTTTTTTAGTCTATGGTGACATTTTTGATATGATACTTAAATTTTTCACAGAAATACGGATTATTTAAATTGGTATGTCCAAAAACGCATTTTTTCACATATGTTATGAAAACTTCAAAATTTATAAATTTTATCAACGTGAAATTTTGATCATAGAGGTCTATACATTGGTTATAGTGTTGTCAAATTTTCAGCCAAAAATGTTGATAATTGACAAAGTTACAGAAGGTTGAACATGGCCGTTTTTGGAAGCCAAATTTTGTTCGGCTTTTTTTTTGCTACTGAGTGTAGTATGCTACGTTGATTTTTACACGCTTATCAATGAAAAACAGTGGTAGACAACCTTCCACAGAAATCGCTCCCCAGACCAAAGTATGATTTTGCAAGCGTTGAACTGCGCAAATTGAAGAAGGGATATCCTGAATACTCGCTGCATAGCCCCTGTTATTTTTAGCGTTGAAACTTTGCTGCAATACGAAATTTTTCTCATCCGAAAACACAATCATTGAATCACCGTGCCGACGAAGTAATTCGCGACAACGAATGACTCTGTTCTTCTCGTTGGCTTCCGAAAGTCCATGAATTTTTCTATTCTTGTACGGCACCAATCTCAAATCCTCTTTGAGATCTCATAGTTTTCCTGGAGACGTCCATATCCTGAGCCAGTTTATATGAAGAATGACAGGGATTTCGGTGAATTTGTTCACGACCTTTACAAGCCGTTTGGTTCATACACTGCGAGGACGACCTGGTTTTTTCTTTGGATCGATGGTTCCCCTCGTCCTGCATCTTCCCAACGTCCGGTCGTTTAATGTGCGGCATATTCCTTCCTTCCGGGTCTCGGCCAGTATCTGGATCCGCTGTCTTTTGAAATCCATATTTTTCTTAGGCACTTCCTGTCGACGGAATCTAGCGAACACTAGTTTGTTTACATATTAATCAATACCTCTTTGCCATGCTGGCAACCAGATGGCTCTTGCGATGGCTAGAAGAATTCCACACTGAAACAAAATACTGCGTCACTTATTTGGGCCTACCCTGTATAAAGTTTACACCTTTGCAATATTTTTCATTCGTTCGGCAGTACTGAAAGTATGTGGTAACGAGCCAGTTTAGGATCGGCTGCTGGCAATGGTATGTACTCAGGAGGGTGCACAGTCGACCAATCATTGGACAGGTAGCTGATGGCTCAGCAGCAGGGTCATACAATTTCACATTCAATTGAAAATAGTCGTGGGACGATGAACTTAACGTTCATCCCTTTCAATTGAAACACATTATCTTCTTTTGACAGCCACTTCTTAGTTGACTTCAGAAAAACAATCTCCAAACAAACATTTTCGACTAAGCTTTTCATTCTTCGGTGTTTATTTTAGCCTTCTGTTTCAAACTAGAACGAAAGCCGAAACGTTTTCTCGCCGGTCCCCGACACCACGACGATGATTTGTTCGACCGTGCTGACGTCGTAGATATCTTGATGTCGTGGAGTCACGGCGGCTTGCCAGTGGGCGGTCGCTTTCCCACAAGATGGCGGCGTGAGCTCGCGTGCAATGGCCGAACTAAAGGTGCGGAGGGAGTGGCGGCTGGACGGAAGGCTTCCGATTTGGAACCGTCGAGAGCGTCCGAAATAACCGTTCCCTCGTGCTAGCAGCCCGGTTACCCTTACGATCTAGCTTCACGTACCTTTTCGGTTCACCGAGCGCGGAGTGAAAACGAACTACTAACTCTCGGTTCGGGTTCGGTCCTACGTACGATAATTGGCGACGTACAGGGACCGCGCTCTCGGAACCTAACCAGCGGGGTTTGTAGCGTGATGGTGGTTTCTACAACAGTTTTGGGCGACTGTCGGGTGAGTTTCGCTCGACTAACTTGCGAACTTCACTCCCCTCCGTTTTGTCCTTAGCGGACGCACGAGCTCAATTGGTCGGTAGGCGACCCACGACTAAATGATCGGGAACCCCAATTCGACTCCGCTGGTCGTTTCGAAATTTCCAGCCCGGTCAAAAAAAAAAGCGCATAAGCGCTGGAAGTCCAACGCGAATGGCGAACATTAGTCTGATATTCTACTATTATTCTCTAATGAAATTACCTTTTTTTCCGTGGTATCAATCCAAACAAAACGAAGTGAAAATCGCACAATTGTCAGTCACGCTGATGGAAACAAATTCTGTAAACACACCAAAAAGATTCGTTTAAAGCACTTCACTTCTAATCCACTGTTCTCAATCTATTACCTTTGGCAAACTTTGAAAGAATACACGTTTCACTTCGCAACAAATCCAAGCTTTTTACTCGGAACTTATAGACCGGTCTACTTCTACTTCTCTTGTGCGAGCGATAATGAACGAGCTTAAGGATTTTGTCCTTCAGGAAACATTGAAGGACAATTACTTATTATGAAGTGAATTTCAAATGGCGTTAGCAGTTCGGTGCCTTCTTGGATTCATACAAATGATTAAAAAAAAGCTATACACTTTCAGGAGCCATTGCTGCACTCACTGAAGTAGTATACCACTTTGCCTAGCCGAGACGCAAACTACACGAAACATCTCCACATCGATTCCATTTTCACCGCCATTGTTCTAAATGTTGTATGATCACGTCCATGTGTGTGTTTTGTTTTGTTACTCCGCCTGCTTCGTTTGGATTTGGTTTGTGTTGATTCAACTCGTTCGACATTTCGAAATAATTCTAAAAAGTTTCCAAGATTCACCAGTCAAAAGGGGCCGATTCTTGTTGGCGCTGGGTGAATATTAAGATGAATGATTGGTTCCAGACAGTGAGGGTTATTCCGAGAGTCAAAGTGACGTTTGTCACTTGGTGAAGTGAGAAAAGCCACCTGCAGTGACGTGACTCTCCATTTGATTTGCCGAGTCACGTCACTGCCGGTGACTTTTCTCACTTCACCAAGAGACAAACCTAACTTCGAATCTCTAAATAACCATCAGTATTGAATTCCGCGGCTGCTTCGTGCTGTTTTATGGTAGACGATGTGGAGATTTCCGTCTTGCTGAATCAGTTAAAAATGGAAATTAATTCCCACGGAAATTTTCTTTTTAGGAGGAAGCTCTCATACGCGTAACTATGAATGTTTGACTGGATGAGAGTACGGCACTAGCTGACATAATAGGATTGGTATTGAGCTGGGTAAACTGCGACTCCAGTTCAACTCTATTTTTACAATGATTTCGGGCCTGAATTAAGCATTCCAACCGGCTGAAAACCCTGAACGTCCATTGCCAACAGGTTTACTACGACAGGACTTTCTTCAAGTACCAATGCAAGAGGTTTGCGTTTCAGTTGAGCATCACGTCATCAAGTACTACACTTGTCCGGGAAGAAAGTATTAAAGGGGCTATTCATAAACCACGTAGACTTTTCTGGGGGGGTTGGAGGTTTGACCAAAGTCTACGCTCCATACAAAATTTCAAAAAAATGTATGGAGAAAAGTCTACGAGGGGGGGGGGGGGGGTCTGAGATTTTCAAAACTAAGTCTACGTGGTTTATGAACAGGCCCAAAAGGAAACGAATTTCCATGGTTTCTGTGGATGATCATCAAAAACCCATCAGAATATATTCCATCAGTTCCGCTAAACGATACAGCAAGTGGAATAAAAGTCTGGCAACGCCCGAAGACGACGTTGAAATCAAAATATTCCGAACAACTAAACTGGATGTTGAGACGTTCATTATAACATAACTTATTCATCTTTCTGATTGCCACAGGAGGAAGTGTAGTTGATGAAATTGAAAAATAAAACACCGTTGCAGGGTGAACCAGAAAATGTTTGTTGTTGACGATTTAGACTTAGAACTTCGTGCCTTCCCAAGTAACCACGAGGCTGTAATAGCATGCATATATAGGGCATATGTGTTACGTCTAGCGCATCATTGAAGTTGGATTAAAGCTGAAAAGGGCCCCACTAAGATCGAACTAATGCTATATCATTTGTAATGCCATAAGACATTGCTAAAGTAGCATTATTGCATTGGTAATGCATCACTACATTCTTAAGCTAATCTAACGCTTCATTACTTGACAACTGTTGAATTGATGCGATCCCGCGTTACCGATGTTGATTTTGGGTTGTATAAGAACAATAATATAATGCTTGTGGTTACTTGGGTTCTTATTTAAAAATACATATCGTTCATTTTGAAGGCTCAATTATATTAGTTTTAGGTTAATTTGGTAGTATTATATAGGTGAAGTGCATAAGGAATATAAATAGGGAGATGAGTATCTGATGTGACTTAACATATAATGTCAGAATTAGTGCACTGTACAGCTGTACAGAAACTTTGTGTATAACGTTCAAACCAGCAGTAAAATAAATTGTCAGTTGAATTTCCCAGGTTTGAACTGGAACAAAAATAAAAGATCTAAATTTTAGAAGAGTTTCATTATTCAGGATTAAACGAGAGGTATGTAATATCCTGGACCTGTGCGCTGGATTTCAATACAAGCAATAGATCCGGAACAATTTTAGGTGGAATTTTAACTCTGCGTGTTTTCTGTTCACCCAGGTCGATAGAACCTGTATTAGAGGTGTCTCCATGTACCATTCTGCTGGCACTTAGTCATCGAAATCATTCTTACGATCCGTACTCCTCTCTAGCAATCACACTCGTTGTCCTCAGCTAAGGTGATTCCGATAGGTATCATTTCAGCGATAACGAACACTGCCTTCGATGAGATATTTTTGTGCGCACTCACGACTCGTATGGTCATGAGCCGGTATGTACTGTTCTGCTATGATCGATTCTGTTAAGTGTCAAGCTCAGCAATCCAAGCTGGGCCTCCGTACCTCAATATCGACCAGAATACACCAGCCAGAAGAAGCTTTTTACTACTCTTGGTCCACCGTTGTCTGGCATCATCCTACCCACCGCGGACATCGATCACATAGCTATTGATTTTCAGCCCGTCATCACTCTTTTCGGAGCAATGACACTTTACATTTTTTGACCAACAGTATCTCCGTTTTGTGGTGTGCAGCACACCCCAACACCTCTTCCACCAGCCTGTTATTGACAATACGATGTCATCCGCAAAATCAACAATCAC